>OY804605.1:16577459-17079760 GCA_963680895.1 Fragum sueziense | reverse complement strand
ACTCTGGAAAAAGATTTTAGGTGGGGGCCAAGCTACCCAGGCCTGGGTAGCTTGGCCCCCGCCCCTATTCTACACCAAAAAAGGCGAAAAATTAATTTGACCAAAACACATTAAACTTTGGTTTTTCTTTTCATTTAACAGTAGGCGTAACATTTACAGACATTGTTGTTTAATTTGAGGGACTCTGGAAAAAGATTTTAGGTGGGGGCCAAGCTACCCAGGCCTGGGTAGCTTGGCCCCCGCCCCTATTCTGCGCCAAAAAAGGCGAAAAATTAATTTGACCAAAACACATTAAAAATTGTTTTTTCTTTTCATTTAACAGTAGGCGTAACAATTACAGACATTGTTTTGTATTTTGGGGGACTCTGGAAAAAGATTTTAGGCGGGGGCCAAGCTACCCAGGCCTGGGTAGCTTGGCCCCCGCCCCTATTCTACACCAAAAAAGGCGAAAAATTAATTTGACCAAAACACATTAAACTTTGTTTTTTCTTTTCATTTAACAGTAGGCGTAATATTTACAGACATTGTTTTGTATTTTAGGGGACTCTGGAAAAAGATTTTAGGTGGGGGCCAAGCTACCCAGGGTGGGGGCTAAGATACCCCGGGGTAGCTTGGCCCCCGGGGGCCAAGCTGCCCGCGGGTAGCTTAGCCCCCGGGGGCCAAGCTGCCCAGGGGCCAAGATAAACTGATACACCCGGGTCAATTATTTTCCTCTATACAAATAGAAAAAAAACATCAATAGTAATCAAGGCAAACAGATTGGTTAATAAAACTTCCAATTAATTTAAAATACTTAACATCAATTTTTAATGTACTCTCTAACAGAATGACACAATTAACTCTTTTGCCAAACAACCAACGGTTTTGATACATGTATCTTCTATAGAAGATTATTGGAAATATCAAAGTGAAGAAATTGTTGATAACAGTATTTTACCCCCTTTTTCTATGTCATTCTATATATTACATGTAAATGTTTTGCCAATGGTACCAGCATGGTCATGTAGAACAAGAAGTGCACATTATGCAATTTCAATCATTATGAATTTTGTTTTTTGCAGGATTTGATGGAAAGTTCAATTATTACATTACATCAATTTTTAATTGACTCACAACTAGAATGACACAATTAAAAATCCCCAAATGGCCCATTTCATTAACAACTGTTGCCCTTGACAATTTAAATGTTGTTCCAATTGTCAACAATCTTAACTGATTTTGCTACAAAAACATAAAATTTCAAATTTTTGCTCTCCTGATTCATGGCCCTAGTTATACCCCCCAAATTCAATTTGGGGGGTATATAGGAGTCAGCTTGTCCGTCTGTCTGTCTGTCTGTCTGTCTGTCTGTCTGTCTGTCTGTCTGTCTGTCTGTTGGTCCGTCTGTTGGTTTTTTGTCCGCTCTATTTCTCCTAAACCACAAGTCCAATTTTATTCAAACTTCACATGTGAACTCATTACCAAGTGCAGATGTGCATATGAATTTTTTGTCACGGTTCATTGATTTTTTACGGAGTTACAGCCCTTGAGTGAATTTTCTTGTCCGCTCAATTTCTCAGATACTAATGGACGGATTTCAAAAATACTTTACAGTTATGCTTAGTAGCTCTCAAATATGTGCATATCAAATTTTGGTGATGATTCATTGATTTTTGACTGAGTTATGGCCCTTTGCTGAAAATTGCCTTTTACGCAAAATCAATGTGTGTTGATCGGTTTTTCAATTTTTTGTCCACTCTATTTCTCATAAACTATTGGACCAATTTTGTTCAAACTTCACATGTGAACTCATTACTAAGTTGAGATGTGCATACTAAAAAAATTTTCACGGTCCATTGATTTTTGACGGAGTTACGGCCCTTGAGTGAATTTTCTTGTCCTCTCAATTTCTCGGAAACTAAAGGACGGATTTCAAAAAAAACTTTACAGTTATGCTAAGTAGCTCTCAAATATGTGCAAATCAAATTTTGGTGATGATTCATTGATTTTTGACTGAGTTATGGCCCTTTGCTGAAAATTTCCATTTTACGCAAAATCAATGTGTGTTGATCGGTTTTTCAATTTTTTGTCCACTCTATTTCTCATAAACTATTAGACCAATTTTGTTCAAACATCACATGTGAACTCATTACTAAGTTGAGATGTGCATACTAAATTTTTTTTAAGGTCCATTGATTTTTGACGGAGTTACGGCCCTTGAGTGAATTTTCTTGTCCACTCAATTTCTTGGAAACTAATGGACGGATTTCAAAAAAAACTTTACAGTTATGCTTAGTAGCTCTCAAATATGTGCATATCAAATTTTGGTGATGATTCATTGATTTTTGACTGAGTTATGGCCCTTTGCTGAAAATTGCCATTTAACGCAAAATCAATGTGTGTTGATCGGTTTTTCAATTTTTTGTCCACTCTATTTCTCATAGACTATTGGACCAATTTTGTTCAAACTTCACATGTGAACTCATTACTAAGTTGAGATGTGCATACTAAAAACATTTTCACGGTTCATTGATTTTTGACGGAGTTATGGCCCTTGAGTGAATTTTCTTGTCCGCTCAATTTCTTGGAAACTAAAGGACCGATTTCAAAAAAACTTTCAGTTATGCTTAGTAGCTCTCAAATATGTGCATATCAAATTTTGGTGATGATTCATTAATTTTTGACTGAGTTATGGCCCTTTGCTGAAAATTGCCATTTCACGCAAAATCAATGTGTGTTGATCGGTTTTTCAATTTTTTGTCCACTCTATTTCTCATAAACTATTAGACCAATTTTGTTCAAACATCACATGTGAACTCATTACTAAGTTGAGATGTGCATACTAAATTTTTGTTACGGTCCATTGATTTTTGACGGAGTTACGGCCCTTGAGTGAATTTTCTTGTCCACTCAATTCCTTGAAAACTAATGAACGGATTTCAAAAAAACTTTACAGTTATGCTTAGTAGCTCTCAAATATGTGCATATCAAATTTTGATGATGATTCATTGATTTTTGACTGAGTTATGGCCCTTTGCTGAAAATTGCCATTTAACGCAAAATCAATGTGTGTTGATCGGTTTCTCAATTTTTTGTCCACTCTATTTCTCATAAACTATTGGACCAATTTTGTTCAAACATCACATGTGAACTCATTACTAAGTTGAGATGTGCATACTAAAAAAATTTTCACGGTCCATTGATTTTTGACGGAGTTACGGCCCTTGAGTGAATTTTCTTGTCCGCTCAATTTCTCGGAAACTAATGGACGAATTTCAAAAAAGACTTAATAGTTATGCTTAGTAGCTCTCAAATATGTGCATATTAAATTCTTGTGATGTTTCATTGATTTTTGACTGAGTTATGGCCCTTTGCTGAAAATTGCCATTTTACACGAAATCAACGTGTGTTTATCGGTTTATCAATTTTTTGTCCGCTCTATTTCTCATAAACTTCTGAATCAATTTTGTTCAAACTTCACATGTGAACTCATTACCACGTTGAGATGTGCATATTATATTTTGGTCATGGTCCATTGATTTTTGACGGAGTTACGGTCCTTGAGTGAATTTTCTTGTCCGCTCAATTTCTCGAAAATTAATGGATGGATTTAAAAAAAAACTTTACAGTTATGCTTAGTAGCTCTCAAATATGTGCATATCAAATTTTGGTGATGATTCATTGATTTTTGACTGAGTTATGGCCCTTTGCTGAAAATTGCCATTTTACGCAAAATTAATGTGTATTATGTTGCAAAACTGTGTCAATTTTCCTCCAAATAAAAACGAACCATTTTCATTCATTGATAATCATAAAATTAGCCTTTGGAAAAAGTGCCACTTCTTGTTTATTCATTCATTGTCTATTTTTTACAACCTTGATTCAAATTTGATTATTATCTATGTTTTATCAGTCTTATATAATTATATTACACATTTGGTCATGTTGTTTTCAACATTTATGCATAATATTTGTATATTAATTCTAATGCAACTAGATAGAGAAGGTGGTATTTTGGGTAATAAATAAGTAATAAGTGTCTAATTCATCAATTCATCTTTGTGTAATTTTAAGTAATATGCTCAATGGAAGATTGGTTTATTGCATAATTGTTGCACAATGTCCTTTTATTTAAAATTTATTGCACATTCCCAACAATGCCCCTGGCTCTATAAATTAAAAATTATCAATTACTTCCTTTTGTCAGGTTTTCATATATAAGCTTTGACCATTTTATAAAAAGAGAATTAGGAAATCAGTCTTTTTAGATACGCCTCTGTGTGCAGTAGCTTTGTGCTAGATAAAATTGTCTGAGTGACTTTACTTTTCAATAATTAATCTTTGTGAAATTTGGACTGTGTGTTTCTTAGTGAAATATCTAAATTATAACAAATCTCTAAAAACTTTGTGTCAACTTTATTAAAACTTTGGAACCAGCTGTACCTCTTCATTTATTTGACTTCTTCCTTCCTGTGTCAACGATGTACAACTTCAGAAGTCCCCACATTATGGGTGGTTATTTTACCCCTCATAATAGTTTGGTGCAGAATCGCAGGGTACCCAACCCCCGGTATTTTCAACATAGTTCAAGCGAGTTGCTGAATATTCCCCATTGTGTCAGCATGAATTATCAACAGGACTTAGGGAGTTGTTACAAGTGTGGAATGACATATTTGGATTTTCATGTGTGTCCAGCAAAAGGAAGGAAGTGTTATTCGTGTAAGAGGTATGGACATTATGCTTCTCTCTGTCACAATATAACTAGATCAACTGAACAGATTCCCCGAACTAAGCAGAATTCACCTAAAGAAGTTGATAACAAAGAAAAAGAACTCTCTGTAAATGTAATATCAGAAAGTAATTTAGATAAACTTGAAACTAAACTAAAATGTGTAGAAGATAAACTAGATACAACCCTGACTCAAGTGAACTCTCTCCTGGAGAAGAAACATGAAACATCAAATACATCTACTGTTGAACTTTTGGACAATGAAATTAAGAAACTCAAAGAAGAAAATAAAGAACTTTGTGACGAAGTTAAGGACCTTACCTCAGAATTACAAAAGACAGAGTCAAATCTAGACGATATGTCAGAAGCTGCGGGTGTTTATGGTGACCACTTGGAAAGTGTCTGGCAGTACTCAATTAAATTGAATAATAGAAGGAGTGCACTAGTTGGTCTACTTGATGCCTGTATGAAGGAGTGGAATACAATATCTAATACGGTTACCGATGGTGGTCAATTAAAAGGCTGCAACAAATGTGGTCTTAAAACTCATCGGAACAACAAGGAATGCCCAGCCTACCAGAATTCCTGTTATATCTGTGGAAAATTAAATCATTTTTCAGTGACATGTAGAAAAAATTGGAAGTTAATCATTGATAAACCTATTGAGAACACTGAAGAAATGTTTAAGAGAATTGCAGAAGATTACGGTCATATAGATCTGCCTGAGGAAAACCTAAGTTAAAGATGAACAAGTTTGGAGTCCAAACTTAACAGGCTTGATGGGAACTATTATGTTGCAAAACTGTGTCAATTTTCCTCCAAATAAAAACGAACCATTTTCATTCATTGATAATCATAAAATTAGCCTTTGGAAAAAGTGCCACTTCTTGTTTATTCATTCATTGTCTATTTTTTACAACCTTGATTCAAATTTGATTATTATCTATGTTTTATCAGTCTTATATAATTATATTACACATTTGGTCATGTTGTTTTCAACATTTATGCATAATATTTGTATATTAATTCTAATGCAACTAGATAGAGAAGGTGGTATTTTGGGTAATAAATAAGTAATAAGTGTCTAATTCATCAATTCATCTTTGTGTAATTTTAAGTAATACCGTATAGCACTTTATTTCTGCGGGGTCCAAATTCTGCGGTTTTTCCAGAAATCAGGCGGTTTTTATTTCTGCGGAACATATTTCTGCGGTCCCTCATTTTGCAAAATCAAATATTTTATATTTGGACTATCATATCAGTTTTAGTCAGTATCAGACATACTTTGAAAGGCGATGCTTACCAAATATTCTAATTTCTCCGTTAGGGTAAAGGGATAATCCCACTCATTTACCAGTATCTATAAAGGCGTTATGGGAAACAATGCCGTATACAGATAGGTGTGAAAAGAAAGACGTGTCAAACTGTTACCAATCAGTCAAACTTGTTAAATCTTTGTTTATTGATGAACTAAAATGTCTTATCTACACCTAAGTTAAAGCCGTAGTTACATCATTTTTGAATAGAAAAGCACTCCATTGTTATGATATTGTTCTTTCCATCGGGTGGTAACAGTTAAACTTGTCCATGTACTAACTAAAATTATAGACAACAACCTCTACATTCAGGATTAATATTCTGCGGATTTTATTTCTGCGGTGCCGTCCACGACCGCAGAAATAGCAGAAATAAAGTCCCCGCAGAAATAAAGTGCTATACGGTATGCTCAATGGAAGATTGGTTTATTGCATAATTGTTGCACAATGTCCTTTTATTTAAAATTTATTGCACATTCCCAACAATGCCCCTGGCTCTATAAATTAAAAATTATCAATTACTTCCTTTTGTCAGGTTTTCATATATAAGCTTTGACCATTTTATAAAAAGAGAATTAGGAAATCAGTCTTTTTAGATACGCCTCTGTGTGCAGTAGCTTTGTGCTAGATAAAATTGTCTGAGTGACTTTACTTTTCAATAATTAATCTTTGTGAAATTTGGACTGTGTGTTTCTTAGTGAAATATCTAAATTATAACAAATCTCTAAAAACTTTGTGTCAACTTTATTAAAACTTTGGAACCAGCTGTACCTCTTCATTTATTTGACTTCTTCCTTCCTGTGTCAACGATGTACAACTTCAGAAGTCCCCACATTATGGGTGGTTATTTTACCTCTCATAATATGTGTGTTGTTTTTTTTCAATTTTTTGTCCACTCTATTTCTCATAAATTGCTGGGCCAATTTCATTCAAACTTCACATGTGAACTCATTACTAAGTGTAGATGTGCATATTTATACCCCCCAAATTCAATTTGGGGGGTATATAGGAGTCAGCTTGTCCGTTGGTCTGTCTGTCTGTTGGTCCGTTGGTCTGTCTGTCGGTCTGTAGCATTTTTCTCCTAAACTACTGGACCAATTTTATTCAAAATTCACATGTGAACTCATTACTAGGTGGAGATGTGCATATCATATTTTGGTTATGGTCCATTGATTTTTCACAGAGTTATGGCCCTTGAGTGAATTTTCTTGTCCGCTCAATTTCTCGGTAACTAGTGGATGGATTTTAAAAAAAACTTTCCAGTTACCGTATGCTAAGTAGCTCTTAGATATGTGCACATCAAATTTTGGTAATGTTTCATTGATTTTTGACTTAGTTATGGCCCTTTGCTGAAAATTGCCATTTTACGCGAAATCAACATGTGTTGATCGGTTTTTCAATTTTTTGTCCGCTCTATTTCTCATAAACTACTGGACCAATTTTGTTCAAACTTCACATGTGAACTCATTACCAAGTGGAAATGTGCATATCATATTTTGGTCATGGTCCATTGATTTTTGACTGAATTATGGCCCTTGAGTGAATTTTCTTGTCCGTTCAATTTCTCGAAAACTAATGGATAGAATTCAAAAAGAATTTCCAGTTATGCTTACTGGATCTCAAATATGTGCATATCAAATTTCGGTAATGTTTCATTTATTTTTGAATAAGTTATGGCCCTTTGCTGAAAATTGCCATTTTACGCGAAATCAACATGTGTTGATCGGTTTTTCAATTTTTTGTCCGCTCTATTTCTCATAAACTACTAGACCAATTTTGTTCAAACTTCACATGTGAACTCATTACTAAGTGGAAATGTGCATATTATATTTTGGTCATGGTCCATTGATTTTTGACTGAGTTATGGCCCTTGAGTGAATTTTCTTGTCCGCTCAATTTCTTGAAAATTAATTTACAGATTCCAAAAAAAACTTTACAGATTTGCTTAGTAGCTCTCAAATATGTGCATATTAAATTCTGGTGATGTTTCATTGATTTTTAGCTCACCTGAGCACGAAGTGCTCGAGGTGAGTTATTGTGGTCACTTTTTGTCCGTCGTCCGTCCGTCCGTCCGTCCGTCAACATTTGGGGTGTTTACTCTCTAGCATCCACAAAAGTTAGGCAATCTTGATCAAACTTGGCCAAAACAAGTAGCATCATAAGTTCTCGGACAAGTTCGATTATGGGCCTGATCGGACCAGAAAGTGCGGAGTTATCTGCCCTTGAATGTCAAAAAATGCTGTTTTTAAGTTTGTTTACACTCTGGCATCTACAATTATTGATCAATCAAGACAAAACTTGGACATAATGTTGGAGACCATAAGATCTTGGATGAGGGCAATTTTCAGTCTGATCTGACCAGAAACATGAGAGTTATGTGCCCTTGAATTGGGCAAAATTGTCACTTTTGGCTGTTTTCAGGCTAGAGTTAATCTAAGGGAAGTAACACTTGATACTACTTTCCTTTAGTATAAGTAGAGTTACCTTGTTTGGTAGAGGATATAAATAGATTTACACTCTCAGTCTCTACCTTTAGTGCCACTTTACAAAACCTGTGTACTCTATACTACATTACACTTTTCATCAGAATTGATGGCTTTTGAGACACTTAACCCATTACCAAACAACACAATTTTAGACTGGTCCAAATTCAAAGATGTTGCAGACAACGATTTCAAGTGAATGAAATCTAAAGTTTGTTGGTCTTTTTGAATAGAAAACATTGTGGGAAATGAAGAAATTGCTTGTCACAAGCAATTTCTTCATTTTCCACAATGTTTTCCAAAGCCATTGTGTTATAGAGCGTCAGTAGGCGTCATTGTGTTGTAATGGGTCAAAATACTGGGTGCTCTAGAATCTACAATTATTAATCCTTTCCCAAACAAGACCTGGTTTTGACGTCCCTAATAGAATAGGCTTGGGAAAACATTGAAACAAAAGAAGAAACTGCTGATAACCAGCTGTTTCTCATTTTGTCTCAATGTTTTCTGTGCCATATTATACACAAATCATATCTTTATAAACATCCATTCTGTCATTTGTGGCAGTTTTTAAATTGGATCACCTTTAACTTTTATCGTTTGGGAAAGGGTTAATCAATCAAGACAAAACTTGGACACAATGTTGGGGACTATAAGATCTCAGATGAATTGATTTTCAGTCTGATCTGATCAGAAAGTCAAGAGTTAATTGCCCTTGAATTTGACAAAATTGCCATTTTCGGCTGTTTTTAACCTTGTTTCACTCTAGAATCTACAATTATTAATTTATCAAGACAAAACTTGGACACAATGTTTTGGATCATAAGATCTCGGATTAGTTAGATTTTCAGTCTGATCTGACCAGAAAGTCAAGAGTTACTTGCCCTTGAATTTGACAAAATTGCCATTTTCGGCTGTTTTCAACCTTGTTTACACTCTTGAATTTACAATTATTAATCAATCAAGACAAAACTTGGACACAATGTTTTGGACCATAAGATCTGGGATTAGGTTGATTTTCAGTCTGATCTGATCAGAAAGTCAAGAGTTATGTGCCCTTGAATTTGACAAAATTGCCGTCTTTTACTGTTTTCAACTTCGTGAACACACTAGAATCTACAATTATTGACCAATCAAGACAAATCTTGGACACAATGTTGGAGACTATAAGATCTCGAATAAGTTTGATTTTCAGTTTCAGTCTGATCTGATGAGAATGTCGAGAGTTATGTGCCCTTGAATTTGACAAAATTGCTGTTTTCGACCTTGTTTACACTCTGGAATCTACAATTATGGATCAATCTAGACAAAACTTGGACACAATATTAGGGACCATAAGATCTGGGATTAGTTTGATTTTCAGTCTTATCTGATCAGAAAGTCGAGTGTTATGTGCCCTTGAATTTGATAAGATTGCTGTTTTTGGCTGTTTTCGACCTTGTTTATACTCTAGAATCTACAATTATTTATCAATCAAGACAAAACTTGGATACAATGTTTTGCACCATAATTTAGATCACAGATGAGTTAGATTTTCACAACCTTATTAATCATAAGTTCCTTTTCAGTCTTAAAGTAATAAATATTAATTGAATTGAACAAAAGTGTTGCTCATATCATTTTGGTTCAGGTGAGCGATATAGGACCATCATGGTCCTCTTGTTGAATGAGTTATGGCCCTTTGCTGAAAATTGCCATTTAGCGCAAAATCAAGGTGTGTTGATCGGTTTTTCAATTTTTTGTCCACTCTATTACTCATAAACTACTGGACCAATTTTGTTCAAACATCACATGTGAATTTATTACTAAGTTGAGATGTGCATACTAAATTTTTTTCACGGTCCATAGATTTTTGACGGAGTTACGGCCCTTGAGTGAATTTTCTTGTCCGCTCAATTTCTCGGAAACTAATGGACGAATTTCAAAAAGACTTAATAGTTATGCTTAGTAGCTCTCAAATATGTGCATTTAAAAGTTTGGTGATGATTCATTGATTTTTGACTGAGTTATGGCCCTTTGCTGAAAATTGCCATTTTACGCAAAATTAATGTGTGTTGTTTTTTTTTCAATTTTTTGTCCACTCTATTTCTCATAAATTGCTGGGCCAATTTCATTCAAACTTCACATGTGAACTCATTACTAAGTGTAGATGTGCATATTTATACCCCCCAAATTCAATTTGGGGGGTATATAGGAGTCAGCTTGTCCGTTGGTCTGTCTGTCTGTCTATTGGTCCGTTGGTCTGTATGTCAGTCTGTAGCATTTTTGTCCGCTCTATTTCTCCTAAACTACTGGACCAATTTTATTCAAAATTCACATGTGAACTCATTACTAGGTGGAGATGTGCATATCATATTTTGGTTATGGTCCATTGATTTTTCACAGAGTTATGGCCCTTGAGTGAATTTTCTTGTCCGCTCAATTTCTCGGTAACTAGTGGATGGATTTTAAAAAAAACTTTCCAGTTATGCTAAGTAGCTCTTAGATATGTGCACATCAAATTTTGGTAATGTTTCATTGATTTTTGACTTAGTTATGGCCCTTTGCTGAAAATTGCCATTTTACGCGAAATCAACATGTGTTGATCGGTTTTTCAATTTTTTGTCCGCTCTATTTCTCATAAACTACTAGACCAATTTTGTTCAAACTTCACATGTGAACTCATTACCAAGTGGAAATGTGCATATCATATTTTGGTCATGGTCCATTGATTTTTGACTGAATTATGGCCCTTGAGTGAATTTTCTTGTCCGCTCAATTTCTTGAAAATTAATGAACGGATTCCAAAAAAAACTTTACAGATTTGCTTAGTAGCTCTCAAATATGTGCATATTAAATTCTGGTGATGTTTCATTGATTTTTGAATGAGTTATGGCCCTTTGCTGAAAATTGCCATTTAGCGCAAAATCAAGGTGTGTTGATCGGTTTTTCAATTTTTTGTCCACTCTATTACTCATAAACTACTGGACCAATTTTGTTCAAACATCACATGTGAATTTATTACTAAGTTGAGATGTGCATACTAAATTTTTGTTACGGTCCATTGATTTTTGACGGAGTTACGGCCCTTGAGGGAATTTTCTTGTCCGCTCAATTTCTCGGTAACTAATGGATGGATTTCATAAAAACTTTACAAGTATGCTTTCTGCCTCTCATATATGTGCATATCAAATTTTGATTATGGTTCATTGATTTTTGACTGAATTATGGTCCTATGTTGAAAATAAGCAATGTTAACAACATTACCATGTGTTGGTCAGTCTTTTTTTTTTTTTTTGTTTGCTCTTTTTCTCACTTGATCATTTCACAGTTCATAGGAAATGTACATCTCAAAATGCACAAACACAGCGCTTTTGGGGGGTATGATCACTTTCAGTGATATTCTAGTTCAGTTTGTAGTGCATCGGATTCTGACTCATGTCATCACAGGTTTGATCCTATGGATGGGGCAAACATTATCATAAAAATCCTATGTAGGCAAGCAAATAGAGGCTCAATAAGAATGTGGTTTTACTGGTAAGAGAAACAACAGGAATCCATGGTTAGGTGCTCCTCGCTGCCACCATTTGACTGTAGCAGTTGAAAGAGATGTTGAACCCCGCAATCAATCACCTTATTATTCTTTTCCACAATGTTTCATGTTAACTTATAGCATATTTCAACTGCTTACTAAGCAACACTTGGTCTTCACATTTCCATCAAAGAAACCTTTGGAAAGCGGGTTTAGCATTAATGATAAACCTTTGTTCTTCAGTCCACACTAGATGATGCTACTGATAATGGGTGAAGTTCAAAAAAATGAAGTTTTTATTAAAATCAGAGCCTGAATGAATATATTTTTAAGAATAATGTTCTTTTTGGATTAAAACTATGCATTCTAACGGTGTTAAACAGCATGGAAAATTTCATGAAAATCGAACCATCCAAACCAAAGTTACGGCGAAAAATATGCCCAAAAATGTCCCAAGTGCAACGTAAAAAGCGTGACATTTTGATACATTCATCAATTTCAAATGTTGTTTTAAGAAAAGCGTGATGCTTCATGTACCTAAAAGATCCTGCAATTGGAAAGTCATCAATTAAACTCAAGGGTCTAATGTAATTCAGTTATGTGGCACTATGTTTGCTGGTTCAAGTTTATGCATTAATGATGATACCCCCTGTGAAAAATGTATCCTCCCGAATAACAAATTTGGAATTTGATCAAGTACATTTCATAATGTATCATCAATATACACTTTGAAAGGTATCCGAGGCATAGCAGTATGTCTTATGATTAATTTTCAATTGCAAATAAACTAATCTTGAGCAAGATATTTCAGAAAATGACATTTTTAAACTGCTACCTGAATTTGTCCCAAGTGCAACGCTTTGAGGTTTTAGATCCATAAAAGAAGCATTACCTGCGTAACATGTTGTTTTTCCTCATTTTTCAGATAAGCAAGTCAGAAAACATAATTCACGGGCAATTATTTGAAATTCTTTGCGTGCTGCCTTCCTAAATTTTGCAGAAAGTGATGTCCCAAGTGCAACGCGTTTTTCTAAGCAAACTCAGAGCATTGTGAAACTTTAAAAACAGACTGAACTTGCCATACTTTGGTTTTATCTTATTGTTAAAATATATGTCTATCAAATAACAGCATTGGAAAAACTTTGTTATGCCATACGGAGAAATTATTTGAAAATGAATAGCTTATTTTGGCGAAAAATGTACTGAGTGGAGTTTTTTTCAGGACTCAAAACTTGCAAAACAATTTTTTTTGCTTTTATTTATCGCTTATTCAATGTAGCTGTCAGTCGCAACAATAACTTAAGTTTAACTGTCTTTTGACATGTTTGAGTAACTGTTTTACAACGAACCTTAAAACGTTGCACTTGGGACAAAAAAATCTAAAATAAGAAAATCCATGCTGGAATCTTTATTTTTCCAAAGGAATTGCGCTGATATGCAAAGAAAATGAAGAAAATAACCGTAAAACTTCCCTTTAAAGGAAAACAAGTGAACACTAAATAACAAAATGGACCAATCAAGACAAATATTTGATTCATATTAGGTGTGTGCCTGCTTAGAATGAAACAAAAGTCTATTCATGGTGCAGAATATGTTTTAAATGGTGTAGATTATGTTTGGTATTTCTGATGCTAAGAGATAATCTCAAAGGAACACAGTTGTTACTGTTTAGAAGGTCAATACAACTACAGTTAGACCGTTGCACTTGGGACATAATTGATATTTATGCTTTTTACTACTTTCAGTACAGAATTTATCAATCTTATCGATTGATTCAAACTTTGTCGTCAGTTCATCAAATTTGTCCTATTTTACTATATTATGACTTCAATTACTGTGTCATATTTGTTCTTTGGAATTATCCATTGAAAGTCTACGCCAATGGTAATCACATACTCTGAGTGACACACATCCAAACATTTAAAATCATCGGATGAAATAAAATTTTCTTGTTCGTCAAATCAATCAATTTACTTCTATTAGTTAACGTTGCCACAGGAGCTTTATAAACCCAGTAGGAAACTGTAACAGACTTTTTAATTTTTATTCCATTGACAGCTTATGACTCTTACTGATTAGGCGAATTTGGCATCGGTTAAAACGTTGACTGATGTGCAGAGAGTACCCTTTTTTACAAGTCCAAGTCTGTAAAATTACAGAACTTTTTATCAAAAACTAGAAAAACGAAGCCTTTAAATCGATTTCAATTCAATTTCAAGAGATTTCAAAATATCTACAATACACAAACCTCAAATTTAAGAAACGCTTTTAAAGAATACTTTGCATGGTACCAAAGTCAACCTAAACTGGCATTATTCAACACCTTACATTTTTCATGGTGTTACCCTCACTCATTGTCATGTTTATATAAAACATAATTATGATCTCTTCTTACCAGGAAACCTTAAATTCGAAGAATCTGATTTTTGTCCCAAGTGCAACATTTTATTTTATTAAGATATGTTGATGACCAGTCTTAGAAGTTTCTGAGGTTCAAGGAAAATATCAAATTTACAATAATATAACTTATTTCTTTGATTTACTATCATTTTCAAACCAATGGAAAACAACCAGCGTGATTAGCATACATAAACTTTAGCATTCAATTCTAAGGGACTGAAGTGTGCTGTTTTGAATATTTTTCATGCTCAAAGTTAAAATTTCTTACATTTATTAGTTAATCGACATACATATGGCACATAAGTACTAAAATATTAAGTGAAAAATGTTCTTTTTTACTCCAAGAAACCTTATTGACATATTTTTGTCCCAAGTGCAACGCAATGAGGAAAAAAGGGCAGCTTTTTGAAGGTCATATTTTACCAGATTTAATCATTGTATCGCTTCGAAATTTTCAGAGCTGTTTTGGAATGTATTGAAGTTAGATAAGAATATATTAATTGCAATATATATGTAGACATCAAATGAGTGGGATAACTTTTATGGGTAGAAACAATATATTACAGGTTAAATGTATGAAAAAATGGCGAAAAAAAATTTTTTCCAGGAATTTGCTAAAATTAACGTTTTAGAACTATGCACCAAGGTATATTCAATTGAACTTGACAAATGTTTTATTTCAAACGTGAATGTAACAACTTTATGGCGCTCTGCTAAAGAAGTACTGTGTTTTGAAATAAAGTGCCGTTAATGACAAAACCATATGAATTGCAGAAACATGGATACTTTCAGAGAGTGATCGCTATTAATTTCTGAAACTTCAACATCTTTAGTAATGATTTATACCGAAATTAAACAGCCACAAGGCTGTTTGATTTTTTACCTCAATGTCACACTTTGACTTCATTTTTTTGAACTTCACCCTAATGGGGAATAAAAGATGAAAATGTTGAAAGCTGTGTTATTCTTCAGTTTCAGATAGAACTGACTTTCTATGAATTAGAATGAAAAGCCGAACTTCATTCCTTTCCCATACAAGACTGGGATTTGACGTACAATTAAAAAATCTTAAAATTATTGAGACAAAAGAAGGAAATGCTGATTATAATCAGCATTTCCTTCTTTCGTTTCAATGTTTTCCCAATCTTTCTCTAGTAGAGAAATCAAAACTGGAGCCGCGTTCTTTAGAGCGAGATTTCTTGAGATATCTTGAGATTTCTTAAGATGTTGTAGGATAAAGCGCTCTTTTGAGCAAGATTTTAAAGACGATCACTGCGAGCCGCCATTGCTCTATCCTTATTTCGGAACCCCTCGGTAAATTCTGTAGAATCTATATGGGAGAGAATTTACCGAGTTGTTCCGAATGCTCCATGACTTAAAAACTGCGGAGTTCCGAATGCTCCATACTTCATACAAATGACGTCATGATGACATCATTTGTATGAAGTATAGAACATTCGGAACACATGGCTTATAATCTCGGTCTCAAAGACGCTATATCAAAAACATCTTAAGTTACTTAAGAAATCTTAAAAAATCTCGGTCTAAAGAACGCGCCTCTGGGCTTGTTTGGGAATGGATTAATAAACATTGATGATTTCTTGTTTTTCAGTCCACATTAGATGATGTCAGCATTTTCTTCTTTTGTTTCAATGTTTTCCCAATCTTTCTCTAGTAGAGAAATCAAAACCAGGGCTTGTTTTGGGAATGGATTAACCCATTCCCAAACGGCAAATTTTAGACTTGTCCAAATTCAAAAATGTAGCAGACGACAATTTCAAGTGGACGGAATGTAAGATTTTTTGGTATTTTTGAGTAAAAACATTGTGGGAAATGAAGAAATTGCTTGTCACAAGCAATTTCTTCATTTTCCACAATGTTTTCCAAAGCCTTTATCTTTTGAGGAGTCAAAAAGAGTCAATGTGTGGTAATGGATTAATAAACATTGATGATTTTTTGTTTTTCAGTCCACATTAGATGATGCTACAGACAGATGGGGAATAAAAGTGGAAAGAGTTGAAATGTAAGTTACCGAACCCGGATAGCTCAGTCGGTTACGTCGGAGTCTGTCAATCCAGGGGTCTCGAGTTCAAACCCTGGCTCGGCCAGTATCCATTACCGAGCCCGGATAGCTCAGTCGGTTACGTCGGACTCTGTCAATCCAGGGGTCTCGAGTTGGAACCCCGGCTCGGCCTGTATCCATTCTGACATTTGACAAAAGTCATTTGTCTCTCACCAATGGGTGTGAATCATCTATGTGAGAGAGCAGCTGGAGGCTCGGTTTGGATATTGTGGTTGTACTGGTGCGAGAAATACCAGGAACCCACGGTTAGGTGCTCCAGCCGCCGTGATGTGACCATAGAAGTTGAAAACGGTGTAAAACCCCAATAAAATAAAAAAAAGGTGTATAATTACATAACTCAGAACTTCCGATAATCTTCAATATCTTTTTTAATACTTGACCAATTTGAATTCGGTTTGAAGCAGAGAAAGTGGGAAAATGCCAGGAATGAGCTGGATGTGTTGGATTTTTGAAAAATCAACAGATAAAAAAGTTATTGAAGATAAACCAAAATTTTGGTTTATCTTCAATAACTTTCTCTATCAGTTGATTTTTCAAAAGCCAACAACGTCCATCTAATGACGCAATCCCAGTTAAAGTGGACAATTGACTAATTTTTTTTCGAATTTTTTCATTTTACCCTTCACTCATTCTGGACAAATTTTCTTCTTGGATCACATCTTCTGCGCAAATTTCTTTTGTTTTGTCAAGTGGGCTTGCTTAGTTTTGGATTTATAGACTGTTAAAGGATCGAATGTGTGCATAAAAAACTACGTATTTTAAATAGACCCCTTTGTGAAATGTGTGTCTAATTTCATATTAAGTAATGCATAAAGAATAATAAATCCGATACATTTTGATGAGTATTTGTTTATAAAATGAGAATCAATTGACAATATGGGTGAAAATGGCGAATTGTACCTATGCGAATGAAAATTCAAAACGACCATCCTTGTACAATTCCTTTAATTTAAAACGTTGACTTCTTCCAACTCTTCTAAAATACACCAAACAACCTTTAATTTTCTCTCGTATTGTTAAACAAAAGCAATGAGTTATTCCCTTAATCGATATACCGAAATGGAAGGTCAATGCTTTGTTACAAATCAACAATAGTTTAAAACTGGTCTGTCCCGAACGTAACTACAGCTTGTCCCGTACGTAATATGCTTTCTTTCCTTTAACATCACAGCCTCTGTGTTATTACCTTTTCAATCAAATCATTATATTATCAGGAAATATCCATTTGCCAGACACTTTGTCAAAAAAATTGTAATGAAATAAATAAAGGAAAATAAATACAACTCTATAAGCCATCTGGGTGTGTTGTTTTACAAATTAAGACTTCCTAGCCAAATTAGTTTCAATTTATAAAAGGTGAGATGTTCGTATTGTTTTGACACATGAGGTATGTGTAATAACTTCTTAATTAAGTGAAATGTTATCCAAAATTTGCTAGACATCCTTACCTCTGATGGATCCAATATACGAAAACGTACGGGACTCTTTTTATAAAGGTAAGAAACGCTGAAATAGTCTATTTTAATGCATCAATCTAGTGTAATGTATATGGGTATGAATATATTCCTATATATATCAACAAAAACTGGCATATTTTGTGGAACTTTCTTCAATATTGTAAAAATAGTATCAATTAAGCGTAATCATAATACCATTACGTACGAGACTAGTACGAGTACGTGTACAGTCTATTATGTGCATTAAAAGTCTATTTTGCTTAAACTGGAGTCCTTTAGGAACCTAAAACACATAAAATAAGCACAGGAAACGTTCCATTTCAGCAATTTAAAAACTGAAAACTAAAAATTGCCTCGAACGTTATGGACTCGTACGTCACTTTTTAATGTGTACCCAATTTTATTTGGCCTGCTGTATCAATGCTATTATAGTAATCGGCATAATTCTTTTTGTCATATTTGAAGACACTTCGAATAGTGATTTTACTTGAAGAATTAAACTATTTATAGTTACACATTTTTAACTAGAGTTACTTTAGTTCTTGCCTCGTACGTTACGGAGTTAAAATTACGGTAAATTGTTTAAGAATGATGTTGATTTTTTGAAAATATTGACAAAAGTATATCAAAATACGACTTCATTTTGATTATATATATTTATACTAAAGTAGATTACGCTAGATTAATGTATTAAATGTAGATTTATGTCAGTGTTTCTTAGCTTTAAAGAAAGTGTCCCGTACGTTTTTGAATTTTGGAGACAACGACTCGAGGCTGTTCTACAAATTTTGGATTACATCTTTTATATAAATCTTGGTATCGTTTTGGAGCTCTATGTTTTATGTACAAGATTGGGACATTTCTGTTAGGATAATCTATTGTTGAAATTGACATTTTTGAATTGAAAGTTAGAATTTATACCCGGAGACATCGGTTTTTCGTACCCCCTAGTTTGATTGTCGCATGATTTTCATATGAAATGGAGTTCTTACGAACGTAAATTATAGATACATTTTTTAGTTATAGGTGTTGGATGAAAATAAAAGCGGAGGTCATTTATATAATGTTGACTATTTGCAGCTAGAACATATTGAAGGCCGGAGACATCAATTGTCCCATTTAACTGGGATTGCGTCTAATGCATGACGTCTGTCAACATTCTCTGCTTCAAAACGAATTCAAATCGGTCCAGTATTAACAAAATTATTGAAGATTTTCTGAAATTGTTGCATCACATGATTATCCACCGTGATCTTGGTATTTATACCAGTAAGTAAAATGAAGCCTTAGATCCAGCATTTTTTATCCCCCGACAAAACGAATGTTTTAGGGGTATATTGGAATCAGCTGTCCATGAACAAAATACTTGTCTGGAGCATACCTTTGAAACTAAAGTAGAGCTCTATGATCATGAAACTTCATGGGTAGATAGGTCTACCAGGTAAATGTAGTGGCAGGGGTATTTTATCATCTTCGGTGATATATTTCTAGTTTCCTTTGCCTCAAAATTTTCAAAATTTGCTTTACTGTGCATGAATCATGCGTAAATAATGATCTTCCAATGTAAGAAATATCTCATTTGCTAACACAAAGTATTCATACCAAAACTTGTTCATATCGATTATTGTTTTACTTGTGTCTGTCTGTCCTTCTGTCTGAAGACTTAACATTGGCCTTTTCTCCAAAAGTACGCCATTGTGGGGGCATTCATGTTTCACAAACATGTCATGTTGACCTATGTAATATATGTTTTCTGTTCCTCCATTACAGTAAAGATGTCAGGTTACCAGTACAGTTACAAAGAGCCATGGCTGCTGAAGCTGAAGCTGCAAGGGAGGCAAGAGCTAAGGTAAGACTTATCTTTCTTGTATAAGCATTGTTCCTCTTGAGGTGTTTATGGTCTGCCAGGTTTGTAGCCATGCATACACATGTAGCCCTACCTGTGTCATCTGCCGTGACATCCTGAAAAAAATAGTTACTTACAAACATGGAAGAAAAAAATGTTTTACCTGATTCTTCTTTGTGAATAACTTGCATGAAATGCTGACATAAACATCGCTAAAAACACCCAAAATTATAATTATGTTGAATGCCACCTAATCGCTTCTAGCAAAAATTATTTATCGGGATGGAAATTTCCCAGACCCCTTCAGGCTGGGGTTTTCTTCAATTAGTGCCAGCTACACATCTGGTTGTGAAGTGATTTGTTTACCATTCAAGGCATGTCAGTTGCTAACGGACCTATATGGCCGATACATTTCAAACTTCCTAACTTCCCATTTTAGGTGATAGCGGCAGAAGGAGAACAAAAAGCTGCAAGGTCATTGAAAGAGGCTGCTGACGTCATGGCAACTACAGGCACCGCACTACAGCTACGATATCTACAGACCCTCAGCTCGATATCGGCAGAGAAAAACTCCACAATCATATTCCCTCTACCCATGGACTTAGTGAAAAGTTTTATGAACAAATAAGTGGCATTGATGTTGTAAAAATTTTACATGTGACTGGTTAGGCCTATGCTAAACTGGGCAAATTTAGAGTATTGTCACTTTTCAACAAATATCTCGTAACTGCAGCTTGTTTTAACCCTGTCCCAAACAACAATTTTTTCGGGTGGTCCTATTCAAGAGCTGCTGCAGATGACAATATTAATGTTGTTAAAGATACAATTTGTGTAGAATATAGCTCAGAAAATATTGAGACAAAAGGAGAAACTGCTGGTTATCGGCAGTTTCTTCTTTTGTCTCAATGTTTTCCCAAGACAATTCAATTAGGGACGTCAAAACCAGGTCTTGTTTGGGAAAGGGTTAAACTGCAGTTACAAGATTTTTGTTGCAAAGCGACAATGTTCCTATTTGTATGTTTTCTAAATCCATATCCATTGAGGTCTTCAAAAGGAGTGACTGTTTGGGAATGGATTAAACATCTATTATGTACTTGCTCTTGCAATTGATTTGCATGAATGCTTGAGTGTTAATGATGGGTTAATATAATACTATTTGAACTGTCTATACTATGTATAGAAATTAAATGTTTCTGCTAAATAGTATTGAATACTGTCATGGAAGCTTTTTTGTAGTTTTGTATTTTTACAATCATAATTAGACAAAAATTAGGTAAATCTAAGATTGAATGCTGAATTTTATCATGCTAGAATTTTAGTAAGAGAAGTTAAAATTATCACAAAGATTCGAATCCTTCCTGGTGTTTTTTTTTAAAAAGTCTTGTTATAATTTTGTTTATGAATCTATTCTACATGCCTCTTATATTTATATTAAAGTGTTTTCCATCCAACAAATTACATACCAAACATTTCATTAAGCTTGGTCATTTTCCCTTACAATGGAAAATTGCATTTAAACCCAAATTCTTATGAAGTTTTTGGAATTCAAATAACCTCGATTTTCTTTGTCAAAGATAAAAACAAAGTAACACAAGAAATGTTTGGTATCTAGTTATGGATTGAATATGTTAACCCATTACCACACATTGACGCCTTTTGACATCATATAAGAAAAGGCTTTTGAAAACATTGTGAAAAATGAAGAAATTGCTTGTTACAAGCAATTTCTTCATTTTCCACAATATTTTCTATACAAAAAGACCAAAAATGTAAAATTTCATTCAAATGAAATTGTCGACTGGAACATCTTTGAATTTGGACCATCCTAAAAATTGCCTTATGGTAATGGGTTAATTATTTTTTTATGCAATAGAACCTATATTGTAAGATTTAAACTTATTTTTTGTGCCATTTTATGCTCCAGTTGGGCTTATTTCACGGTGAAGTTTGTCTGTCTTTTCAGGAACTTTTATCTTAGATATAATTTCCTTTGCGACTTCCTGGTAGATTTTTACCAAAACTAACAGAATATTGATCAGGCTAATGCTTTTTGTGAGGATCTTTCTCTTATTGTGAGAAATGAATGAATGAAATATGTTTAGACATAGATAGTGTTTATGGGCAGCCAGATGAGCAATTCAAGCCCTCCTGGGCTTCTTGTGGAACTTTTGAATGTAGAGACTGAAAAAAACAACTGTGTTGCCTTACCCTTTCAAAAAACTTTTGTGAAAAAAGGATAAAATTTTATACAAGACCAAATTTGAAATAACAACTGAAAACAACACCCATGACAATGCATGCATAACAAGAATAGCCCTTTCCCAAACGACACAATTTGGGCTGTTCCAATTTGAAAGGCGATGCAGACGACAATTTAGAAGTCAATAAAGAAAGGATTGGTGCACAATATAGCTCAGAAAATATTGAGGCAAAAGGAGAAAGTGCTGATTATCAGCACTTTCTTCTTTTGTCTAAATGTTTTCCTATAAGCCAATTCTAATAGGGACGTCAAAGCCAGGTCTTGTTTGGGAAAGGGTTAAAATGCAGCATTTATCAACTATGCAGGGCATCAATTCAGGTCTAACCAGGAACTATGGAAAATGAATTATAGATCTATTGTATTTTTATTATACACTAAAAAATGATATTGTTTACAGACTATATTGTTAATATTAGCTAGTTACGGGTTTCATTGTTAAGTTTATTTAAAATATGTTGTTCATAAACAAAATAAGAAACCAGAATAGCATGTTCATTTACTAAACAATTATTTATTATGGTATAAGAGTTTGGAAAACAATGTATGAAATTTTCAATGAATTATTGTTGTTTGTGTGTTAACTTTTAAAAGTCTTTTTTCCCAAGCAAGATTTGGTTTTGACAGCTAGAAAAGACATGGGAAAACATTTGGACAAAAGGAGAAATTGCTGATGATCAGCAATTTCTCCTTTTGCCTCAATATGTTATGTGCTATATTGTATATATTCTGTCTTTGTCAACATTCATTTTGTTGTCCGCTGCTGCATACAATTTGGACCACCTTAAAATTTTGTCATTTGGGAAGGGATTAACATACGATAAAATAGTATTTCATATATACTGAGATGAAAAAGTTTAGTCAGTATAAAGTTTTTGATCAATAATTTTGTCAGAAACAAATTACAATACCAATTTTTTTACTCTTAACAATCTTCAACCAATTTAGAACAAGTCGGTGAAATTCCATTGCCATCCATGTTCTAATTAACCTTCCTTTCAACAATTCAATTCAAATTGGGTCAAATTGAAAATTCAGAGCTTCAGTAGTGATTTTTTGTAGACTCTAAATTCTTGGTGATTGACACGAAAAAAGATACTTGTATCATTTCTGGGTAGAATAGAAGTCTCTTTGTTCCCTGTGAGTATCAAAACTCCGTTTTAATGGGATTCACAGTAAATTATGGCGACTTATGCACCTAATCTGTTGCTCATATCATTTTACTGCGTTTTCAAGAAATCGTTCTATCAGGACCAGTAGCTGGTTTACTACTCAGACAAAGTTATTAATTGTAGACAGACGGTAAGAAAAGATAAATGACATTCAATGTTTGTCAAACAATGACAGAGATCTGGCTGAGCCAATGCTCGAAAAGCCAAACTTCTAGTAAATGACCAGGCAAGTAAAAAACAAACTTTTTGACAAAATACCTTTATTAAACAAATGGGTAACGATGTGGTCGATTTTCAATGTTTGTGCTTCAGATCGGACGTGACGTAACTTGGTGACGTCACAATAAACGTTAATTCCAGATACGCTGTTTTCAGAGGTATCAATGACCAAAATCTCACGCATATGCCCACTTTTGACAACAACTACCCCAATGCTACAAATTGTAAGTACCAAGTTCCAAATGTGGGAGACAGCCAGGATTTATAGGCTAGGTAGATGGATTCTTAAATTGTCATTTTTGGCGAAATTGATTAAGCCATAGTGCTAAAATCATACAGGCTGGTATCAATTTTATTGTAGAGTTTTGTGTCTTGGCTATTGTCTTTGGTTTGCATACATTTTTTTAGGAAAAAGACTTTCGCCTTAACTGCAGCAAGTGCACCTGTTGCATTTTGAAATTCTTTTAGCGCGAACCTAAAAACTTAAATTTAGCAACGTTATACTGGTAGATTTTTGTTATGCGTCGATTGAACAAATCTTGTGTGAAATTCTACACTGATATGTTGTATTTTGGCCGAATAATTGACCATCAAAAATACTGACTAAACTTTTTCTTCTGAGTATATTTCAGAACTAGATCTAGATTTATATCCTTTCATTTTGGATTGACAACTCATATTATACCTCACGATAAATGACCTGGCAGAGCAGCCCATGCTTATCAAATGAGATGCCCTGCCAGGTCATTTATCTCGAGATATACCTTTTGTCTGTGATATTATTATGTTTATTTACAGAATCGATCATGATTTTTATTCTTTTTTACATTGTATCATTTTACGAAACTCTCTGATTATAATATGATCTATGTTTGCCATATATTTGTGCCTCAGAAAAACAAATATTTTCAAAGGTAGTATTCTCCCAACCAGTCTAATTCCAAATATGACTTTAAAATTACACAACAATCCATCTGATTGGCCGAGACATATGTCTCATCCAATCAGATGGCTTGTAATGTAATTTAGACAATCTATTTCGAAATGATTATGAAATAATAACAAGTTTAGCGGTCTTTATTGCAAATAAAAACAGATGTGCGACGTACTACATGTGTAGGTAAAAACCGAGGCGCTGTGCGCCGAGGTTTTTTGCCATAACATGTAGTCCAGAGCACAGAGGTTTTTATTGTGCAATGAAGACCGCTAAACTTGTTATTATCTCCATTATATCTCTCTAAATAACAAAACGCATACACTGTGTATTTGAAATGTGTTGTTTTGTGGAAATTCTGCCATGAACTAGTTTTCAGCGTAGGAAACGCATTGTCGGTCAAGTGACGTCATCGATGACGTCATTTGACGTTACCTTAACGCCATGTGACGTTTTGGCGCATACACAAAGCATAATTACATAGAGTCTTTATTGGTCAAATAAAACCCGATGCAGTTTTATGGAAAGGTGTTATATTATGATGAATAAGAGTATAATGGAATCGGCCTGTCTACTTGTCTGTCCATTTTTATGCCCCCTATCAAAAGATCAGGGGCATATTGTTTTACTTGTGTCTGTCTGTCTGTCTGTCTGTCCGTCTGTACAAAAACTTAACATTTGCCTTTTCTCCAAAAGTATTTGACATACAAAGCTCAAATTTGGTATACAACTTCCTTTCAATGATATCTATCTGTTCCATGCAATTTGACCTTCCTCAAGGTCATTTGTTACCCTTATCAACCCTTTACATGAAAACTTAACATTTTAGAAAAATGGCCATTTTTAGGGCATTCATGTTTCACAAGCACATCTTGTTTGTATCAACTGTTTCCAGAACAAGGCCTGCTTTTGATTCCCATAGAAGAAAAAGTCCTGGAAATGTATCTATATTTAAACAAAGAAAATGCTGATAACCAGTATTTTCTCCTTTTTCCACGATATTTTCTCTGTTATATTGAAAGTGAATCATATTTTTATCAACCTAAACTCTTTTATATCGTCGGTGCTATAGCAATACCTCTTAACTCCAGCTTTAATCAAACTGGAGTTACGAGGTTTTGCAATAGCACAAATGATATGCTGCAGCTTTCGAACTGGATCAGCCTAAGTTGTCGCCATTTGGAATAGGTTGAAGAATTTTCCGTTTTAGGGGTATACCCCAATAAGTCACTCAAAATGACAGTGCTAAGTTTTTACCTCCTTATATTTATTCTTTTATCAATTTACATTTTTTTTTATTATTTTTTACCCTATAATCTATGCTAGAATCTTATTTAAGTAGCTGAATTTTGCTTTTGTATGGAATAAAGATAAAGACTTTTAAACATTTTGGTTTGTAAATCGTTCCTTGATTTTTCATCTATTGCATATTGATGGCAATCATCCTTTCCCACACATTGACTCTTTTGACTCCCCTAAAGTAAATAGCTTAGTAAAACATTATGGAAAATGAATTAATTGCTTGTGACAAGCAATTTCTTATTTTCCCACAATGTTTTCTATATTTTATTCAGTTGAATTTGTTGACTGTGACATCTTTGAAATTGGACCATTCTAAAATTTTGCAGTCTAGTAGATCTAATGAGTAAAAACTAAGATTGTTAGTTCAGCTATATTCTGTCTCATTTTGTACTTTCATACATGTATGTATTTTTGAAATCATTAGCATTTGATTTATACAATAAAATCTGTTTTAGCGTGTTTTGTCTTGTCTTGTTTTACTTTGAGCAACATGCAAAAACAGTAATTGCGCTAGCCCGTAGGAAGCATTGCTGCAATTTTATACTGGGAGGTCTATTTAAAGACACCATCTCAATATTGGATAGGCTAAATTGGATTTCCCCGAAGTTTTCAGTGAAAAATAAGGAAAATTCGGCATATTTGCCAAACTTTGGGGGGGGGGGGGCTCAGCCCCATATTCCTATGGACCTGTTGTGTGTTTTACATTGGTTTAAATATGGGGTAAATTGTAAAGAAAATCGATTTGAAAATATTAAATCTGTTTCCATATAATGAAGCTTCTTGACGCCCTACAAGATACTAAAGCTTTGGAAAACATTGTTGGAAATGAAGAAATTGCTTTTGACAAGCAATTTCTTCATTTCCTACAATGGTTTCTAACCATACAAACCAAAAACTGTATAATTCCATTCATTTGAAATTGTCGTCTGCGTCGTCTTTGTGCCATCGTCTCGTATTTGTCTTCTCGTGATTGATGATTCAAATAACAAAGACAAGATTCTGTAAAACCCACACCTACACGAATAATCAGCATTTCGTCACTTTTCTGCAAAAACCTCGTATCTACAGCTTGTTTTAAGCTGCAGATACGAGGTTTTTGCAGAAAAGCAGCGATTTTCTCCTTTCGCATGATCAACAAGACTATTTTCTTTGCTAGATCTATCTTGAACAAAAATCATGTCGTTATCAACTTCCATTTTGTCGTCTGTAGTAGCTTTCAATTTGGAACTTTGTAAATTAATTACTTGCCGCACAAGAAACTTAAAGTGACATTTCACAATTATTTTCACATAGATTTTAATTCATTCTATCTGAAAGAGCATGTTTTCTTATGAAAATTCTGAAAATTTCAAGCCAAAATATTGAACCGTTTACGAGAGATATATATTTTTGTGCTAAAATTAAACAAATTGTTGTGGACAACAATTCAGATTTATATAGAATTTGTCATTTTTGTCTCAACTTTGAATGCATTTTTTTTTTCGCTTTTAGATAACAACTTCAAAAAACTGATAGCGTTTCTACGCATTAGAACACACAGTCTTTGCATCAAGATATACTTCTTAAAATGAAATAAATATGAAATGTCACTTTAAAGACAGTTTCTATATTTTTTTGCCGAATATATTTGCTCCTTTAGAATACTAGAACTCTGTAAAACTTCACCATGGGCTCTCTATATTGGATAAGGACAGGACGCTACCCCTGGTCTGCATATCTTTCGTCTATATACGGTACATCCGATACCTAAGTACAATGAAGTTTGAAATTCCTGTTTTCGATGTACTACCTTTCGAATACTGTTTTTGTGTTGTTATGCTGTTGAATAGCTACAATATAAATATCTTAACCTTTAATACTGTTTTTGTGTTGTTATGCTGTTGAATAGCTACAATATAAATATCTTAACCTTACAGAAGGATATATTGTCATAAAAGTTAACTTTTCGTTTTGGGGATTTAAAAATCAGGGAAATCCCGTTTTACACCGTTTGAGACACATTTTTTTCAAAATATTCCCATTTTAGTTGTTCTTCCTTTAGAATGGTGTTTGCTGTTTTTCCTGAACAAACATACACACGTACATGTACACTGTACATAAAATATAAGAATCTTGATCTAAAACCCCTTTTCGGTATCTTTGAGGCTTACATGAAGACTTTAAAATAAGGGACATTTTTTACACCGTTTGGGGCAGTTTTTCACCAAGATTTCTATTTTTTAATGTACTAAATTTAGAATGGCATTTTACTTTTGTACTGTTGTTATGTACGTACAGTACAAGGATCTTGTCCTAAAACACATTTTTTGTACATTCGATACCTACAATGAGATTCGAAATTCAGGAAAATCCTCTTTTTACACCGCTTGGGAAACATTTTTCGAAAGATTCTTATTTTCGATGCTCTACCTTTAGAATGGTATTTTTGTCTTGTTTTGCTGTTACATACCTACATTATAAGAATCTTGATCTTTAATCGGGCGGCACGAAATTCCCAAATCTACCCAAATCTACCCAAATCTACCCAAATCTTACCCAAATCTACCCAAATCTACCCAAATCTTACCCAAATCTACCCAGATCTACCCCAAATCTACCCATATCTTACCCAAATCAAGCAAACTGTTCGATATATTTCAGTTTTTAGTTACAGAAAAAAGGAAAACAACTGTTTCTTAACAATAATATCGTCGGTGTTATTTTTAAAGCAAAACGTGATCAGTTTCTCAACATTTTGATTTTGAGATATTCGCTAACGTCTCTTTAAGCGTGACAGGTCAGAGTGTTAAGGACATATTTCCGTATTGTGGCCCCAGATCTATTATGTGTCATGCACGCGTGACGGATCCTGATTTTTTCACTGTGTTATCTGGGTGGCCGACTGTCTTGGCGCAAGAAAAACACAAATTCTCAAATTCGAGGGAAGCGCAACCTTGGGTCCACGTATTGGTGTAAAAAGCTGTGACAAATTACTCTAATCCAGGTTGAGAAGTTTGTGATATCATCGTTACAACAGTTTATCCGATGATTGTCAGAATAATTTAACCCTTTCCCCAAATGAACCCAGTTTTATGTGCCTTACAGAAAACAATAACAACAACAACAAAAAAAGATAAACTTTGAGACAAGAGACCAAAATGCTGACAACCGGCATTTTCATATTTTGCCTCAATATTGTCTTCGTTATATATTGTACATAAATCTTATCTTCATCTATTTCGATTTTGTTGTTGAAAGACAGAAAATTTTAAGCAATAGGCCTAGAATAGCACTGGAATTGTGGTTACACTCTTCACAAAGGAAAACCTCGGCAAGAAACAACGACCGATCAAGGGATAGAAATGAACGTAATACAACAAAAATGCGATTGATCAATACACATAGTAGATTTTTTTTTATTGCAAAATAAAAAAAATCGACAGACAAAGTAAGAATTCCTACTTTGCTCAAGACAATTCTAGAACTATAATAGATCTAGATCTAATTCCACAATGATTTAATTAAATGTGAAAAATTTAATTTCCACAAATACAGAACAAAATTTAATGATCATATAAATTTCGGGAATACGTTCGAAATAGTCTCATTAGATTTGGGTAGATTTGGGTAAGATTTGGGTAGATTTGGGGTAGATTTGGGTAGATTTGGGTAGATTTGGGAAAGATTTGGGTAGATTTGGGAGTTTCGTGCTGCCGCTTTAATCACTTTTCGGTAGGCTACATTCAATACCAACAAGAAAACTTGAAATAAGAGAGATGATTTTACACCATTTTGGACAGATTTTCCCAGGAATTACTATTTTTCAATGTACTACCTTTAAGGATGCATTACTGTTGTTAGGATCGCAAGATCTTGTTCCCCCCCCCCCCCCCCAAATAAAAAATGCATCTTCGGTACATTCGATACCTACAATGATATCCAAAAATAAGGAAAATCCCATTTTACAGCACTTAAGAAACAATTTCTCGATATGGGGGCATATTGTTTTACTCGTGTCCGTCCATCTGTCCGTCTGTCTCTCCAAAAACGTAACATTTGCCTTTTCTCCAAAAGTATTTGACATACAAAGCCCAAATTTGGTATGTAACTTCCTTTCAATTATATTTATCTGTTCTAGTCCGTGGGCCAGGAGGGGTCTGCACGCACCCCCCTAAGGGCAGTCTAGGAGTGGTATAGAAATGTTCAGTGGAACCCCCTGAGTAAGAATCAAGATGTTAACAGTCGATATCCTGGGATGCACTCGCCATTTCCGGTGGTTTTCAAGATGGCCGCCATGAAAAAAGACAATTTGACTTGGTATCTAACATCAGCAGCCTAACATTTGTTTTGCGTTGTAAGATCATATTTTAAGGATAATTGAGTCTGGAAAAGGTCAGAGATGTGTTCTCATGTTAAAAAGTGGCTCATTAGCCTTTTCGTATGCTAGAATTTTTTCAAAATGGCCGCCAAAATCGCAAAAAATCAATAAAAACGTCAAATACTTCTCGTTTTTGGACATATTTTGGTCTAAATACTGTGAACTTTATGTTTTAGGACTTAGATAAACATTTCATGAAGTAAATGGGAGCATTACGGTAAAGATTTTTTAAATCATTACCGTATAAATGGCAATAAAACACAATTAAGCACAAATCATCAAGTATATATAATAGCGATATAAATTATCATTATTATTAGTTCTTGGTGAAAAACAGCTCTTATTTATAGCATTATATTGATAAAGCTATGCTTTCCGAGTAAATTGTTAAATTCGCATTGATAACGATTCGATTTTTGATTACATTGACAATAAATATGCTTTCAAAATGGCCGCCAAAATCGCAAAACAAGAGGACCATGATGGTCCTATATCGCTCACCTGAACCAAGATGATATGAGTCACAGATTTGTTCAAATCAATTACTTGTGACTTTAAGACTGAAAACAAACTTATGGTTAACAACATTCAAGTGTCCAAATTTTGTCTCGGTTTGTCGCTATTTGTGGTTGTTAGAGTAAAAACAGTTGAAAACGGCAAATTTGTCAATTTGAAGGGCTCAGCAAACTCAGCAAATTCTACTCCAATTAATCTAATTAAAACTGGTGCAAGATCTTATGTTCAGCAACATTGTGTCCAAATTTCTTCTTGATTGGTCAACAATTGTAGATGCTAAAGTGTAAACAAAGTCCGAAACAATTGAAAGCATCAATTTTGTCAAATTCAAGGGCATATAACTCATGACTTTCTAGTCTGACGAGACTGAAGTTCAAGCTCATCCAAGAAATTATGGTCACCAATATTGTGTCAAAGTTTCATCTTAATAGGTCAAAAATTGTAGATTCTACAGTGTAAACAAAGTCGTAAACATTCAAAAACGAGAATTTTGTCAAATTCAAGGGCGTATAACTCATGACCTTTGATCTGATCAATCTGAAAATCAAACTCATACATGATCTTATAGTCCTTAAGATTGTGACCAAGTTTTGTCTTGATTGGTCAATAATTGTAGATGCTAGAGTGTAAACAAAGTCAAAAACAGTCGAAAACGGCAATTTTGTCAAATTCAAGGGCGTATAACTCATGACTTATTGATCCGATCAATCTGAAAATCATACTCATACAAGATCTTATGGTTCCTAACATTGTCTCAAAGTTTTGTCTTGATTGGTGAGTATTTGTAGAAGTTGTAAACAAAGTCGAAAACAGTCGAAAATGGCAATTTTGTCAATTTCAAGGGCACATAACTCAAGACCTTCTGGTCCGATCAGACTGAAAATCAAACTCATCCGAGATCTTATGGTCACCAACATTGTGTCAAAGTTTTGTTTTGATTGATAAATAATTGTAGGTACTAGAGTGTTAACAATGTCAAAACTAGCTATTTTTCGCATTCAAGGGCAGATAACTCCGGACTTTCTGGTTCAATCTGACCCATAATCGAACTCATCCGAGATCTTATGGTCATACATGTTTTGACCAGGTTTGGTCAAGATTGGCTTATATTTGTAGATGCTAGAGTGTTAACACGAAATTGTGGACGGACGGACGGACAGACGGACAGACGGACAGACGGACGACGGACAAAAAGTGACCACAATAGCTCACCTTGAGCACTTCGTGCTCAGGTGAGCTAAAAATAAAAAAAAAAAATATAACAAAAAATCTTCGTTTTTGGACATGTTCTGGTCTAACCGTTGTAAATATTATGTTTAAAGACTTTGGTTAACAGTTCATGATAGGATAAATGGTTGCATTGCGAAAAACACGTTTTAAACCATTACCGTATAAATGGCAATAAATTACAATTGGCAGAAATCTTCATGTATTATTATTTTCATAAATATTGTTATTATATTTGGTCTTGGTGAAAAGCACTTTTTTAGATTGCATCTTTTGACAAAGCTTAGTCTTCAGAGTATTTTGTAAAATTGAAATTGATTATGATTCTATTTTTGATTACATATGCTATATAAATCGGCTTTCAAAATGGCCACAAAAATATATAAAAAAATAAAAAATGTAAGTAATTCTCGTTTTTGGACATCTTCTGGTCTAAATAATGAAAGTATTATCTTCTAAGACTTAGCTAAGCAGTTCATGAATTAAATGGAATCATAACAGATAACAACAACATCAAAAAAAAAAAGAATAAAGCTTTGAAAGGAATCCCATATCAATGGCAATGAAATACGACTAAGCACAAGTTTATAAAATAGTATATAATTTTGATATACATTGTCATTATATTTTGTTCTTGCTGAAAAAACGGCTCTTATATAGCACTATTTTGACAAAGCTAAGCTTTCAGATAATTCTTTAAAATGAAATTGCTTTTGAACCCACTTTTGAGTATAGATCCAATTAATATGTGTCTTTTTGGGGCAAAACTCGAATATCAAGCAGGCTCTGGTAAGTTTAACCGTCCTAATGAAATTTAAATTGTGGAGGAACATACTCCCTTGAAATGCATATTAATTATCACCAAAGAATATAAAATGTCCCAAACATTTAGATAAAGACCTCAACGTATCCATGCTAATAAACAATAGTTGAATGTGGCTTATTCTTTCTTGTACTCTAACACGTACCATTAATCCAAAATTGCCCCAGAGAATAATTGAAATTGCTTAATATTGTATCAAAACATTTTTAATGTATAATGTTTGATATTTGTAAAATTAAGAATGAAAATATATCCATGTTATCCAATCGAACAACATAAATGAATTTTTGTATACACCTGTGTGACGGTTAAATTGATAGCGACTTAGTTTTGGTAATATTTTGTCAAAAGAATGTAATAAACTTTTTATTTTTCTCACAATGGCTTGTATTGACTCATAGTCATGATAATGACAATGCTAAAATCATCTTTATGCGTCGCATATTCCATCATGATTCCATTCTCAAATTAAGTGAAATGTGGGGAAACATTATAGACTCCATGTAGGGTGGGGTAATTAAATAAAGGGTTTGTAATGTCCATTTCTTTTCTTTTTTTTCAGATAATCGGTTTAACTGAATTAGTAGTTGAAATGAACTGTATCTTGAGTGCAAAAGACCAGAAGTGATTCATATAAAGCTCTGACACATCATCCAGTATTTTCATTGTTACTTTCAAAAGACAAATTTGCAATTTGACTTAGTATACAGATAAAGAATATTTTGTCCTAAGCTCATATTCAAATTTAAATTTTCAAATTTCTTCAGCTGTTTTATCTTAATTCTATTAGGTCGCACATGAAAAAAAATATTTAGGTTAAGGACAATGATCACTATATACTAGGTTTATTGAATAAGATATTTTACACATGATTTAAATATAACTGCATTTATTCTTAATCTCTCCGGACTTTTTTTTATCTTTTCTGGCTTGTTTCTTACTTGTTCAGTGGTACGTCGTAGACTTCTATGGGTCCTCCTGTTTCTATCTTCGTTGTTGTATGTGGTTGCGGCTGTGGTTTGTTAATTTTGCGTATGTTTATCCTTGGATATTTTTTTCGAAAACCAACAGTATGTAGTACATAATACTTATGGAAACCTTATATTTATATATACTTTTATATCTTTATAGAAGTCCTCTTCTCACACATGCAGTCTACATAAATTATCAGACTTTCGGTGGCCATGTAACTCAAACTTTTGGCAAGTTTGTCGAGTTCTTTTTTGTTGCTTCTGAGATTATTTATCATTGCAGCAGGTGTCCCTATACAATAGGGGTATGCATCAGGCGACTAAATTGTCTCGTTCCAAATTCTATGCTTGTTTTTTTTGTGTTGATCTATGGCATTCAGATGACACTCACTGATATCAGACCTCACACAGTCAATTCAGGTAATCACTGGTCTTTCATAGTCTTTAGCTCTGGTGCGTCCATTTCCAAATGTAGAATTAATGCAAGAAGTTACACCCCAGACATACTCATACCAATTAATACCAAAAAATATCATACAAATACATGTGACAAGTTGTGGAAATTCATGCCATTGTACCCATTTTATTGCACATAAAGCAAATCAAAATATACTTAAAACATTACAAATTAATATAAAGCGAATCATTGCAGTATCACAATGACATCAAACATAAATACTGCTTACAACCACATATGAAGAACTTAAATGACCATTTCCTGCTTTTATCTTTTGCAACAAATTCCGCAAAAGTGATATCGGCTTCCAATACAGTGTCATTGTAAATTTTTATCATGAATACATGTGTTCTTAATGTTCTAAGTGTTTTCAACAATATCTATACGCCTGTTGGATTAAGTAATTAATGCAGCCTAATATAATTAAAGTAAAACGTGCGAAGAAAGCACACATTTTAAACTTTGTATTCTTTATACATATTCTAAGATATAAAGCATATCTGCCTATAGTATGTTATAATCAAACCATTTTATGGCGTTTCAGTGTATTTCTTTTGGAAAAGCACTTTAGGTGATTTGCATGCATAGTACATCTCCTTATAACTACTAATCCAGTTAAAACGAAAAATATAGAAATCGGGGTTACATAGCTTTTATGTTATTACGTCACTCCACACGGAGTATCTTATAGTTTCCTCATATCTTGTTTCGTTTTAAACAGATGTAAATGGCATTTGAATACATGGTAATGTGAAACTGGGAAATCATGATAGAGTATGTGACTTATTGGGATGAGTTGTGCATTGTAATTATCATAACTATTACTTAAAAAAGGCACAAATTGAGAAATACGAAGTTTTTTATCACATGTTTGACAGATATTACCAAGTGTATGTCGATATCAATGAAACGATAAATTTAAGGCTGGTCTAATTTCATTAATCTTCATTTCTATTCTCAAATTGTCAAAATTCTTTAAGTATAAATATAACAAATAAAAAGCATTTTGATACTGTATGTGTAAGAGTTAAAAAAGGAAATACATGTACATACATAGCTCTTTTGTTCGTAAGAATAATTACGGTAAATCTCTTTTCCGTAATATTGAGGACATTACATATTGTTTGATAGAAATGGATGTGAATTTAAAGGGAGTAATTTTCTCTCCAGAAAGGGATACCGATAGTTTTAGCTTGTCTTTTGAAACGATGTGACATTGGTGCAAAGGTAGTCTTGAATTGCATAATAAAATATCACAAATTTATGATATTTGTATTCAAAAGTGGGTTCATAAGCAATTTCATTTTAAAGAATTCTCTGAAAGCTTAGTTTTGTCAAAATAATGCTATCAATACGAACCGTTTTTTCAGCAAGAACAAAATATAATGACAATGTATATCAAAACTATATATACTATTATATAAGATTTGTGCTTAATTGTATTTTATTGCCATTGATACGGTAATCCTTTCAAATCTCTATTCTTTTATTGTCAACTGTTATGATTCCATTTACTTCATGAATTGCTAATCTAAGTTTTAAAAGATAATGTTTACATTATTTAAACCAGAATATGTCCAAAAACGAGAATTACTTTCATTCTTATTGATTTTTTTTTTACATTTTTTAGCCATTTTGAAAGCCGATTTATAGCATCTGTAATCAAAAACGGAATCATAATCAATTTCAATTTTACAAAATACTCTGAAGGCTAAGCTTTGTCAAAAGATGCAATCTAAAAAAGTGCTTTTCACCAAGACCAAATATAATAACAATATTTATGAAAATAATAATACATGAAGATTTCTGCCAATTGTAATTTATTGCCATTTATACGGTAATGGTTTAAAACGTGTTTTTCGCAATGCAACCATTTATCCTATCATGAACTGTTTACCAAAGTCGTTAAACATAATATTTACAACGTTTAGACCAGAACATGTCCCAAAACGAAGATTTTTATTTATTTATTTATTTTATTTTTTGCGATTTTGGCGGCCATTTTGAAAGCATATGTATTGTCAATGTAATCAAAAATCGAATCATTATCAATGTGAATTTAACAATTTACTCGGAAAGCATAGCTTTATCAAAATATTGCTATAAATAAGAGCTGTTTTTCACCAAGAACTAATAATAATGAAAATTTATATCGCTATGATATGCTTGATGATTTGTGCTGAATTGTGTTTTATTGCCATTTATACGGTAATGATTTCAAAAATCTTTTCCGTAATGCTCCCATTTACTTCATAAAATGTTTATCTAAATCTTAAAACATAAAATTCACAGTATTTAGACCAAAGTATGTCCAAAAACGAGAAGTATTTGACGTTTTTATTGATTTTTTGCGATTTTGGCGGCCATTTTGAAAAAATTCTAGCATACGAGATGGCTAATGAGCCACTTTTTAACATGAGAACACATCTCTGACCTTTTCCAGACTCAATTATCCTTAAAATATGATCTTACAACGCAAAACAAATGTTAGGCTGCTGATGTTAGATACCAAGTCAAATTGTCTTTTTTCATGGCGGCCATCTTGAAAACCACCGGAAATGGCGAGTGCATCCCAGGATATCGACTGTTAACATCTTGATTCTTACTCAGGGGGTTCCAATGAACATTTCTATACCACTCCCTGACTGCCCTTAGGGGGGTGCGTGCAGACCCCTCCTGGCCCACGGACTATTCTATGCATTATGATTTTCCTCAATGTCATCTGTTAAACTATATCAACCCTTTACACGAAAACTTAGCATTTTAGAAAAATGGCCATTTCGGGGGCATTGGTGTTTCACAAACACATCTAGTTCCTAATTTCGATGTACTACATTTAGAATGGTGTGTTTGTGTTGTTTTGCTGTTACATACCTACAATATAAGGAGTTGACCTACCATTTTCGGTACATTCAATACCCAAGGGAACTTTGAGAAAAAGTACATTATCTTTACACCGTTTGGGAAGGATTTTCGTCAATAAATGTACTACCTTTAGAATGGTAATTTACTGTTGTTACGTATGTACGATACGAGGATCTTGTCCTAAAAAACTTCGGTTCATTCGATAGATGCAATGATACGTAACATCGTATTTGAGAATCAGGAAAATCCCCTTTTACACGGTTTGGTGTTACGTATCTTGTCATATAAATTTTTTTTCGGTACATTCAATACCCACTAAAAGACACAAAAAACAAGGGATTCATTTAATTTTTACACCGTTTTGGACAGATTTTCCGGAAAAATTGTATTTTTCAATGCACTGCCTTTCGAATGGTATTTTACTGTTATACTGTTGTTGCGTACGTACAACGTACAAATCTTTTACAAAAACTGATTAACATACATTTTCGGTACATCCGATACCTATGTAAATGAGATTCGAAAATCTGGAAAATCCATTTTACATTGTTTGACCAGTAACATTTTATGCCCCCGTATCGAGAGATCGGGGCATATTGTTTTACTCGTGATATCTATCTGTTCCATGCAATCTGACCTTCTCCAAGGTCATCTGTTAACCCTTATCAACCCTTTACACGAAAACTTTTACAAAAAATGGTCATTTCGGGGGCATTTGTGTTTCACAAACACATCTTGTTAAAAAATCCTATTTTCGATGTATTGCGTTTAGAATGGTGTTTTACTACTGTACTGTTGTTACATACGTAGTAGGATCTTTACACCGTTTGGGATAGATTCTCCCAAAAAGTTTTAGTTTCAATGTAGGCTACATTCTACAGGATGGTATTTTACTGTTGTATCGTTGTTCCGTACGTACAACATAAAGATCTTGTCTTAAAAAACACCTTTTCGGTACATTCGATAGAATCGATACCTACAATGAGATTTGAAAATCAGGGGGGAAAACTCTTTACACCGTTTTGGAAACCTTTTAAAAGAATACTAGATCTATTTTCGGTGTAGATCTATTACCTTTACTGGTTTTAGAATGGTGTTTTGTGTTGTTTTGCTGTTACGTACCTATAACATAAGGATCTTGACAAAACCCATTTTCGAAACATTCAATACCGACAAGAAGATTACTGCCTTTAAAATGTTATTTTACATTCGGTACATTCGATACTTATATCGAGAATTAGAAATCATGAAAACCACATTACACGGTTTGGGAAACATTTTTTTAAAAAAACCCTATTTTCGATGTACTACCTTTAGAATGGTGTTTTGTGTTGTTTTGCTGTTACATGTCTACAATATATGGATCTTACCCTAACACTCTTTTCGTCACATTTAATACACACAGTCTGATTACTTGAAATAAGGGGGGAAACGTACACCGTTTGGGACAGATTTTCTCCAAAATTTCTAATTTTCAATGTACCTAAGGCAAATCAATGAAATTCCAAAGAGACAACTACAGTAAATAAACATTGGACACTGCTCAAGGACAAGCTCGATCTTGCGAGCTGTAAAACAGGTTTGTGGAGTCTCTTCAAAACACCCTTGGAGAAAGCAGACATGGTGGTGGAACAACCAAGTACAGGAGGCAGTAGGTAATGGAGGAGCGCAGATGATTCAATTTGTGGAAGAATGGGGGCAGTAGAGTTGCATACAACATAGACGAAAAGCATCAGGCCATAAGTGTGGCTGAGAATGACGTTTTCAAGAAAATCGACCCCAGGAATGTAGATATATATCGCCTAGCCAAACAAATGCAACGTGGCTACCAGAATGTAATGGGCGATAAACCCATTATGGGTACAATTGTACATAGCATCATTTGAGATGCCCATATCATCTGATTCGTCACTTGGAAAAGATAACTCAAGTGATGCAACAAATGTAGAATTCTCGTGACAATTACACTTTTTCTCAATAGATCTACTAGAATTCTCATGATTAGTAATGTTAATAAAAATAGTATAAATAGGCTGAACCTCAAAATTGTGAACAACAGAATGTTGAAAGAGAACCGTCCAATGAACCATTCCTATGATCAAGTTCAAATGATGTTTGAATAGGCTAGATAATGTTAATATTCGGATTAACAGCGTCATCATTAGAGGAGATAATTGCACGCTCACTTCGAACAGCAGTCCATGGATCAACGTACTAGAATTCCGACCTGTCCTACTCAAAGGCCCCTAGGCCTAGAGCAGCACAGTCCATGTCAGTAATTTCGAGCTTTAAAAAAATCTTCAGGAGTCTCTAGTGTAATTCTAGATCCATCACAAACCCAAAAGACTACTTTACCGTCTCTCGTATAAGCGAATTCCAAGTTATCTTGTCGCTTTACGTACTGTAAGAGCTTGGAGCGTATTGGGGTCAGATCTTCATTATACCCTTGCAAACTAAGTTTAAGGGGGATATACTGGCATCAGTCATCAGCCTGACGGTCCAGTAGTTGGTTGGTTGGTCTGTCAGCAATACTTTGTTCAAACAACTCCTTCGGACTACACTTATTGGCTGATATAGTTCATACTTGGCACAAGTGTTCATTGTGACCTGTAGATGAGCAATACGCAAATTTCTTGAAAATCGGACTAATGCCTTCTGAGTAACGGCCCCTGATTTGATGAAAAATGCTTGTCCAGACAACACTATCTACAGTCACTGTTCAATTTGCTTTATACTTGGCACAAGTCTGCATTAGGACCTGTAGATGTGCAATACGCAAATTCGACGAAAATAGGACTGATACTTTTTGAGTTTTTGCTCATGATTTGACGAAAAAAATGCTTGTCCGGACAACTCCTCTTGCTGTTCCTGTCCGATTTGCTTTATAATTGGTACCAGTGTCCATTAGGACCTGTAGATGTGTAAGACGCAAATTTGACGAAAATAGGACCGATACTTTGAGCTATTGCCCATGATTTGCTGAAAAAGTATTTGTCCGGACAAGTCCTCATACAGTTACTCTCCAATTTGCTTCATACTTTGCACAAGTGTCCATTGTAGATGTGCAAGACGCAAATTTAATGAAAATCGGACTGACACTTATTGAGTTATGGCCCCTTATTTGATATTTAAAAAAATGCTTGTCTGGACAAGTCCTCTTGTAGTAACTTCAATTTGCTTCATACTTGGCACAAGCTAGTGTATAATAGGCCCTGTACATATGCATGACTAAATTTCACGAAAATCTGACCGATACTTTTGGGGTTATGGCCCCTGAAATGCTTGTCCGGACAACTCCTCCTATGGTTGTCCGATTTGCTTCATGCTTAGCACAAGTGTGCATTATGACTGGTAGATGTACAAGACAAAATATTTTCAAGAAATTCCAATAGAATCAGTCGGCATGACGTCATAGCCTCACTTTCATTTTGTCATCGAGGGTACTTCCTCGGTCTTTATAGTTACGGGATATCATTTTTGAGGCAAAATATTGCAAGAATCCATCGTTAAAATTCATAAACAAAACTCTTTCTTTAAAGAATGTGATTTAAACTTTCTCACTACCAACGCATTTTTAATAATCAGGCGTAGTCGTCGGGATATTGGTCATCCAAAGTTAGCGACATTCTGCAGTCTACGGGATTTCATGAAATTTGGATGTATCCAGAATCTGTAAATGGTAATGTTTTTATACCTATTTTGCGAGAACGTTTACGAGATATTTACATAAGTAACTGGCACGAAAACGTTAAGTATTATCCATCACTGTCACTTTTTACCAATCTAAAACCTTCCTTCCAACGATCATCCTATTTAGACATCTTAAACTGCTCGAAATACAGAAATATTTTAGCTAAATTGAGACTATCATCTCATGTATTAAAAGTAGAAACTGGAAGACATGAAAAAATCGATAGAAATCAACGCATTTGTTCTCTTTGTAACTTAAATGAAGTCGAAGATGAGTACCATTTTGTTTTAGTGTGTCCATTCTATAATGATCTCAGAAAAAAATCATATCAAAAACTATTATACCATTAGACCAAGTATGTTAAAATTTGTACAGCTTTTAAATTCTGACAAGAGAACTATCCTTAATAATTTGGCATTATACTGTACAAAAGCATTTAAATTAAGACAGACAAACGATTGATTACTCCTTTCTCCAAAAATCTAGTAAACAGTCTCACCTTTTAATGTTACATTTGAGTTTCGATTGATTGTTCAATATTGTTATTGTTATTATATGTCATTTCAGCGCAACATGTTAATATTTGTATATTGTAAACGATGAGCTATGTATGCTTAAGTTTCAATAAAGATCTGTTCTGTTCTGTTCTGATATTAATGCTGAAAGTTGGTAATGCTCAACGAAAAAGACCGAAGCTTTCACCTCCACCGAATGAGTGCAGGCCCGCACTTTATGACTGACGACGTTTTTGATTGGCTGAAGGGATTGTGCCGACCGAATCAGTTGACAATTTATGAGTCCGCCCTCTTCCTTCTGTAAACTGGTACCCCGTCGTCTCTCTGTAAGACCCATTAAGGATCGATAGATCTAGGGGCAGGGTACCAGTCTATTCCTTCTGTGGAGCAAGACAAACAAGTGGAAAACGCATTTTCTTGCTTAGATTTTTTAATAGAGTAGATACAAACATATTTTATCAGAAGTAAATCCCATAAAACATATTTAAAATTCGGTCAAAAGAAGTATCAACAAGAATCGTTTTCTTTTTCTCTCTCTCTCTCTCTCTCTCTCTCTCTCTCTCTCTCTCTCTCTCTCTCTCTCTCTCTCTCTCTCTCTCTCTCTCTCTCTCTCTCTCTCTCTCTCTCTCTCTCTCTCTCTCTTTGTATTTATTTAGATCTATATATTTTTTAATTTATTTATTTTTTTTTTTCAAGATAAGATAGGCCTACAACGGAAAATTCAAGTCTCAGTAGAATAAATTGGGTGGGTAGTCGGCTTATAAATTAAATTGAACTTTATTTGAAAGTGATATCAGTCTAAAACTGCTCTTGATTGACAGAAAAATGGTTAACCTGTTGTAAAGTACATTCTCACTGCATTTGGTAGCTTCATTTTGAAGTTTGGCTGTGCTAACCAGAGACATAGATAAACATACTAAATGTCTCTGGCTAACCTTGCTGGAATGAATCAGGTTTCGGTTACATTATTGCAACTAAAAGACAGTTTGCTTGCAGTTTTCACAGGTTACGGTCTCTACAGAAATTTAAAGATAATACGGGCGAAGCCCGCCTATAGGTCACAGGTAATTAATATGAAAATAAGGCAGAGCCTCTAACCGGGGTCAAGATATAGGTCTAGTAGTTGTTACTTTATATCATATTCATGCATTTGCAAGGACGGATCCAGGATTTTTTCCCAGGCGGGTCCAAGCCCAAGATTTTTTTCAAGGGGGGTCCAAGCCCAAATTATGGCTTAAAATGTAGTAAACATGTAACTTTAAACTGAATTTATATAGTCAAAATTTAATTTTTGGCCAATGCCAGGGGGGGGGGGGGGTTGGGGGGGATGTCAGACCCCCCCGACCCTACCTCTAGATCCGCCCATGCATTTGTGATTCTTTAATGATAATCTGGTAGTAAAAGACAGATTCAGTGACGTGAAAAAATTTAGCTTTTGAATTAGTAAGAGAAGTCGTTTAGTGGTGTAGGTCCCAAGCCATAGCCTAATTATTATTGTATTTGGCCAAATGCAAGGGAAAAAAAGAAACCTCAAAACCTTGTTTCAATTTGAGTTCTCAAGACAACTTTCTACGTTTGTCTAGTCTTTTTCATTAGCCTTCAGAATTGAAGAAGACAAAGACAGATCTATGATGTATTGGAAAGGGTTTGTTCATGATTGACGTGCAAACTCTTGACATTATCAGTTAAAATTAGAATACATTCAGTTTGGTCTAAATTTTCTTTTCTTTCAAATAAAAATAATAATTAAAAAAAGAAGAAGAAGAAGAAGAAAAAAATCTAGCTTTGCAAAGTTCAATCCGGTCACTCATGACTCATTATTTATAATGTAGAATGTAGAATCACTATTTTTGTCGTCCAAGGTGACTTCTTTGACCCTTTCAAAACAAGACATGATTTTGGTGTCCCTTAGAGACGGCAAAACGAAAAAAATCAGACAAAAGATATACTTGCTGAAAATCAAACATTTCTCATTTTGTCTGTATATTATCTGTGCTATATTGTACATTGATGGTATGCTATCTTTATCAACGGCGAATTCGTCGTTTGCAGCAACTTTCAAATTGAACGACCCTCAAATATTGTCGTTTGAGAAAGCGTGAAATTGGACCAGTAGATCTGTATACTTCCATTATTTGGCCAAAACGTAACCCTTACTCAATTCAGCGATATTGTATGAAAGCTTAACGGAAAATGTCTATAGTTACTAAAACGTTGAGACAAGAGAAGAAATTTCTGATAACTAGCATTTTCTCCTTTTGTACAAATGTTTCCGAAGCCTTCTCCATCTCCATGATAATCGTCAAGAAGGTCTTGCTTGGGAAAGGGTTGACACGAGATGCTGAGATCTATGTATATTTTGCTGTGAAACAGCCTTTAGGCCTAATGAAGCATTCTCAAAATGATTAGATCTATAAATCTTTTCCTTCATTTTCCCCCAATATTTCCTTCTAGTCTAGATCTAAAATATTTTTTTGGTTAAAAAATGGAAAATCTATTTTCCTTTCAAATTAGCTGGCGCTTCTAGCTCCGATATAAGATAAACGGGTTTGAATAATAATTCACAAATCCTACACCCCGCAGACAGAATTGACGTGGACTAAAAAACTTCTAACGTCGTAGTCATTTTGATAAAAGACGCGCGTTTCCAAACAACGCTACTTGACGTCAGATAACGCGCGGGAAATGGAACGTCGCGAGAACGCAGAAAAATCCATGTTGACGTCATATCGGCTAGTTATATGACGTCACAAAGTCAAAAACTGACTGGTTCACTAAACTCGGATATTTCAATGTCACGGGACCCCAGACAACGGAGGTAATTAGCACTAAACCAATTCACAATCTCAATATCTTGGATAAAGCCTGGCAAAAGGACAACAGAGGGTTTCCGAAAACCGGAAAAAATTCAGAACGAGACTCGTGCAACTCAACCCAAAAACACAATATAACAAGCACTGAAATCTATACGCCCACAATACCGTAAGCCGTGGTCAATTCCATTGACCCCGGTATGATGACAAATATTGACATACCCATACAACTTTGTGGCGGCCATTTTGTTTTTATTTTCATGGGGCATTCATGGACTAACTCTCGACAACTACTTCCGGTTGCCGTTTTCCTCGTCCCTAAATCCACTGTTTGATGACCAGTCAACTTTACGTTGTCTTATGGGAAATATATATAACAAAAGTTAATAAAAACATCACCCACCAAAATTTCACGTAAAATTCCGTTTCAATAACGGTGAAACGCGTTTGTACAACATCTAAATAAGATATGGCAAAGAAATATACAAGTTTCGTATCCACGGCGTTTTATGACACAAATGACGTCATCAATATATTTGCGCATAACGTCACGCGCACTCGCGCGGGGTTTTTAATACGACGCAATGGTACATTTCTGTCTACGCGTCCCGTTATTTAATCGGCACGGATACGCCGTTTTAACCCTTTCCCAATTGGCGTTAAAAACTACAACACACTTTTCAAGGTGACTCAGAACTCATGATAATTGATGAAAATGGAGGGGAAAGAAGACATTCTAATTAGAATATATCAGCAAAACATTTTCTCTCAAAACATTTTCCTAGATCTTAGTTTTTAGAATTTTGACCACTCGATCATAAAGACATGAAAGCACTGTGACATTTAGCCTGGGTTCAGTCGTCAATATACAATTTGGTCAATAAGATAGCGCATAAAAAATCAATACCCGTTAGATATCGCGGCATCCGTTTTTGATCGTGTTGATATTGACGCCTGGGGACAAGCACGGTATTTTCCAATGATAAGCCGACAAACCGATTGATCTATTTTTAGACGTATAACCTATTTAAAGCCTGTCGTTTTAAAACGAGGCTCGATACTATAATGGAATGAATTACGTTTGAAATATTGAGAGATAATTAAATTTCTGCAAATTCTAGCATTTTCTCATTATTTTCCAAGAATGTTTCCAATGTGCTTCTTTAGTTTTGGTTGTCAAAATCACATATTCATTGTCAGGTAAAATTTGCTTTTGCACGGATGAATAGATTTTTAAGAATGCAATTGGGGGACAATGGTTTTTATGTGAGCCATGGCAAATCCAATGCGGATAGATTAACCATTCCCAAACTGCATATATTTTTTCTGTAACAATTACAAAAAAAGTTTTTAAGGAACAAGCACGACTTTTGTTTGGTTTATATCGACACAAAATGATTGTTTTAAAGCTCAACAGTGAACTACCCTAAAGCTTGGATGGAACCCTTGCAAACGATTTTTATTCTGTCTTCTTCTTTTCCTTTTTATTTATTTTCTTTTATTCGAACATAAATTCGTTTAACTATTAAATTCCTTCAAACTTACAACAGTAGGAGAAATTAATGTTGTTTGAAATTCTATTATACATGAAAAACAATGAAAAATGTTATGTTCCATTTCTTACTATTGTCTGATACAAAATGTAAAAAAAAATGGTCGAGAGAAAAATGAAAAATTATTATGACGCAATTTGACAAATAGTTAATAAATATTTCGAGAAATGGGTGTTTTTTTATGTAAAAACTAACTCATCAATGGGCCATTTAAACTATTTAATCATTTCCCGAACATGACCTTTCCAATAGAAAAGGCTGGGAAGATATTTCGATACTAACAGTTTTCTCCTTTTGTTTGAGTATTCTCTTGCATTATTTTAAACAAATCCTACCTTTATCATCACAAATTTTGTCGCCTGCAAGCATCTTCTAAAATGGGAGTCTAAATTGCGGTCGTTTGTTAAGGTGTAAATTGGTGGATAAGATAACAGACTGATAAGAAGAGGTGTTATATGTGTTATTGTCTACTGTAAGTGTGTCACACTAACCCATTCCCACATATTGACGCCTTTGACACCCGACATGATAAAGCTTTTTGAAAACATTGTGGACAATGAAGAAATTGCTTGTGGCACATAACTTCTTAATTTCTCGCAATTTTTTCTCCAAAAAGAAAAAAAAAGTTACATATAAATGATTTACTTGAAAATGTCGTCTGCAACATCTAGAATTTAGACAAGATTGAAACTTTGTTTTCTGGTTATTAGTCAGCCCTTCGACTGCTCCAATTTGAAAACGCTGCAAAACCAGAAACTGTTGTTGATAAAGATGGCATTTGTACACAGAAAGAAAATATTGAGATGAAAGGAGAAAACTGATGGTAATATTAAGTTTCTGCTTTTTTTCTTCTTTTTTTAGATCACCCGTTTCCATTATGGTCTTTTTCGGGAAAGGGCAAACCCTTTCTCAAACAAGACCTGGTTTCAACGTGTTAAATTGAAAAGGCTTGTGGAAACATTAAAGTGACATTTCAGAATTTTTTTGTCATAAATTTTACTTTTATTTTTATCTGAAAGAGCATATTTCCTTATGAAAATTCTGAAAATTTCAAGCCAAAATATTGCACCGTTTACGAGAAATTTATATTTTTGTGTTAAAATTGAACAAATTGTTGTGGACAACAGTTCGGATTTATATGCAATTTATCGATTATGTGTCAACTTTAAATGCGTGTATCTCGCTTACTGGCAAAAACTTAAAAAAACTAATAGTATTTATACTCATTAGAATACCCAATCTTTGAATCAAGACATACTTTAAAAAATTGAAATCGGAATGAAATGTCCCTTTAAAGCGAAAGAAGAAATGTTGATAAACAGCAATTTCCCCTTTTGCCTCAGTTTTTTCTCAGCTTCTTGGTTCACAAATCCTTTTCTGTTCAACATCCCTTTCGGCAGCATTCAAAATAAAGCGGTCAAAATGTTTGCCGTTTTTAAAAGGGTTAAGCGACCGACACCGTAGGATTTATAGCCAACCGTTTAACCCTTAGCAATAACAGTTTACCAAAAAGATATAAAATCCAATAATTGCTGAATTGTGCAATATTTGTGCAATATTCGAATAGCGGTACATCCAGCTCAGTTGAAACAAAATTCAACACAATTCTTAATGTTATGTCAGAGTTGAAAAAAGAAGTTACAGATGTAAAATCGAGCCAAGACAATATGAAAAAGATGTTTGAATCTAAATTAGATAAGATGAGGGTAGATTTGATGGCAAATATAGACACTAAAGTTCGGGCTTTACGCGATGAGCTAGCTATTGACCTGGGTAAGGAGGCACGCCGGGTAGATCAAGTGTTGACTACTATTCAGTCTATTCAGGACAGATTAGAAACCCTCGAGCAGACGAAATTTGACGTGGAAATGAGCGATAACGGCCCAAATCACATGACCAATAACCGTTACGTAACGACGTCCCCCAGCACAAATCCGTTGAACGATCATGAGGTTACCATAACGGTTAGCGGCATTCCCGAAAGAGAACAAGAGGATCCGTTAGATATAGCACACGAACTGATTTACGCATTAGGAGATTCGGTAACATCGAGAGTGAAAATAACGGCTGCTGAACGGCTACCGTCTAAAATAACAAATAGACCGCGTCTGATAAAAATCGCCTTTGATAACCAAGACCAAAAAGTGATTGTGCTCCGTAATAAGAGTAAATTAAAAGAGACTGACTCTTTTCAAGAGGTATATATTAAAAGCAGTAAATCTAAAATTGAGCGTATTATTGAGATGAACGCAAGAGCGATTTTACGTAAATTACCAGACGGAAACACGTTCAGAGTTGATGCAAGCGGCAGAATAAAAGCGCGCGAACCGCGAAATAACCAGCGACAGGAAACGGATGCATAGGTGTCACACCGGCCTAATGAGTCTATTAGAATCGGTCATTTAAATGTATGTGGTTGGACTAAGGAAAACTGTCAATTACGAAAGGCTATCATAAGTTCACTAGATTGTAATATTATATCAGTTTGTGAAACACACCTTGGGTCAGATAATTGTATAAATGTGGAAGGGTATACATGGTTTGGATTTAACAGACAGCATTTACACAAAAAAGCGCCGAAACCATCAGGAGGGGTAGGAATCTTCGTGAAAGATAATATCCTTAACGTGTACGAAGTCAATGTTATAGAAAAATCATATGACGGAATATTAGGCTTGAAATTCGAACACCGCCAAAGTGAAGAAACATTTATAGTGTATAGTTGCTACCTACCACCAGAACATTCCGCACGTGGACGTGATGCTCAAAGCTTTTGTGCTCATTTGTTGGGACAAGTCTATTTACATAACGATTGTGACGCGCTCTACATCACAGGGGATTTTAACGCAAGGATCGGAGGCTTAGAGGATATAATCAATGATGTAGATGGCGTTTCAATACCGAAAAGAAACAACATAGACAAAACCATAAATCAACATGGCCACGAACTAGTAGATTTTCTAAATGAGGCCAGGCTTTGTGTTCTAAACGGAAGATATGACAATGACGATTTCACCTCTATATCGAGAAAAGGTCGAGCTGTAGTAGACTATATGTGTGTGCCAATTGATGTGTTTCAGAAATGTAGGTATTTTAATGTCAAATCCATGCAATCGATAATAGACGATAATAAACTGCACGGTCTTATAGGAATGCGATCACGATTACCTGACCATTCAGCGCTCATTATTGAAACGCTTTCTTCTTACAACGAACCTTCTTTAGATACATCGCAGCCCAGTCAGAACCCACAAAAGACGCGATATAGACTAAATAGTATACCGTCGGACTTTATGAATAACGACCTTGTTCGAACCGCGCTACTTGATATTATATCTCAGATAGAAGTGGGCAGGGAATCACAAGACAATATAGACTCGATATATGATCAATTGTGTACCGTTATAACAAACGAAATGAAGCGGACATTACCAACATATGATATGTCTGCAAAGTCATCTAAACGATTTAAAACCAGAAAGCCATACTGGGACGAGGAAATGACATTACTGTGGAATGAAATGAGAACAAAAGAGCGTGCGTTTTTGAAATGCAAAGATAAAAGGCGCGTTAAGAACGAGATGCATAGTGCCTATATCACTTCACGAAATCATTTCGATAAACGATTGCACCAAAAGGAACGCGAATATAGGCGAAACAAAGTAATAGAAATAGAGGAAATATCTACCAAAAACCCACAAGAATTTTGGGAAAAGATAAGAAATCTAGGCCCAAGATCAGATAGAACTATTCCCATGGAAACAATTGATGACCAAGGAAATACCATTAAAGACAATAATATTGTGTTAGATCGGTGGAAACGAGACTTTTTTAATTTGTATAATGGCACTGATAGTGATGAGTTTGATAACAATCATTATAGACAGTCAAAAATACACAAGACATTGCTGGAAAATAGAATGGAGGACCCATTGTACGTTGAAAATGAGGAACTTAACTCAAATATCAGCATTGAAGAAATTACAAACGTGGTTATGAAAGCAAAGAACCGGTCTGCGAGCGGCTATGACGAAATTCCCTATGCAGTCCTAAAAAACCCACCTATAATAGCAACGTTACATAAACTGTTCCAATTGATTTTTGACACTGGTGTGACACCTACACTATGGAGGAAAGCTATAATTTCGCCAATATTAAAGGACCCGCTATCGGACAAACGTTTACCCATGAATTATAGAGGTGTTAGTCTTCTAACGTGCATTAGCAAGCTATATAGTGCTTTTATTGATAGACGTTTAAAATGTTACTTAGAAGAAAACGGAATCTTAGCAGACGAACAAAATGGATTTCGAACAAATAGATCATGTGAAGACCACGTGTTTGTCTTAAACAGTATAATACGTAACAATCCATCCGTATTTACGGCCTTTATTGATCTACGTAAATGCTTTGACTTTATAGACCGTGATATGATGCTTTATAAACTGCTTTTAAATAACATAGACGGTAAAATGTATAGATCTATAAAGAATATCTACAAGCAAACATTCTCATGTGTTAAGGTAAATGACAAATTTACAGACTGGTTCGAGTGTAAGACTGGGGCAAAACAAGGCGACAATTTATCGCCGACAATATTTTCCGTTTTTATCAACGATCTAGTTGAAGAGATCAAGAATCTTAACCTTGGCTTTAATGTGGATGGATATGACCTCTCAATTTTACTATACGCAGACGACATAGCGTTGTTGGCAAAAAATGAAACAGACCTACAGACAATGCTCGATGTGTTACATGAGTGGTGCAAACGATGGCGTGTCCTTATAAATACTGATAAATCCAAATGTGTGCACTTTAGAAAAGGCAGTAGGCGTCAGTCTGACCATATTTTCAAAATTGGAGACAACGTTTTAGAAACAGTTGAAACATATAAGTACCTCGGTGTGACATTTCACAGTAAAGGTGATTTTTCAATAAATGCACAGTTTTTAGCGAAAAGCGCTGGTCGTTCATTAGGGAAAATCATATCAAAGATACACAATCTAAAGGATACGGGATTAAAAATGTACACAAAACTTTATGAATCTGGTGTGACTCCTATATTAGACTACTGCTCTGGCGTGTGGGGATTCCGTAAATATACTTCGATAGATAATATACAACATAGGGCAATTAGGTACTATCTGGGTGTCCATAGATTTGCTCCAATAACGGCCATAACCGGTGATATTGGCTGGCTCCCATGTGGCTATAGACGCTGGCTAAATATGATAAGATACTGGAACAGAGTTGTGTCGTTCGATGATGAGAGGATTACAAAACGAGTTTTCATTGCAGACTATAATTCTAACCAACAGAATTGGTGTAGCGAAATCAGAGAAATCCTTAGTGTTTTAGAGTTACAAACGAGTTATGCGCAAAAAGACGTTATAAACATAGATTTAGCGAGACAAAGAACGCACCAGTATTACAATCGAATTTGGCGGCAAAATAAAAACAATACACCGAAACTAAGAACTTACTCCCAATTGAAGGATGAATTCAAAGTTGAAAATTACGCCTTATTAAACCTAGAAAAATATGAACGATCGATGTTGGCACAGTTCAGATGCGGTATTCTACCCCTACGTGTTGAAACGGGTCGTTACGTTGGAGAACGTTTGGAAGAAAGACTTTGTAAGATGTGCAACTCTAATTGCATTGAAGACGAATGCCATTTTCTAATTCAATGTAATCATTATAACGATATCAGACAACAATATCTAAATGAAGACAGCTTAAATGGTTTTAGTGACAATGACAAAATGATATTTTTGGTCAAAAATTACCCACGTAGTGTAGCAAAGTTCATTTCAAAGGCTTTTGCAAAACGGAGAAGAGCAGTATACGAGTCAAATTGAGTTGCTATAGTTTTTCCATGAATCAGCTGACGAAGATACATTTGTTGAAATAACTCTCGCTATTGAAAGCGTTAGTGTATTTCTTCATTTGTGACATTGTCGTGATTTCATTCGTAATAATTGATTGTATTCCTTGTAGTATCATTTATTACTATTTGGTAACTAGTAATTATGAAATGCCAAAAGATAATCTATATACATCGTTGCATTTTTAGTATTGTACAGTCTAAAATTTTATCAATTCATCATCTCTCATCCTTAATTGTTTCAAATACCAGACAATAGAAAAGAAAGCTAACTAATTGAAACCTTATCAAAATTTAACGATTATAAATTGGTTGATGTTTGAAAATCAGCTAGCATGTACGTGCTAGTTGACCTTCAAAACATCTCCCAATTTGAATTATTCCCAATGAATTTGAATTTTATATATGTGGATAAGGAATACCTCGACTGGAAGAGACAAAATTATGTAATTTGGCAAAAGGTGACTTATAGGCCCAATGGGCCGGGTGTGCATTATAGCATTCAAATATATTGTAAAATATGTACCATTGTAATTTCACACATGTCACTATAATAAAATAAATATTTTCTTTCTTCTTTCTGTTAGCCTAATTAGAATTATCTTGAAAAAGACGGGTACCCGATTTCCATGAAGAAATACGGGTACCAGTCTAGTCCATGGGGATTTCTGTTACTAAATATAGCACTAGATAATTATCTGGACGAGTTACCGTTCGTGAAATTACCCCCAAAAATTGTGAAAAAGGCAGATGGCGCTTTTGCTTGACCCCAGACTGATCTTTGGACCGGAGAAAGTAAAGGAGGGAAAAATGATCAGTCTGGAACCCAGTCTATGTGACATTGCTCTTATCATTCCAAAACATTCACAATCATAGCCTCTCATTATTTAACGCTTTTCTCTCTTTTACTTGAAGACAGATAAGCGATCGCGACTGTTCTGAAGTTGCCATTTGACAGTGTAAGAAAGTTGCATAATTATGTCATCAAGATAGATTTATGCTTGCTTCGCCCGTGTTTAGGCTTTGCCTATATTCATATTAAACGAATGTAAGATTAGCTTTGAACAGTGAAGAGACGGTTACCTGGAACTCATTATCTTGTTCGATTTGAGGTTGTTTAACTCCAATAATCGAACGTTCTACTGAACAATTCAAAACAAACAATCCCTCTTAGCGGGCAAAACAAACATTTTGAAAATAACAAAATCTATTTCAATCTCTAAATAAAATACACTGTACGAACAGCCAAAAAGTAAAACAATCAAGGTTCGATCTAAATATGTCTTCGTTAAACTATCATCAAAACGATGTGATCCCTTTTGGCTTTTGTTTGGCTTGATCGTCTTTCGTTTTCTTAGCAAATTCGGATTTTTTTTTGTCAAACCACAAAATCTTTATCCATACTGACCATAGACTAATTTAACTTTTTTAAACCAACGACATTATTGTTTTAGTGCTGCATGCATGTTCGTCGGAATTTTTTGAATTGTGCTCTTCTCAACCGCTGTGTAAATTCTTGGCGACACTTTCGTGCCCATAATTCTTCGTAGGGTGGATGGAAATACCAAAAACTACCGAAAACTACCGAAAACAACCGAAAACTACCGAAAACTACAGAAAACAACCGAAAACTACCGAAAACAACTCTAAAATCATATCTTTTGCTGTCTATTGCGAAAAATAAAGACACCAGATGACAAATCAAGCGTCACGACGACGTTTTATCACCAGTTTAATGTACCGAAAACAACTTATGGAAATACCGAAAACAACTCTAAAATTGTATCAAATGTTGTCTATTTCGAGACAAAAAGAGACAAGATGACAAACTAAGCTTTAAAACGCAGTTTTTACACCAGATTAATGTACCGAAAACAACCGAAAACAACTTATGGAAATACCGAAAACTACCGAAAACTACCGAAAACAACTCTAAAATTGTATCTTATGCTGTATATTGCGAGAAATAAAGACTCCAGATGACAAACTAAGCTTTGAAACGCCGTTTTACACCAGATTAATGTACCGAAAACAACAGAAAATAACTTATGGAAATACCGAAAACTACAGAAAACAACTCTAAAATCGTATCTTATGCTGTCTATTACGAGAAATAAAGACACCAGATGACAAATTAAGCTTCAAGACGACGTTTTTATTCCAGATTAATGTACCGAAAACAATTTATGGAAATACCGAAAACTACCGAAAACAACTCTAAAATCGTATCTTATGGGCTGGAAATACCGAAAACAACTCTATAATTGTATCAAATGTTGTATATTTCGAGAAATAAAGACACAAGATGACAAACTAAGCTTTAAAAGGCAGTTTTTACGCCAGTTTAATGTACCGAAAACAACCGAAAACAACTTATGGAAATACCGAAAACTACCGAAAACAACTCTAAAATCGTATCTTATGCTGTCTATTGCGAGAAATAAAGACATCAGATGACCATCTAAGCTTTAAAACGCCATTTTAAACCAGATAAATGTACCGAAAACAACAGAAAACAACTTATGGAAATACCGAAAACTACCGAAAACAACTCTAAAATCGTATCTTAGGCTGTCTATTGCGAGAAATAAAGACATCAGATGACAAACTAAGCTTTAAAACGCCATTTTACACCAGATTAATGTACCGAAAACAACCGAAAACAACTTATGGAAATACTGAAAACAACTCTAAAATCGTATCTCAGGCTGTCTATTGCGAGAAATAAAGACTCCAGATGACAAACTAAGCTTTGAAACGCCGTTTTACACCAGGTTAATGTACCGAAAACAACAGAAAATAACTTATGGAAATACCGAAAACTACAGAAAACAACTCTAAAATCGTATCTTATGCTGTCTATTACGAGAAATAAAGACACCAGATGACAAATTAAGCTTCAAGACGACGTTTTTATTCCAGATTAATGTACCGAAAACAATTTATGGAAATACCGAAAACTACCGAAAACAACTCTAAAATCGTATCTTATGGGCTGGAAATACCGAAAACAACTCTATAATTGTATCAAATGTTGTATATTTCGAGAAATAAAGACACAAGATGACAAACTAAGCTTTAAAACGCAGTTTTTACGCCAGTTTAATGTACCGAAAACAACCGAAAACAACTTATGGAAATACCGAAAACTACCGAAAACAACTCTAAAATCGTATCTTATGCTGTCTATTGCGAGAAATAAAGACATCAGATGACCATCTAAGCTTTAAAACGCCATTTTAAACCAGATAAATGTACCGAAAACAACAGAAAACAACTTATGGAAATACCGAAAACTACCGAAAACAACTCTAAAATCGTATCTTAGGCTGTCTATTGCGAAAAATAAAGACATCAGATGACAAACTAAGCTTTAAAACGCCGTTTTACACCAGATTAATGTACCGAAAACAACCGAAAACAACTTATGGAAATACTGAAAACAACTCTAAAATCGTATCTCAGGCTGTCTATTGCGAGAAATAAAGACTCCAGATGACAAACTAAGCTTTGAAACGCCGTTTTACACCAGGTTAATGTACCGAAAACAACAGAAAATAACTTATGGAAATACCGAAAACTACAGAAAACAACTCTAAAATCGTATCTTATGCTGTCTATTACGAGAAATAAAGACACCAGATGACAAATTAAGCTTCAAGACGACGTTTTTATTCCAGATTAATGTACCGAAAACAATTTATGGAAATACCGAAAACTACCGAAAACAACTCTAAAATCGTATCTTATGGGCTGGAAATACCGAAAACAACTCTATAATTGTATCAAATGTTGTATATTTCGAGAAATAAAGACACAAGATGACAAACTAAGCTTTAAAACGCAGTTTTTACGCCAGTTTAATGTACCGAAAACAACTTATGGAAATACCGAAAACTACCGAAAACAACTCTAAAATCGTATCTTATGCTGTCTATTGCGAGAAATAAAGACATCAGATGACCATCTAAGCTTTAAAACGCCATTTTAAACCAGATAAATGTACCGAAAACAACAGAAAACAACTTATGGAAATACCGAAAACTACCGAAAACAACTCTAAAATCGTATCTTAGGCTGTCTATTGCGAGAAATAAAGACATCAGATGACAAACTAAGCTTTAAAACGCCGTTTTACACCAGATTAATGTACCGAAAACAACCGAAAACAACTTATGGAAATACTGAAAACAACTCTAAAATCGTATCTCAGGCTGTCTATTGCGAGAAATAAAGACACCTGATGACAAATTAAGCTTCAAAACGACGTTTTACCACCAGTTTAATGTACCGAAAACAACTTATGGAAATACCGAAAACAAGTCTTAAAACTTAATTAATACCATGCACAAGCGTGTTTTTTTTTTTTTTTTTTTTTTTTTTTTTTTTTTTTTAAATGAATCAATAAGATTTAAACGATCCTATAACGACAATTCCATGTACCGAAACTGAAAAAAAATACCTTGAATTTCTTCAATCAAATCCATATATATATTATATCCACATTTCCATAATTAAATCCAACGAGAAATGTTTCACAAAGCGTTTATATTACCGCTCACTTGTATCTGCATGCTGCCCATTAAAAAAACGTGCAAAAGTATATCTATGTTTTTCAACAAAAACCTCGTAACTGCAGATTTAGTTAAACTGTAGTTACGAGGTTTTTGTTGAAAAGCGACAACATTTTGTGTCTAGATGAAGATCTGACCAAAATTAGAAAGACTGCATACGTGACGAAATCGCTGCACATGGATTCTAAACCCTTTTCAAATCGACAGAAATTCAGACTGGTACAATTTGAAAGCTTTGACAGACGACAAATGTCTGTTAATGACAATAGGATTTGTGTGCGTGATATAGCAAAGAAAATTTCGAGGCAAAATGGGGTAATGCTGGTCATCAACGTTTACTTCTTTTGTCTGGACACTTGATATACTAGAAAAACTTGCTCTTTAAACTCAAAACTTGAGATATTCTAATGGAAGAACATGATGGTTTCGTAATAAAATGCAATGAGCAACAGTCGATTGAAAGAGCGTATCCTTGCACACGTTACGCTGTTTTAACCTGGTTCAATAAATGTATGTAGAATTTCCTTACACATAACTGAATGCTGCTGTCATTTCATTGGTTCCACAAACATGTTATGATGGAAGATTCAACCCATACAAGCGTTCCTTACAAATAGTTTTGTCATAGAAAAAGCAATGTCTAAGACAGTGCTCCTATAATAAAACCGTTCACTCTGACTTTTCATATCGAATTTCGCTTGTTGACTTAAAAGTATAATACTTTCAGGCGACGAAAAAGTTTTTTATGTACGCCTTCGTGGACGGATATTTAGATGCAATCTAATCCTTTACACTTCATAAACCCGTTTTGCTACTTTCATCTATGTCTTTACCTGGCATATCGATGACTTTCACAAATGATAAATCAAGCATAGTCAATATAGTCGTTATTCTTACATTGAATTTAATGGAATTTTTGCCACTTTCGTACTCCCGATTTTGTGTGCACAGAAACATTATATAGGCACTTTTAGGACAATTTCAGCAACTATGAAAAACCATCGACTTGCCTTATTGGAGACGTTAACGCGTGACATAATTCCTACAAATCAACTTAATTCGAAACAACCTGAACCATATGTGAACTCGGTTGTAAACTGCAAAAATTACAGCAAATTAGATTTCTGTGTTTGATTAGATCAGCAGGAGGACAGCTAGAGATCGGTTAATGGAGCGTAACATTAGTCTCAGACGTCCGTCCTGCGATACGCCTTGTCTTGTCACGACGTCACCAACAACATCGTCTTCGGTGGCTTAGATGGCATTTACGGTTTCGTTAGGCCAATTTGAACAAGGTGTTGCTTATTGACGCGTCTCGTTTACATCTGTGCAGTCTGATAGTCGAGTTCGCGTCTAAAACCGTGTTTAGGAACGTAATGTGAATTTGTGCGTTATTTTCAACGTTAGCGCTTGATCAGTTTGCTTCGGTATTGATTAACATCCCAAGAAAAACATTTAACGAGCCGTTTGTGACAGTGTAGTTGCCTCGTTGTAGCAAAGCGTGTATCGATACCAATAGTCTTTACACTCGAAAATGGCCTGTGAACTCGAGTTTCATCCTTCCCCACTTTCCAGAATTGTTATGGCGATAACGATCATGGTAATACACTGACAATTATTGTATATTTAAGGTTTTAAAAACGTATCGGTATGTTTGCCAAACCATACAATTTGCCTCATCTACCTTGTGTATTTTAGATTTTATTGAGAAAGGAAATGTGCAAAGAAACCTTTTTCCGTTAGTATATTTCTAGACAAGTCTCTACATATGACCCATGCTGATCTCTGTGAACCTTTTCATAAACCACAGGGACCGAAAGAAAGCAATATGCGCCCTTACCACACGCTGATCATACGACAAAGATTGTATGTCCTTTTGAAGCATGGAAATTACCTTGTGTACCATGTAAAATACGGTAAGCTTACCAACACCACGGTGGGTAACCCATGTGACTTTTGGGAAGCGTTCACACCGAAAAATCGCCTCCTTCAAGTATGTTTTGTGTAGTTTCTCGGGTAATACCCACGGATTTTGACTAGATAAAGCGCAAAAAGCGTATTTGAGAGGACAATTCCCGGTTCTAATTCACTCCACACCGAATCCAATTGTTTGAAAACATTCAAAATAAATGTTTTCGCTTGAATATTTGAAGAAACTATGTGATTCTGTGCAGAGTGAGTTAGGATCAGGAATGTCCCCATCAAATGCACGTGCGATTCAATTTATCTCGTCAAAATCCATATAGTATAATCTGAGAAACAGACCAAAACATGAAGCAGACGATTTTTTGGTGTGAACGCTTCCCAAGAGTCACGTGGGTTACTCATCGTGAACACCTACTAAATCAATTGAAAAGGTTATTTTCTGTGATATTTTATTTCACAGCCTTTATATGACTTTTGCCTTATGCATTTACGCACAACATTCCAAGATTGCATCGTGGAAACGTCACATACTGCCTCAGAAACGCTGTCTTTATGTAAGCGAGGAGTCAAAACAAAACGGTCACTATGAATTTCGATATCGATTATGAAGTCAGTTTCGATCAAGAAAATCTAATCCACTTAAAAGGTTTTTCAGCAGTATCAAGGTTCATTGCTTTATCAAGGAACGTCAACAACGTCTTTAAGATCACGCTCACGTCTTCCATTAATGTCCCATAATTATTTATCATGTGCTCTCTAGGTGACAAAAACAGAAAGCGAGATATTATGGGAGTACATCAACGTTGTCCATGCGTAAAACAACCTTGACTCAAGCCCTGTCAAGTATGGCACGTGCAAGTGTGACGTAAGGGGCACTACAACGTACGGTCAACGTACCATAACCGTTCGACTGTGGAGACGATTATGGATGCTATGTGCGGATACTCATTGTTGGAATTCCGGAAGAAGACTTTTTTTAAGTTTTGATGTCGATATGGAACGAATTTGCCGTTGCAAAATTAACCAAACAATGAGGGTTCCCCTACGGTGGCGTTTTCTAGGACGCTCTTGGCCGGGCCTATCTTCAAGCACAAAATATAGCTTATTTAGCTCCCTCAAACGGATAGTTATGCTTAGAGAAACGCAAAATTAAAAAAAAGACATCCTAATCGCCGGTTACGCAACGTAGCAACACCGCAGCGATATTACGTACTTCTGACGTGAATTCATGGTGTATTCATATAGCATCCTAACCAACCTTTTGACTGGCTTTTTTATTACTGACTTTCAACGAGCATGTTCACACCAAAATGTTTTATAGAATAATAGACATTTACAAACCTAGTTTGATTACGGTGTCTGAACATGGAATATGGAATAGAAAAGAGGGCCGTTTCAAAATGTCCGATATCAGCTGTAGCTCTAGTAAGATATGAAATGAAGCGGACTTTTGCGGACTATCGAAAAGACTTGTTGAGGGCATAATATATTTCGCTACAATGTATATATGTCATGCCCTTCCGTCTCTCTGTCTGTCAAATTCTTTTACGAACAATTTTTCACTTTTTAAGTATGTGGGGCGGATTTTGTGCAGTGCTGGACTTACAACAGAGTTGCGCATTCGATCTTTCGCCTCTCCAGTCTGTCGGAAGAGACTTTAACTCGTTATGCCCCACACAAGAGAAACACTTTCAAAGGCATTGAGGAAAACGGAGAAATTGCTTTTGACAATTTCTTCATTTGCCACGGTGTTTTCTATCCTCAAAACACCGCGAAATGTAAAATTTAATTCACTTGAAATTGTCGTCTGCAACAGCTTTTAACTTCGACAGGTCTGAATTTCTGCCGTCTGGTAATGGAGTAAACCCAAATCTTGTCTCCATATTATCTTAGCTGTTTAGTGGAACGTAAAACTCTTTTCAATATGTACATGGACCGGGTGTTCTCAGAACTGCAGACGACATAGACGTGACGTCAAAAGTTGGGGTACACTTGCGAAAAGACGATACTGACTGTACTATTTGGAAAACAATTGTTTGTTGTAATAAGCCGCATATGATAATCATATACCATCGGAATCGTGTTGTTTTGTACTTTTACAATATACATATTTCGATTAACAGAGACAACAATAACTGCCCTTCTACTAATATAATGCGTGTAAAATACAACAAATTTGACGTCGTAACTTGTAACATTTTACGCTCTGCACCGAAAGGAAAAATGTACATGTGTTGCGAATTCTTATCAAAAACGCGCGAAATTGCATAACAAAAGTGCACGGGCGTCAAACAAAATATGACATCATTTTGACATTGATGGTGTTAGCCGGTAGCAAGATTGCGGCGGAAAATGGCACCGGTAATTTTTGTAACTTTGTTGTTTATTGCAAAGGGCTTGTTTTTATAAATAAAGTTTAGATTATTATTTTTTAAAATAACAGCATAATATTTGAATGACAAAATACATCTGAACTATATTTCAATCGACATAAATATTGTTCAGAATATTTTACTGCAACACACTTAATTTTATCGTTTTCCATCGTTTCATAAATTGTCCCAGTAACGTAAAATACGTATAAAATCCTATGGTCGTTTTTTAAAAGTAGCCATTTTTGCCTTTATATTCAAAATTTTCAAAAAACCGACTTATAAAAAAAATACATCTGAACCATATTTTCGACATGCAAAATTTCAAAATGATAGTGCGTAAAATAAAGCAATGGTTGTGTTTGAAGCAGCGTTTCAAAAAATGTCCCAATTTAGAATAAAATACGTTACGTCATTTGCAGGTGGTGACGTAAAACCCGATAGTATTTTTTTAAAGCAGCGATTTTTGACCTTGCATATAGAATTGTCCAAAGCTAGCATGTAATAAAAATACATCTGAGCCATATTTACGACATGCAAAATTTCGTAATGATCGTGCGTAAAATAAAGCAATGGTTGTGTTTGAAGCAGCGTTTCAAAAATGTCCCAATTTAGAAAAAATACTTTAAGGTGACGTCGTATACGCATGAAAACCCGAAAGTAATTTTTTTAAAAGCAGCGATTTTTGCCCTTGCATTTAGAATTGTCCAAAACCAGCTTGTAATAAAAATACATCTGAGACATATTTACGACATTCAAAATTTCGCAATGATTGAGCGTACAATAAAACAATGGCTGTGTTTGAAGCAGCGTTTCAAAAATGTCCCAATTTAGAAAACGTTGTTTGTAGGTAACGTCGCGCACGTTAAAATAATTGCGATCAGTCGTTAAAAATCCCGATCATCAATGAATGTACGCTGGTTTATTACCGATATATCTATTGGAGAATTAATTTCTTGATATAAATTGTTTCTGTATTTGTGAATTTATCTGTAAGCCTATATAGTTTTACGTGGACCTGAAACATTGGAACATCCAGTATTTCGACAATGAATTAATGAAAAATGCATCCATTTTTAAGCGAGATGTGTAACATAAAATGCAAAAATAAGTTCATCAAATGAACGATAGTTAAATGACCAATGAAGAACCAAATACATCGTTTTCGTGATTTATTTTGAACTCACGCAGGTAAGACCGACATGTCCACCCATGTACATGTTTTTTCACGTACACAAATGTTAATGTACTTTTCTATGCCAATATGTTTTAATCCGTCAAATTCCGAGCATCGATATATTGAATACCAGTGAGTTCTTTCAAATTAATTAACTTTAAAAAAAAAAAAGATGTCACATGTAGATGTACAAGAGGAACGTCCGCTGTTTCGATGTAAAAGAGAAATATCTTAGTTATTTATGAAGTAAATAATTAATTATAATAAACATCAATAGCCGTACCAAGGTAAGTCTAGCTAAATCATTTAATTATTGATTGCTCATGATTCATTTTATTTATTGTAACAATATATTTGACAGATGGATAAGCGAAATCTGATGTTTACCAATAAGTATTCGTATATTACGCATGTAAAGTGTTAAAATGACAAAATTCGACGTTACGTGACGTTACGCTGTTGTAACCCAACTTTTGACGTCGCGTCATAGTCGTTATTTATTTAAAAAAATACATTTAAAACGATATAACAATGACAATATCAAGCCATTTAATATCATCGTTTTCTTATTTTTTCTCAGTTTTCCAATTCTTTCACTATCAAAAAATGTCAAGTCTTGATTTGTATGGGAAAGAATAACCACGCCATAATTTTTCTATTCCTGAACATATTTCCTTGAAAGTATCTAAATTAGTACCAGGACCGCTTCAAAGGCAAAACTTCTACAGCCCACATTTTGAGCGTCGCCACCATTCCGTATTTAAGGTAGCGCAACGGACCCTCCCTGATGATGTCCCGGGCTTATTTGCCCGACAGCGACAAACTTTCTTTGTAAAACAAGTTGTCTTCCACCAATGGTTTGATAATCGTTAACCTATGTGGACTAGCAGCTAGAAAGTCGGTAAAGGTGTTGTTGTAGTGCTGATATGTGAAAACGTCAGGAATACAGTGCCGCGATATGACCATGGCAGTTGAAAGAGACGTTAAACGCCGTCCAACAAATCCAACATTGCAACGCTGTGTCCATAGTGTAGTTGGTAGTGTAACGAACACGGAGTACTGGATTCGATCCCGGAAGCCGCGAATATCCTTTTAACGTGGGTTTTGTATCAATTGGTGGTAAATAAATGCCGGACAAGAGAGTAGAGGCTCGGAAAATGATGATGTGGTAGTGATAATGAGAGAAAATAGAGGGATACATAGAAAGGTGATCCAGATATACGATTTAGCTGAAAAACTGTTTAAAATGACATTAAACCGCATCCAACCAATCAAGATATTTCCATTGTTTAAGGTAAGACTTGTGTAATGGGCTATTTGACCAGTTATGGATTACAATCTGTATGGTGCGAATAAACTATTTCAATGGAAGTAATTATCAATGCTCTCAAATTTTGAAATTTTGACTTGTGTTGTTTTTTTGTTTTTTTTTTTTTTTTTTTTTTTTTTTTTTTTGCCTACTCTTCATACAAATTCACAAAAATTGTTTAAGAATATTTCCCTAAAATCTGAGCACGCTCAATTATTGCCGTTGTTACGAAAACAGGCGATATTGCATCTAATGGTACTTTAAAAATGCTCGGACTTACGGACGCCACGGATTAAGTCAAAATATAACGTTTATACAGGAAATGAATCACACAGGTATTACCTTAATGAGTCATTTTGTTGTTTTCCCCGATTCCTGGGTTCCCACTGGTGGTGAACTAGCGACGCTTTTCGCTACAAGGTATAGATATTTTGCGTTTAAATGTGAGTCCATAGATTTTTTTCTAGTGACAATTAACTTGTTCTAAAAACAGACCGGGTTTACCGTTTTGTATTGACAAACTGTCGTTGTTGTTATAAAATCTCGTAAGTACGGCTTCGATAAAGCCGTAGTTACGATATTTTATATCAACACCGACGGAATACATTGTTCGCGAAAAAACGTCCCTCGCTTTGGCCGAGATCACCACCAGTGGTTCCAACTGTACTATTAAATGAGCATTACTTTACAAATTAAGACAAGTTTTTCTTCTGCGACAATCCAGGACAGTACAAATTCTTACCACCGCACCAAGTAGACGCCGAGGGTGACGCCACATTCGCTTATTGCTTTGTAACTTTTTATTCTCCACATGGCGTATTCAGCATACGCCCTGTATTTCCTGTTGTGCCTGTTGGATCTTTCACATCTTGCCCTGGTCTTTCTCGCCAGTTTTCTGGAAATTTAAAAGGGTATTCCGATTTTTTTTTTTAAAAAAATCCAAAAAAGTCGACTATCTACGTTGCCACGGCTGGCGAGAATACTGTGACAAGAACAACACAAAGTCATAGATCTATGGTAGTTCTACAAACATTGATAATTAAACGTGCTTTTAAATATTGACTAATCCACATTATCATAAGAGGGGTGATACGATAAAAGATGACAAGTAACGGTACACGCTTTCCTTTAAATCATTTAGATAATGTGCCTGTTGCACCTGCTCAGTTGAACCCGTCACTCCATGTTTTACGACTGTTAAACTTGGTATATAGTAAGTTGCACCAGATGTCGCAATATAACCAAATATTTGCGAAAATTCCACTTAAGTAACCAAAAAGTCGACTAATCCTTTCCCGAACGCCCAAAATATAAAATGTAACAAACGACACAACAGATATTGAAAAAGTTTTATGTACAACGCGGTGGAGATTGTGCATGGTGGAATGGGTGAATCTACGGCCAAATACCTCGCTTCAGGTGAGACATTTTGCAATAACTTTATCATTTCTGCGTCAATTTTCAAACGGTTTGTTGCATGTACCCCGCCTTACCGAGCGCTATCCTCTGACTTACTTGAAACCTTCATGTAATTGCAAAAACTTATCCCAACCGACTAGAAAAACGACAAAAAATTCTGATCGTTTTTTCTGGTCGGTTGGGATTAATTTTGGGGAAAAGTATGTCGAGTTTTCAAATTAGCCATACAACTGAGGAAATGGCTCAGTAATGTGGGATACATGCAACAAACCGCTTGAAAATTGACCCAGAAATAAGAAAGTTGTTGGACAATTTCCTACCCGAATCGTGGCTAATTTGGTCGTAATCATTTCATATTCTGGTCTTTTTGGAAAAAGTGAAAGGATTTCACAAATAATCTGAGGAAAGAGCTCAGTAATACGGGGTACATGGAACAAAACTTTTTGAAAATTGACGTAGAAGTAAAAGAGTTATTGCAAGATATTTGACCAGAATCGAGATTATTATTGTCCATAGTCGTTATCCATCCCATGATGTACAATATCCACCTTGCACAATAGCATGTAAAATGTAGCTTTTCAGTGAGGGACATGAAAACCGGTCTTGTGTGAGCAATGGTTAATGGTTTCCAAGGACTTCTGCATTAGCACATTTTATTCTGTTTTGACTATGTATGATGATATGGGGGCATAATGTTTCTACTATATTAAGGTAAGACCTGTGTAATGGGCTATGTGACCAGTTATGGAACGAAATCTGTATGGTGCGAATAGATAATTTCAAGGGTTTATTGTTTAGAATATTACCCGGAAATCTGAGCAGGCTCAATTATTTCCGTTGTTACGAAAACAGGCGATATTGCATCTAACGGTACATGTACTTAAAAAATGCTCGGACTTACGGACGTCACGGAATAGGTCGAAATATAACGATTATACCCGAAGTGCATTACACAGGTATTACCATAATCCTTTCCGAAATGACAAATTCTTAGGGCGGCCTTATTTGAAATCTCGCGCAGTCAACAAAATGGATGTTGGCGTAGAAAGGATTAGTTTATAAATCTACACAGAAAATATATTGAGGCAAAAGGTGAAAATATTGAATGTCTAAATTTTCTTTTGCCATAATGTTTTCCTAGCCTTTTTATATAAGGGACGTTAAAGCCAGGTCTCGTTTGGGAAAGGGTTAACCCCTTCTAAACCAACATTAATTTGGATTTTTCTTATTTGAAGGTTGAAGATAGACAATATCGACGAGAATAGGGAACGATTTTATCTTGTGAACAATGACGTAATTTCGGACAACAGTTGTATTTCGTCTGTGTAATTCTAAAACCCCGCAACTGCGGCTTAGTTGAAGCCGTAGTTACGAGAGTTTATAACAACACCGACGGTTTATCAAAACATTGCGGTAAATAGAGTCTGCTCCTAGCACAAAATTCATTGGCGTGACAATGGATTTTGTTCTAAAAATAGAACCTGTTTACCTTTATGCTTTGATAAACCGTTGATGTTGTTATGAAATCTCGTAACTAAGGCCTTAATCAAGCCGTAGTTTCGAGATTTTATAACAACAGTTATAACACCTACGAAATACTATTTGTTTGTCCGAAATTACGTCACGGTTTAATTGATAAAATCGTTCGCAATTGAAGAAATGCTAGCTATTAGTATTTTTCCTCGTTTGTATCAATGTTTCTCCAGGTATTTCCCAACATACATGTTAAAACCAGTAGTTAAAATGGCAAAATTTATTGTACTATGTAATCAAAATATTCCAAGTAATCCTTTTCTAGTAATGAGTTAAAGGTTAGTAAACTATTGTCCGGAAAACACTTATACCTGGTCGATGCGTCCATCACCAAATAGTGTAGACAATGTCATTATTAAAGCCTCTCTTACAACCGATCGTACGTGCTTCTGCATGCTGTCTGTCTCTAAAACTTATGCATAGATGTGCGATGCACGCACGTGCAACGTACGGTTTTGGTGGACGCAACCACGACACATACAGCACGTAGCAAAGGATTGACCGTACACTTCTTTGTTACGACCCTTCTGCATCTTTAACAACACCAGGAGCACGCAATACAGAAGTAGTGAGCACGTTCGACAGACGTACGTGTGACGCAGTGAAAATTATACATAAGTTAAACAAATCACAAAGAAGGCTTCTTTCCGCAAAAGAGATTCATACTTTTAACCTTCTTTGAATGTGTATTTTCAAGTCTCTTTTACAACCCGTCGTGCGTCTTTATAAATCGTGCGTTTTCGCAAATTTTTAAAACGCACGATTTATAAGTACGCACGACGGGTTGTAAGAGAGGTTTTAGGGTTGTCTTCGGTACTCTAGTAGGTTATATCGTGGTGAAGAGATGCACTTTAAATTGGTCCTGTTCAGCTCAATAACGTTTTATTTTTTTTAAAGTGTCATTTTAGCACATGTCACATGTGTACAATACTCTATGACATTAGTTAAGTTCTTTAAGGGAGGGATTTCCGTAAGTCATCTCTGGTCCATTTAATCAACATACCAATTGTTTTAAAATTTGCCTTTAAAGCTTCATTCATCGAAGATCAAAAGTTTGGAAGTTTTAACCATTTCCCAAACAAGACCTGGTTTTGACGTCCACAACAGTAAAGGCATGGGAAAGAATAACAAAATGAAGAGAATCCTGAAAACAAGTATTATCCTCTTTTGGTGCAATAATTTCGTTGCTATTTTGTGCATCCATATCATCTTTTTCAACAAACATTTTGTCGTCTGCAATAGCTATCAAATTGGAACAGCTTAAAAATTCCTTTGGGAAAGGGTTAAAAAATGTAGTGACCAAAGTGCAAAATGTAACAAAGGTTAACTCGGCGATAAAAGATATGCGTTTGCACGTGCAGCATGCAGACATAATTGGAACGTACTCAAAGGTGTTTGTAAAATTATTTCTGGTGGGTTTCGTACGGCAGATTTCAAGATATATTTGGAATCAATGGATTAAATAATTGTTAGGCTATTACACGTATCAAGGTATGGTGTTTGAAGATTGATCAATTCGTTATCATTGTAGAGTTGTTTTCGGTATTTCCATAAGTTTTTTTTTCTTTTCGGTACACTAAAATTGTGTTTAAATGTCGTTTTGAAGCTCTATTTGTCATCTGGTATCTTATATACTGGCAATAGATAACATCTGATACGCGGGACTTGTTTTCGGTAGTCTTCGGTTGTTTTCGGTATTTCCATAAGTTGTTTTCGGTTGTTTTCGGTGCATTAAAATGGTGTTTAAACGTCGTTTTGCAGCTTTATTTGTGATTGGGCATCTTAATTACTGGCAATAGGCAAAATTTCGTATGTTTTTAGAGTTGTTTTCGGTAGTTTTCGGTTGTTTTCTGTATTTCCAAAAGTACTTTTCGGTTGTTTTCGGTACATCAAACTAGTGTTAAAACGGCGTTTTGAAGCTCAGTTTCTCAACATGTGTCTTAATGTCTCGAAAAAGACAACATTTGATACAATTTTAGTGTTCAGTGTTTAGTTTTCAGTTGTTTTCGGTATTTCCATAAGTTGTTTTCGGTACATTAAACTGGTGATAAAACGTCGTTTTGAAGCTATTTGTCATCTGGTGTCTTTATTTTTCGCAATAGAGAGCATAAGATACGATTTTAGAGTTGTTTTCGGTTGTTTTCGGTACATTAATCTGTTGTTAAAACGGCGTTAAAGCTTGATTTGTCATCTGGTGTCTTTATTTTTCGCAATAGATAGCATAAGATACGATTTTAGAGTTGCTGTCGATAGTTTTCGGTATTTCCATATACTGTTTTCAGTTGTTTTCGGTACATTAATCACGGCATAAAAACGGCCTTTTAAAGCTTAGTTTGTCATCTTGTGTCTTTATTTCTCGAAATAGACAATATCTGATATAATTTTAGAGTTGTTTTGGGTAGTTTTCGGTAGATTTCGGTATTTCCGTAAGTTGTTTTGTACATTAAACTGGTGATAAAACATCGTTGTGGAGCTTAATTTGTCATCAGGTGTCTTTATTTCTCGATGTTAGACTTGTTTTCGGTAGTTTTCGGTATTTCCATTAGTTGTTTTTGGTTGTTTTCGGTACATTTATCTGGTGTAAAACGGCGTTTTAAAGCTTAGTTTGTCATCCTGTGTCTATAGTTCTCGAAATATACAACATTTGATACAATTATAGAGTTGTTTTCGGTATTTCCAGCCCATAAGATACGATTTTAGAGTTGTTTTCGGTAGTTTTCGGTATTTCCATAAATTGTTTTCGGTACATCAATCTGGAATAAAAACGTCGTTTTTGGAGCTTAATTTGTCATCTGGTGTCTTTATTTCTCGTAATAGACAGCATAAGATACGATTTTAGAGTTGTTTTCTGTAGTTTTCGGTATTTCCATAAGTTATTTTCTGTTGTTTTCGGTACATTAATCTGGTGTAAAACGGCGTTTCAAAGCTTAGTTTGTCATCTGGAGTCTTTATATCTCGCAAAATACGGCATAAGATATAATTTTAGAGTTGTTTTCGGTAGTTTTCGGTATTTCCATAAGTTGTTTTCGGTTGTTTTCGGTACATTAATCTGGTGTAAAAACTGCGTTTTAAAGCTTAGTTTGTCATCTTGTCTCTTTTTGTCTCGAAATAGACAACATTTGATACAATTTTAGAGTTGTTTTCGGTATTTCCATAAGTTGTTTTCGGTACATTAAACTGGTGATAAAACGTCGTTGTGACGCTTGATTTGTCATCTGGTGTCTTTATTTTTCGCAATAGACAGCATAAGATATGATTTTAGAGTTGTTTTCGGTAGTTTTCGGTTGTTTTCGGTAGTTTTCGGTTGTTTTCGGTAGTTTTCGGTATTTCCATCCACCCTTCTTCGTACCTACAGTAGTTCTTTTTAGTATCTTTAATTTGGCTAGATCTACTTGTCCCTGTTTGTTTGACTAATGTCATTTGTCTATATGAACAATAAAGAGCGAATCTACTTGTCTGAAATCTCGTTGGGACAACCTTAGCTGCGATACCGTAGCCACAAACATTATGAAACCCAGATCAAAATTCAAAAAGGTTTCGGTTATATTAACGCAACTAGGACAACCTGGGCAACTCAGACAATGGAATTTTGAACTCCTTTTTCTAGTTTCTACCTGGAGACCAAAAAATCCAAAATGTCTTTGACTTCAGTGGCTGATCCAGAGCGGGTTCGAGGGAGAAGGAGGTGTTCAAATGCCCCCCCCCCCCCCCCCCCCCCATCCCCTCCTGTTGCCTGATTGCTGTTGCTGCGTTTTTGAGGAATTTTTGATTCACTTAAACAGGCAGTGGCAGGGGAAGGTTTACCAGACTAAAGAGAAATTATGATTATTTTTTGTTGTTTGAATAACCTCTTCCCTTATCACTTCACATATTTTTACCAAACTTTGCAGGAATAATCCTTGGGTGACCCTTTTCAAAATTTGATAGTGAATTTCTTCATCATTCAAAATATGTTTATGTGGCATGATAAAGCTTATAAGCAGGCAGCCTAGGGCCATTCTTTCCCCTCTTGTTCTTTTCTGTCAAAGTTTATAGAATTTTAACTTGTTGGGGGCATTAAAGCAAGTTATGGTTTAATATCTATGTTAATCCTTTCCCAAACAAGACCTGGTTTTGATGTCCCTTAGAGAATAGACTTGGGAAAATATTGAGGCAACAGAAGAAAATGCTATTAATCAGCATTTTCTCCTTTTGCCTCTATATTTTCCATGCTATATTGCACTTTAAATTGTATCTTTTTTATCATCATTTTTGTCGTCTAAACTCTGAAGCAGCTTTCGAAATGGACTGCCCTAAAATTCTGTCATTTGGGAATGGGCAGTCATGGCGAAGACCGTCGGACCGGCAGACATGTCCGATGAAATTTCCCTCGGTCTGATAATTTTTTTGTTAATGTCAGTCCCACTGTCTGACCTTGTTATAGACCTGTAAGCTAGACAATGATAGTTCGGACTGACAAAATTTTATCTGTCTGACAAAGATTTGTTGTTCTTCGCCATGTCTGAATGGGTTAAAAAAAAACAACTACAGATCTTTTTATCCCTTTATAAATATTTCAGCTCATCATGTCAGCAGCTAAGAAGAGAAAAAGATCAAGTTTGGCCTTGTGTAAAGTAAAGTACACAGACTCGCCAAGTATTGCCAACAGTAAGTTAAAACCTTTTCCCAAACAAGACCCGGTTTTGATATCTTTAATAGAATTGGTTTGGGAAATCATTGAGGCAAAAGAAGAAAATGCTGATAACCAGCTAAAAAAGAGAAAGAGATCAAGTTTGGCTCTGTGTAAAGTAAAGTACACAGACTTGCCAAGTATTGCCAACAGTAAGTTTAACCCTCTCCCAAACAAGACCAGAGGTGTGTTCTTTAGAGCGAATTTTTTTAAGTTTTCTTAAGATGTTTTGGATAAAGCGTTTTTAAGAACATGATTCTGACAGAGATGTTCCAAAAGCTCCATACTTCATACAAATGACGTCATAATGACATCATTTGTACGAAGTTTGAAGTATTACCATGGAGCATTCGGTACAACTCGGTCAATTCTCTCTTATATTGTTTCTACAGTTAACAGAGGGGTTCTGTTCCAAGTATAGTGTAATGGCGCCTCCCATTGTGGGTCTGAAAAATCTTGTTCTAAAGAACGCTTTATCATGAAACATTTGAAGAAATCTCCAGACATTTGTTTGGGAAAAATGTTGTTTGGGAAAGGGTTACAGTGTTCTCCCCAGCCCAATATGCTGTATTGGCCCCACTTCAGCTTCATGTAAATCATTGGAATGCCTACAGTTTGAAAGGTACCCATACATGATACAGCTTAATTTCTTAAAAATGATTAAAAAAAATAGAGGCATTTTGAGTTATTTCATGTCAAAAGCTGATAAATAATGTAATTTTGAAATTATAATTGTGTATTAAACATTGTGAGACTAAATGAGCAATTTCTTCTTTTCCCATTATATTTTATTCACAATTTTTTGTATGAACACCATGCATTTCTAGGTTTATGATACTTATTTAAAATGCCACATCAGTTACATATTTTTTACAGGAAAAGATAATGAAGATGGTGGAGAAAAGAAGTAGTAAGTAATTAATCCATTACCATAATTTTAGACTGGTCCTAATTCAAAGATGTTGCAGATGACAATTTCATTTGACTCATGGAAATTCACTTTTTTTGTCTTTCTGTGTAAAAAACATTGTGGGAAGTGAAGAATTTGCTTGTCACATGCAATTTCTTCATTTGCCTCAATGCTTTATTCAAAGCCTTTTCTTTGGGAGCATCAAAAAGCTTCGATGTGCTGTATTGTAATGGAATATAAATAATTTTTCTTGCAATTGTATATGGATTAAAAAGATTGAAAATAAAAGAAATATTATTAAAAATGCATTTAATTGTAGTGTAATAAATGTTAGCCTAGTATTTAACCATTTTACTAGCATTTACCGTACTTTTAAATTTGACAATTCAAAGCAATTGGTGTTCAAAATTCTGTAAACACAAATCAAAACAAGTGCAGAAGTTCCAGTTTGACTCTTTTCTCAAAGAATTAAAATTTTTCGTCACAAAACTATTTGGCTCAATGGCTAAAATAAAAGTTTAGAAAGGATAGTAAATATTGACAAAATATTGATGGAAACAAAGTGACTGTATAGAAAATAATTGAAACATTCTATTAACCCTTGTCCTACTGACTTTAAATTTGGTTTATAACAAATTGCCATTTTAACTCATTACCAAACGACAAAATTTTGGACTTGTCCAAATTCAAAGATGCTGCAGACGACAATATGAATTGAATGAAATTTCGCATTCTTTGATCTCTCTTGGTAGAAAAATTGTGGGAAATGAAGAAATTGCTTGTTACAAGCAATTTCTTCATTTTCCACAATGTTTTTCAAAGCCATTATATTGTACAGGGTTAAAAAGAGTCATTGTGGGGTAATGGGTTAAGAGATATTTCAATTTGTTTGTCTCAAGGTTTTGCTACAATAATTACTGAATAGAACAGCGTTTTTTCTCGTGGTTTTGGGGACGGGTCCGGAACGAGCTAAATTGGGAAAAATGTGTTGTTTTCTTAAAAATTGGGAAAATTATCCACCACAGAATGCAAGAAAAATTAAGTCCTCAGTATACATTAATACATTTAAATGGACTGAGAGGAATTCCAGTCATTCTTGGATAGTTTATCTTGACATATGAAAGGTTTTGAGCAAATTTTCTTTAAAAACAAAGTTGAACCTTTCTATTGGAAATTTTCTTTCCTTATTTTAGGAAAAAAATGACACTTTTTATCATTGGGAACGGGTCCGTTTTACAGACCCATGCAAAGAAGGACGAAAAACACTGTAGAAAGCAGAAACAGGAATATGACGCGAACAGCATGAGAAGTGTTTACAACTCCAATTTTATTTTTCATCTGTTTTTAGTTTGCTGCCCAATCCTGATAACATTGAGATGGACGAAGCAATACGAATATTGAAGGGTAGGATTGACAGGTAGGTGCTTATAGACAGAAATAATATAAGAGTAGAAGTTATTAAAGGGGCTCATTCTATGTTTTTATGCTTCCGAACTGTTCGGGAACTCATATTTGTGCATGGAAAAACAATTAGCAATGCATAAAAACCTCAATCTCGGCGAAAAAACATCTTTCCTTTGCTAAAGATCAATCCTTTACAAGCGTGTTTACACATTCTATTTTTACTTCAAAACAAGACAAGGTCAAGGTCAACGAGACACACCTCCGCGTTATTAACACACCATACAACCGGCTGTGTCGATGACTGTGACCTTATTTGCGAGGAAAACATGAAAAGGTTTATTTTGTACAAGCACTGAACATTTATACACGTATTTATTAGCTCACCTGAGCACGAAGTGCTCAAGGTGAGCTATTGTGGTCACTTTTTGTCCGTCGTCCGTCTGTCCGTCTGTCCGTCCGTCCGTCCACAATTTCGTGTTAACACTCTAGCATCTACAAATATAAGCCAATCTTGACCAAACCTGGTCAAAACATGTATGACCATAAGATCTCGGATTAGTTCGATTATGGGTCAGATCTAACCAGAAAGTCCGGAGTTATCTGCCCTTGAATGCGAAAAATAGCTAGTTTTGACATTGTTTACACTCTAGTATCTACAATTATTGATCAATCAAGACAAAACTTTGACACAATGTTGGTGACCATAAGATCTCAGATGAATTCGATTTTCAGTTTGATCGTACTAGAAGGTCTTGAGTTATGTGCCCTTGAAATTGACAAAATTGCCATTTTCGACTGTTTTCGACTTTGTTTACACTCTAACATCTACAAATATTGACCAATCAAAACAAAACTTTGAGACAATGTTAGGGATCATAAGATCTTGTATGAGTTTGATTTTCAGATTGATCGGATCAATAAGTCATGAGTTATACGCCCTTGAATTTAACAAAATTGCTGTTTTCGACTGTTTTTGACTTTATTTACACTCTAGCATTTACAATTATTGACCAATCTAGACAAAACTTTGACACAATGTTAAGGCCTATACAATCTCAAATGAGTCCGACTTTCAGATTGATTGGATAAAAAATTCCTGAGTTATATGCCATTGAATTCGACAAAATTGACGTTTTCTACTGTCTTCGACTTTGTTTACACTCTAGCATCTACAATTATTGACCAATCAAGACAAAACTTGGTCACAATGTTAGGGACTATAAGATCATGTATGAGTTTGATTATCAGATTGATCAGATCAAAAGGTCATGAGTTATACGCCCTTGAATTTGACAAAATTCCCATTTTTGAATGTTTACGACTTTGTTTACACTCTAGAATCTACAATTATTGACCTATTTAGACAAAACTTTGACACAATGTTGGTGACCATAATTTCTTGGATGAGCTTGAATTTCAGTCTCGTCAGACTAGAAAGTCATGAGTTATATGCCCTTGAATTTGACAAAATTGATGTTTTCGATTGTTTTGGACTTCGTTTACACTTTAGCATCTACAATTATTGACCAATCAAGATGAAATTTGGACACAATTTTGCTGAACATAAGATCTTGCACCAGTTTGAATTAGCTTAATTAGAGTAGAATTTGCTGAGTTTGCTGAGCCCTTCAAATTGACAAATTTGCCTTTTTCAACTGTTTTTACTCTAACAACTACAAATAGCGTGTTGTTGACCATAAGTTTGTTTTCAGTCTTAAAGTCACAAGTAATTGATTTGAACAAATCTGTGGCTCATATCATCTTGGTTCAGGTGAGCGATATAGGACCATCATGGTCCTCTTGTCAACTATAGAATACCAAAGATCCTTTCGTTTATTTATAAAAGTAAATTCATTTGACCTACCATGCACATGACATCAGATGCCGAATCTGTCTTCGCTGACTTTCTACGCAGCCGGTTGTAGGGTGTGTTAAATCTCGCTGAGCACAGATGACGTATCTCTGACGTAATTGATTTTTGAAGGTTGGGCATATGTAGCCGTTACAAAACAAAAACAAGGACGACCAGCATGTTATTAATTGACTTGGATTTTAATACTTAATAAAGCTCGACGAGTGGTAACAATGGACATAAATGATCTACCCCTTCAGGTTGGTAATTTCATACGTTATTTCTGGTTTGTAATTATTGTGCCATTTGCATTTTCGACAGCCTAGCTCGTCCCCCTTTAATATTGTTTTGGTTAAAAACCCATATTAATGTTGTCCACCCTTAATGAGATTCATGGCCATGGTACAGTTGGTAGTGCATCAGACTCTTATGAGGTTCTAGGTGCAATTCAATCCCTGGTTGCGGAGGATATCTTTGGGACAAAATTGTTCCCAACAAATGGTTTAATGATTCATATTGTTAACCTGTGTGGGTGAGCAGCAGGAGGGTCAGTAAGGATGTTGTGGTAGTACTGGTATGAGAAAGGTCAGGAATCTATTGTTAGTAGTTGAAAGGAGCGTTAAACCCAAATGAATTAACTGTTTCCTGACTGACAAAATTTTAGGGTGGTCCTTTTTAGCGAGCCGGGACTAAATGTCAGGGGAGCTAATGTCACAGCCCTAGTGTCGGCGTCCCGTCTTCACTTGAAAAACTTTAACCTGGTCTATATCTCAGGCACTATTAGAGATACAGCTTTGATATTTCACACATAGATACTTCTCGACAAGACCTTTCATTTGGGACCATGGTGTTTGACCTAGTGACCTTGGAGTTTGACCTACTTTTGAAAAATAAGCTGTTTTTGTGACAAGCTCCCGCATAGGCGAGGTACTTTGTCGGCGGACAACTCTTGTTTATAATGTCTGATAGACATGGCGAAAAACCAGAAATCTTTGTCAGACATTCGTTCTGAAAGTACTGAATAATCTGTCAGCCCGAATAAAACTTTTATCAGACCAAACTCTCATTCACCATCTTGACAGATCAAAAGAAGTGTCAGACAGCAGGACTGACAGTAGCAAAAAAAATCATCAGACCAAGGGAAATTTTATCAGATATATCTGATTGTCCCACGGTTTTCGCCATGTCTGGACTCTCAGGAAATATTCCAACATAAAATGAATGTCATTAGGAATGGACTACCTTAAACTACACTTTCATACTTCCCTCCCCAAGAAGTTGCGGGGTAAGGTGACCATGGGATTATAATTATTAGTCCCCTACCGGTGTTCACACCGGAGGGGACTATAGGTTTGCCCTCCGTCTGTCCGTCCGTCCGTCCGTCTGTCCGTCCGTCCGTCTGTCCGTGCTATAATTTGACAATTAGGAGTTACTGCAGTTGTCTGTTCAAGGTTTAAGAGTTTTTCAAGAATTATGAGGTTAACTCCTATTTCCCTCACCAAAATTTGCCAGTATGTCAATTTCCGCATTAGGAACACTGTGCAGAGAGAAACTCCTAATTCATGAACTGGGGCTTTTGTTCATACTATGAACAGTTAGGTAGAAGTTACCTCCCTTACATCATTGCCTCCTCTCATGCCATTTGCCACTTCCAAATTTGACTTTGCATTATGGGTATTTTTTATAACTCCTATGGCTTGAACAGGCAACTTTGTTTTGCATTATGGGTGATTTTTGATAACTCCTAAGACTTGGACAGGCAATTTGACCCATATCAAAGTTTTCAATATGGAGGTTTGATATCCATCTGAGATGTAATGAATGAATTGATGTGAGTACATTTAGATAATATCTTACAAACCTATGTTCAAATGTTGTGGACTTGTGATAAAAAAAATCTTAACACATCACACATTTCATGAATGACTACACTACAAATTTAGAGAGAAAAAAACCCTCTTTTGTAACTGAACCAGTTACCGGACATACCAAAAACCCGGATACTAAAATGTTTTATACTACCTATACAATGAAATGTGAATTAGGGTAAGACCATTGGAAGAAAGGATAATCATTATCAGTTGCCTCTAACTTTGGATCTTAACAAATATGTTAAATCATTTAAATATGTTCAAATTTGTTCAGTGCCAAATGGCATTATGGTCCTGAAACTTTAGAGAAGCTCGCATTTAGAGTTGAGCAATTTGAAAATGGGCCAAAATTAGTGACTGGTGTAAGCTTTGTAAATTAAACTGATGGATGAACATGTTTCGACTTAATTTTTGAGAACTTAGTCTTAATTCATGATGATTTCTCACCCCTCTCCCCCTTCCTTCCCGTTGTAAATCTGCTGATGAAAAGCAGATGTTCGGGCTGACAGTCAGCTTGGAAAATGTTTTACCGTCGCAGTACAGTGGGAGCCCTGATATTTACTGAACACATACAAGACAGGGGGGGGGGGTAGCATAACTTAACTTATTTTGCTGTAAATAGCTGTCCATTGATAGAAAAAGTAGCCAACTGCTCCAAAGTGTTTTGGAGGTGGATTTTTCAGATTTTTCAATTTGATTCTATGAATAAAATGTTTTTTTAGGTTTAGGAACTGGTCTTATACAAAATAGATTTAGAAAGTTATCTAGGTTTGCCAAATTTGCATGGGGTAATTTGGACTTGCCTTTAAAAATGTGAATAAGAGCCTTCGAAATAGAAATTCATCATAATGTATTCCCCCTTTCCCAAACAAGACCTGGTTTTGACGTCCCTAATGGAAAAGGCTTGGCAAAACATTGTGGCAAAATAAGAAACTGCTAATAACCAGGGGTTCCTTCTTTTGTCTTAATATTATCTGTGCTATATTGTACACAAATCCTTTCTTTTTTAACATCAATTTTGTCCTCTACAACAGCTTTTAAATAGGGCCACCCTAAAATTTTGTCATTTGGTAAAGGGTTAAGAGTAAAGATTCTTTTATTTACTTTATACAATGATATTTCTAGCAATTTTGATATCCAGAATTTGAATTTAGAATATTTTCCATTTATCTATTTTTAACGATGGGGGCGGGGACTTAAAACATGGTCAATATATATTAGTATACAACTTTTTCACTCCCTTATCTTATAAATATGCACTGGTTTCAGTTTCAATGCTATTTTCACTCTTACAGCAACAAATATTGACCAATCAAATCAAAATCTGTGCAGGGAATTGCTGACCTTAAACATTTTCACAAGTCTAATTTTCCTCTTCCTTTCTGAAAAAAAGCGCCCTTGAATTTGAGCAAATTGCCATTTTTGTATTTGTTTTCTATCTAACGGCCTCAAAAGACATATTCTTTCCGTTTACTTAGACTATGTTGCTGCAGAATATTTTGGTTGTGTCTACATTAATATTAAATCATGATTATTTACAAATCTAGCCAAAACTTCAATTGAAAAGATTAAGGCATGTGGAACAATTCAGGCCCTTCAGGGCTTTCTATGATTGTGTAAATAGGACATACTATTAATAACATTTTTATGTCACAAAGAAAGGAATAATAATATGGTTTCCAAATTGATCCATTTCTATTTGTCCCTACATGAAGGGTTAAGGTAAGTAATTGCATAGGCTCAGACTGAATTCACACTCTAATGCATTACTTACTTACTTAATCCTCTTCGCGCTGCGTTGCGCATAAGGCCGTCACCAGAGTACGCCAATGTAGCCGATCCCTTGCCCATGTCTGTATTTCACCCCAGCTCCATTTTTCTCCTTTCATCTCTTTCTCCACAGTTCTTCTCCAAGTTTCCTTTGGTCTGCCTCTGTTTCTCTTTCCTGATGGTGTCCAACGCAATGCAACTCTAGGAATGTCTGTTTCCTGCATATTTCTGTTTCCTGCATACACTCTAATGCATAGATAAGATTAATTACTATGGATACGGCGGGGAATCACGTAATACAATATTTTGGATATTTCTCAATAATTCTGTTCTGTGACCGAATGGAAAAGGGTTTGAAGCAGAGAAGGCAGGAAAGCGCCAGAGATTTGCCAAAGGATTTGTTGTCATGAAGGAAATGTTCCTTTCCATCAAGACATTTCATTTTGGCAAATGAGGTTTTATGGTTGTTAAAAAATTAGGAAGTTAAACTGTCCATGTTTAGATCTATATAAGTTTTTAAATTTTTAATCTAACATTAAAGAGCTAATATTGTTTATGGAAATACATGTTAAAAGCTTTTTGATAATAAGTAATTCAAAATTGTTCATGATTATAAATTTCAATTTTAATCCATGATAAAGAGCTTATATCGTTCAGGAAAATATATGTTGAAAGGTGTTTAATGATAAGAAATTAAAAATTATCCATAGTTATAAGAGTATATTCTCAACATGGCTTATGAGCTAATTTTGTTCATGGAAATACATGTTAAAAACTGTTTGATAATAAGAAATTAAAAAAAAAATGTCCATGGTTATACAAGTTAATTCTCAAAGATGATTTAACCCTTTCCCAAACAAGACCTGGTTTTGACGTCCCCAATAGAAAAGGCATAGGAAAACATTAAGGCAAAAGAAGAAATGCTGATTATCAGCATTTTCTCCATTTGCCTCGATATTTTCTGTGTGATATTGTACACAAATCTTATCTTTTTTATGCCTGTTTTATAGCTGCAGCAGTTCTATATTTGCACTACCCTCAATTGTGTTGTTTGGGAAAGAGTAAAGAGCTATTATTGTTCATGATAAATACATGTTAAAAACTGTTTGAAAATAAGAAATTAAAAATATTCCATGGTTATAAGAGTTAATTCTCATAGATGATTAAAGATCCAATATTGTTCATGGAATCACATTAATAATTAATCAAAAATTGTCCATGTTTATAAGAGTTAATACTCGTAGATGATTTAAGAGCTAATATTGTTCATGAAAATACATGTTAAAAGCTGTTTTTATAATAAAAAATTAAAAATTGTCCATGGTTATAAGAGTTAATCTCATAGATGATTTAAGAGTTAATATTGTTCAAGGGAATACATGTCAAAAGCTGTTTAATAATCTAAGACATTAAAAATGTCCATGGTTATAAGAGTTAATTCTCATAGATAATTAAAGAACTAATTTTACTCATCGAAATACATGTTAAGAGCTGTTTAATAATAAGGAAATTAAAAATTGTCCATGGTAATAAGAGTTGATTTTCATAGATGATTTAAGAGCTAATATTGTTTAAGGAAAAACATGTTAAAACTGTTTAATAGTAAGAAATTAGAAATTGTCCATGTTTGTAATAGTCAATTCTCATAGATAATTAAAGAGCTAATATTGTTCATGGAAATACATGCTAAAATTGTTTGATAATAAGAAATTAATAATTGTCCATTTTTATAAGAGTTAATTCTCATAGATGATTAAAGAGCTAATATTGTTCATGGAAATACATGTTAAAAGCTGTTTGATAATAAGAAATTAAAGATTGTCCATGGATATAAAGAGCTAATTCTCATAGATGATGAAAGAGCTAATATTGTTCATGGAAATATATGTTGAAAAACTGTTTAATGGTAAGAAATTGTTATCGTCCACGATTATAAGAGTAAATTTTGATAAATGATTTAAGAGCTAATATTGTTCATGGAAATACATGTTAAAAACTGTTTAATAATAAGAAATTAACATTTGTCCATGTTTATAAGAGTTAATTCACATAGATGATGAAAGAGCTAATATTTTTCATAGAAATGCGACTTGATGGATGTTCAATGTTTAGGAGTTAAAATTGTTCATGACTTTAAGAGATAAATTTTACAAGTTAGTCATATGATTTAAGAGCTGAAATTGTTCATAGAAATGCGAGTTGATGTATGTTCAATATTTAGGAGTTAAAATTGTTCATGACTTTAAGAGTTAAATTTTACATGTTAATCATATGATTTTTAAAGAGCTGAAATTGTTCATAGAAATGAGAGTTGATGGATGTTCAATATTTAGGAGTTAAAATTGTTCATGACTTTAAGAGTTAAATTTTACATGTTAATCATATGATTTAAGAGCTGAAATTGTTCATAGAAATGCGAGTTGATGGATGTTCAATATTTAGGAGTTAAAATTGTTCATGACTTTAAGAGTTAAATTTTACATGTAAATCATATGATTGAAGAGCTGAAATTGTTCATAGAAATGCGAGTTGATGTATGTTCAATATTTAGGAGTTAAAATTGTTCATGACTTTTAGGGTTAAATTTTACATGTAAATCATATGATTTAAGGGCTAATATTGTTAACAGAAATGCGAGTTGATGGATGTTCAATATTTAGGAGTTATGAATGTTCATGAATTTAAGAGTTATTATATATGTGACCCGTCATGCTAATAGGGATCTTATCAGAACTCACAAAATCCAAATATTGACAATCTTGTCAGACTTACCACAGGTCAACCAGATACCGTATGCGAAAAATGAACATAAAGTGAGATCGGGAAAAGATTCCGGATTTAGAAAATCACATAAAAGTGAAAAGGGTCGGCCCTAGTATGGCTGCGTGGACTGCGCAGACTGACTAGGGTCGATATTTTTCACGCTTTCTATAAGGTCCATTTTAGCTCGATGGGTCACATATGTAAATCATATGATTTAAGAGCTAATACATGTATTGTTCATAGAAATGCGAGTTGATGGATGTTCAATATTTAGGAGTTAAAATTGTTAATGACTTTAAGAGTTAATATATATGTAAATCATATGATTTAAAGGGGAATGCTCCAGTTTCCTAATTTTTTTCCCAATAATAGAATTTATTTATATTTTGTATGTTGAAATAACATGTTATTACCAATAGAAAAATAAAATAAAAATGGATGGTCGGCGATCTTGTTTGAATTTTATAGGCATTCGTATCACATACCCCTTCATTGAAAAAACGCATAATTTCTTGCACCTGTCCAAGGTCATTAAAATGCTAAGAAAATGCTGTATATTCATCATGTAGTCCCGAAAACGGATTTAAAGTAACGTGTTACATTTAATTAGAACAGAAAACCCAAAATATATGCTATTATAAACGCGCAAATGTATAAAACAGCATGTTCACGTGTTCAGTTAGATCAACGAAACTGGAGTGTCTATGTCAAAATTTGCATATTTTTGGAAATATTTCAAGCTCTACATAATAGAATTTGATAAAACTCCCTCATTGCATTAAGCAACATGCCCTGGTAATAATTCGAAAAGAAAATGTATAGGTCAGCTCACTTATTAGTGAATTACAGCTATTTTTATCAGCTACGCATGAATAAAATGACACAAAACAATGGTAACTGCATACACACTTACGACTGTCTTGCTCTGAATAATTGATTTCCACCTTTAGGAAATTAGTTTCGCATAATATATACACTTTTACCGTCGAAAATGGTAAATTGTAATGATGTATTATATTATTGAAAATATGGTAGCGAAACATATTGGTACGAAACATTTAATTTACTACAGTAATGACCGAGTGTTCCGAAAAACTGGAGCATTCCCCCTTAAGAGCTAATATTGTTCATAGAAATGCGAGTTGATGGATGTTCAATATTTAGGAGTTAAAATTGTCCATGGTATAGGAGTTATTTTAAATTGTTACTCACTAATCAATATTTATGAGTTAATATTGTTCATGACTTTAATCGTTAATTTAAACTTTTGAGTAAAGAGCTAATATAGTTAATGGAAATATTTATAGCAATAATTAGGAATCAATATATGATTTATTCCCAGTCAATCAAGAACTTAGATTATGTACGAATATGAATATTTTTTTCTGGTAATCTTTACCTTAGTTAACACTTTACATTTAGGAAACATTTTGGAATGATCAAATTATAACAGTTTGTGTACAACAAAGCATAGAAAGTACTTAGGCAAAATATCAAAAATGGTTTATACGCACATTTCTTTTGCCTCATTGTTTCTCCAAACATTCCTAATTGTATTTTAAAATTATGAAAATGTGCCTTTTTATGGGAAAGAGTTGGATAAATATATGATGAAACTGTCTTGGAATTCTATAATATTGCAAGGGAATTTTTCTGTTGACTCGTTGTAAGCCTATAGAAGAGATAGTTTATTACTGATTAATTGTAAAGATGTGGTTTTGTACAATGAATGTCAATTGACTAGGCTAAAGTGTGCTATGTTGTTATACCTAGAAAGTTAACGTTACAACATAGGGATCATCATTCAATTTTTCACATAAGTATAGTGGTCCCATGATATACTGATTCCAGGAAAACAATAAAGACCACACACATTTACTAAATATAGTATAGGTTTGACTGGACAAAAAGAAATCGTATTAATGATAATCAGTATTTTTTATGTAATACAGGCAACACCGCGAAGCGGCCTTGAGCCCTTTCTACAGGTCACACGTACGCATATCAAGCCTGAAAATCTCAATGATATGTAATTGAACTGGATGTTAAAAAAAGTCCAAAATGTTGCAGAAATTGTGCATACCTTTACGCTAATTACATAAGCATAAGAAGTAATGCAAAATTGTTGTCGGGCGGGGAGGGGGGCAACATATTGAGATAAGTTTACGGTAATGTGACGTCAAGTATGTGGTTATGACATCAACATTATTTTTTCTGCGTTCCTGTGTTGTTGACGTTCCCGCGCAATATCGTTCAGGTGACGCTAATGCGAAGTCATCAAACTAGCGGTTATACCGTCAACATTGGGTTTTCTGCATTCCCGAGACGTTTTTGTGTCAACGCACTATCAGACGTCGTGTAAGCTTTTTCAAATATTATAACCTTGCTTCAGGCGTAGGCCAAAGCATCTACCCTCTGACCATGTATATGAAATACTTATCATACAGGGTGTTTCATAATATCTGTTACCATTACGTATAAATATAAATCATTGACTTTACATACAATATAGTTATATTATACATCTTTTTAAAGGGTACATAATAAAGTTTTGTGTCACGCAAAGAATAAGGGAAAATATTGACGTCGTGACGTCTTTTTTGACGTCATGAAATTTGGGCCGTTTTTCAAAAATGGTGCATTCCGTTGACACATGGACGAAAGCTGTCAAACAACTTGATAAATTATTTATCGATAACTGCCATCAGATCTTCATTTAGGCAATGCATGTAATATGTCGATTGGCGATGATATAAAAAAAATTCTCTCGCAGAGGCAAATGTGTTTCATAAATTGATATTGTTTGTATTTTACCAGTTTGTAATTCAGTTTCTTATGTGTCAAAAGGACAATAAGGTAGACCTCGTCCCATTGTTGTTTTTCATCAGTAGAGGAATTGAGCAGAAAGCTTTTCGTCCGTATTTAGGCTATGTCTTCATACATATTATTAACAAGATGATTTGTATGTGTGTCTCTACATTAAATAACATGTTTTTATGAATTAAAAGGTTGTATAAACATCATTCTATCTTGGGACCACTATACATGTACATTACAGGATTTATTACGTGCAAAATACTGATTGGTCTCCTTTCTTAATGAAGAAGTACTTGTTTGTGGTCAAATTTTGATTTAAGGATGAATCTATTGACAATATAATGATTATTAGCTAAATATAACATTAAAAGTTCCCAAAGTATTATACATTCAAAGTTACACGCGAATCGATACAAATATTTTGGTTTATTTTAGGGTTGAACAGGCATCAGTGTGTATAAGTTGTTACTATAAATAGTCAAATATACATCCTGCCTCCCCTCTTTTCCGTTATCGGCATATTCCCTCATTAGTAAAAGATTTTGAATCGTTTATATTAGACTAAATATAATACTAATATTTTGGACAAATGAAGTTAAAAGGAGTTAATTAAGAGGGGAATTGTTCGCAGCATTATGAGTTAAAGCTCGTTGTTTGAACTCGTTAAACCCATAATTGTCAAATGTTAGAACAAAAAGAAAAATCAGTTCGTAATTAGGAGTTACTAAACTCATAATTCTGGTAACTCCTAATTGCCAAATGTGAGTATGTCCGTCCGTCCGTCCGTCCGTCTGTCCGCTCAAATCTGGATCCCGCGATAACTTAATAACTAAGCAAGCGTTTTTGATGAAAGTTGGTATATGACTAGATGGCAATGTGTAGATTATGCACATCATTTTATTTTTGTTTTTCGACTTAAATTGAGGTTGCTATGGTTACAGAAATAGTGAAAATATGGCCAAAAATGGGATCCTGCGATAAGATAATAACTAAGCAAGCTAGTTTGATGAGACTTGGTATATGACTATATGGCAATGTGTAGATTATGCACATCATTTTATTTTTGTTTTTAGACTAAAATTGTTGTTGCTATGGTTACGGAAATAGTGAAAATATGGCAAAAAATATTGGATCCTGCGATAAGTTAATAAGTAAGCAAGCTAATTTGATGAGACTTGGTATATGACTAGATGGCAATGTGTAGATTATGCACATCATTTTATCTTTGTTCTTTGACGAAAAGTGTGGTTGCTATGGTAACGGAAATAGTGAAAATATGGCAAAAAATGGATCCTGCAATAACTTAATAACTAAGCAAGCTAACTTGATGAAACCTGTTTTAAAATGTAAAAACAGTTATAAGCCATGTTAGTCAGGGTGGTGATGCAGCAGTATTAATCACCTCCAGTTTGGCATAACATTTCATATGTTTGACAATTATTTTGATGACTTGTTCATCTTAATCTATTATTGATTACCATATTGAGTCAATGTGAAGCCGGTAGGGGACTTTATGTGTTGCATACAACACCAGATACTTGTTATCAGTAGTATGCATGAAGGATTTCCATAAAAGAATTCATAAAGCAAGTGTATGACAGAATTTTAATGGAGAAGAGCAGCAATTTGATTATCACTCATCGGAGGTCATTTTACTAAGATATCTCTCCTATTGAGGATAAATATGAAGAATAAAAGAAAAAGTACTGTTTCCTTCTTTTCCCTCAATGTTTAAAGAGGCTGTTTTAAGGACCTTGGTCTTGTTTGTGAAAGAATTACCATACTTATTTATACTGTGCTTACAGGTTAAAGATAGAAGAACAAAATTGGAATAACTACATGAAGCATCTAAATGACAAAATTGATTAATTTTTAGCTCACCTAAGCACAAAGTGCTCAAGGTGAGCTATTGTGGTCGCTTTTTGTCCGTCGGCGTCCGTCCGTCCGTCTGTCCATCCGTCCGTCCACAATTTGTTGTTAACACTCTAGCATCCACAAATATTGACCAATCTGAGCCAAACTTTACCAAAACATGTATGACCATAAGTTCTCGGATGAGTTCGATTTTGGGTCAGATCGGACCAGGAAGTCAGGAGTTATGTGCCCTTGAACGTCAAAAATAGCTACTTTTTAACTTGTTAACACTCTAGCATCTACAAATATTGATCAATCAAGACAAAACTTGGACATAATGTTTGAGACTATAAGTTCTCGGATGAGTTCGATTTTGGGTCAGAGCGGACCAGGAAGTCAGGAGTTATGTGCCCCTGAATGTCAAAAATAGCTACTTTTTATACGCCGCCGGAGGCGGACGTATATTGGCGTCATCTTCTCCGTCTGTCAGTCCGTCCATCCGTCCGTCCATCTGTCCGTACGTCCGTCCACTTTTCTTGTCAACGCAACTCCTCCTAAGTTTCTGGCTGGATCTTCTTGAAACTTGGTCAATGTTATCACCTCAATTGGTAGATGTGCATGAAGGAAGGATTTTATGGTTCAATGATTTTTGCCTGAGTTATGCCCCCTTAAAACTTAGTCCCTGGGGCGGCGTATATTGTGACCATGGCACTCTTGTTAACTTGTTAACACTCTAGCATCTACAAATATTGATCAATCAAGACAAAATTTGGACATAATGTTTGAGACCATAAGTTCTCGGATGAGTTTGATTTTGGGTCAGATCGGACCAGGAAGTTAGGAGTTATGTGCCCTTGAACGTCAAAAATAGCTACTTTTTAACTTGTTAACACTCTAGCATCTACAAATATTGATCAATCAAGACAAAACTTGGACATAATGTTTTAGACTATAAGATCTCGGATGAGTTTGATTTTCAGTGTGATCTGATCAGAAAGACAAGAATTACAGTCAAACCTCGATCTCTCGGGCACGGGCCTCTTCGAACACCGCAGAAAATTCGAAATAGAATCTCGGTCCCAACATAATTTGTTCTTTATTCCTTATTTTCAAGCGCGGATAACTCGCACACCTCAGGATCGAACTTTGGAACACATTTTCCGGTCCCGTGCATTGATTTACTATATAATTCACCACACAAAGTCGAACAAAGGGTTTTCCAATAAATCTACCTGGCTTCTATTGTTTATTTTCACACATATCGGCGGATAATCTCTTTTTGACAGCTTCTTGTCTATCAATTAATCCTGTGCGTAACTATCACTTGTCATGAAAGATACACGTCTTTAATTACCATTTATTGGTTTTAATCGTATCGTGATTGGGTCTTAATTGCAACCAAAAGTTAATTGATTGGGTCTTCATTCTGATTTTAACATTCGTAAACATTGTAACTACAGCTTAGCCAAGCTGCAGTTACAGCATTCACAAACATAATCAGCTAGATCATATAAACGAAGGAGTTTTGTAGAGAATTTGCTTTTATTTTATCATGTATGTACATTATTTTGAAAGATTAATAGTATGAAAATTTATTCTTTGTGATTTAAGATGTCCTTAGTTACACGAATAGAAATATCTTCTCGTGAAAACATTTTTGTTCGCCATTCGAGTATTCCATATGTGTTTAAGTGTACCAAAAGTCGGATATAACCTATTTTCGGACGAAACACATTTCCCCTTCTATACGACGTCGTCATGTCGAATTTTGGATGAGTCGAACTTCCGATATCTCGAACAAATTAAGGGGTCCCATGGGTGTTCGAGAAACTGAAGTTTGACTGTATGTGCCCTTGAATTTGACAAAATTGCCATTTTAGGCTGTTTTCGACCTTGTTTACCCTCTATAATCTACAATTATAAATCAATCAAGACAAAATTTAGACACAATGTTTGGGACCCTAAGATCTTTGGTGAGTTCGATTTTCAGTCAGGATCTTTTTCAGAAAGTTGAGAGTTATGTGCCCTTGAATTTGACAAAATTGCCATTTTCGGCTGTTTTTGACCTCGTTTACACTCTGGAATGAACAAATGTGAATCAAGACAAAACTTTGACACAATGTTGGGGATTATAAGATCTTTGATCATTTGGATTTTCAGTCTGATCTGATCAGAAAATCGAGAGTTACTTGCTCTTGAATTTGACAAAATTTCCTTTTTCGGCGGTTTTCGACCTTGTTTACACTCTAAAATTTACAATTATTAATCAATCAAGACAAAACTTGGACACAATGTTGGGCACCATAAGATCTCGGATGAGTTCGATTTTCACAACGTTATTGACCATAAGTTCGTTTTCAGTCTTAAAGTCGTAAATATTAATTGAATTGAACAAATTTGTGGCATTTTGGTTCAGGTGAGCGATATATAGGACCATCATGGTCCTCTTGTCTTTTTTTTCCCATACAGTTTTATATATATATTTGTGACCCATCACGCTAAAAGGGACCTTATAGGAAGTGTGAAAAATATAGAACCCAGTCAGTCTGCGCAGTCTTTTCTTTTTAAAGCGGCCCATACACGATCAATATCATTGACAATATTATTGAGTTATAATATTGACAATATTTTTCTAGCCACCCATACACAATCAATATTATTGACAATATTAATTTAGAGAACAATCAACCATGGGTTACCTAACGTCAATAAAAATATTGAAGAAAATATTTCAGCGATCGCAGATATTCGTCAATAGTATTGACAATCCTTCAATATTGCCCATTCACGGTCAATATTATTGTCAATACAAAATATTGACAATAATATTGTCAATAATGTTGATCGTTTATGGGCTGCTGAAATCGAGAAGCGAGTAAATCTTCTGAGCACACTGTAAAGGCGATTTTGGCCGAAATTATTTCTGAAGAGGCCCTACAGTATAGACAAAGATAGCCCATGATGGTAATCATGTTCAGAGAAAAAACACACTAAAAAGTCTTGATGGTCAGTAACATAGTGCGCTTAGATGTCCTCGAAAATGGAAGTAGGTCAGAAGTTCCGGTGGGGTGCTCCTGTTAATTTTAATCCTTTCTCGAACAAGAGGGTAAATACTCATTGCCTCCAAAAAATATCTGGAAATACGCACTGGAAAAAATTTTGAGGGGTAAATACTCCTTGCCTCAAAAAATTATCTGGAGCTCTGTTTTTAGCTCACATGAGCACAAAGTGCTCAAGGTGAGCTATTGTGGTCACTTTTTGTCCGTCTTCCGTCTGTCTGTCTGTCTGTCCGTCCACAATTTCATGTTTACACTCTAGCATCTACAAATAAAAGCCAATCTTGACCAAACTTGATGAAAACATGTATGACCATAAGCTCTTCAGTCTTGGATGCGTTCGATTATGGGTCAGATCGGACAAGAAAGTCTAGAGTTATCTGCCCTTGAATGCGATAAATAGCTAGTTTTGACATTGTTTACACTCTAGTATCTACAAATATTGATTAATCAAGACAAAACTTTGACAAAATGTTGGTGATCATAAGATCTCGGATGAGTTTGATTTTCAGTCTGATCTGAACAAAAAGACGAGAGTTATGTGCCCTTGAACTCGACAAAATTGCCATTTTCGGCTGTTTTCGACTTTGTTTACACTGTAGAATCTACAATTATTAATCAATCAAGACAAAACTTGGACACAATGTTGGGGACCATAAGATCTTGGATGAGTGTAATTTTCAGTCTGATCTGATCAGAAAGTCGAGAGTTATGTGCCCTTGAATTTGACAAAATTGTCGTTTTTGACTGTTTTTGACCTTGTTTACACTCTAGAATCTACAATTATTGACCAATCAAGACCATTTTTGGACACAATGTTTGAGATAGTAAGATCTCAGATGAGATTGGTTTTCGGTCTGATCTGATCATAAAGTCAAGAGTTAAAGGCCGTTGAATTTGACGAAATTGCCAGTTTTGGCGTTTTCGACCTTGTTGACACTCTAGAATCTACAAATATTAATCAATCAAGACAAAACTTGGACACAATGTTGGGGACCATAAGATCTCTCATGAGTTTGATTTTCAGTCTGATCTCATCAGAATGTACAAAGTTATGTGCCCTTGAATTTGACAAAATAGCAGTTTTCGACTGTTTTTGACCTTGTTTACACTCTAGAATCTACAATTATTGACCAGTCAAGACAAATCTTGGACACAATGTTGGGGACCATAAGATCTCTCATGACTTTGATTTTAAGTCTGATCTGATCAGAAAGTCGAGAGTTATAATGCTCTTAAATTTGATAAAATTGCCGTTTTTGGCTCTTTTTGACCTTGTATATACTCTAGAATCTACAATTATTTATCATTCAAGACAAAACTTGGAAACAATGTTGGGCACCATAAGATCTCGGATGAGTTTGTTTTTCACAAAATTATTGACCATAAGTTCGTTTTCAGTCTTAAAGTCATAAATTTTAATTGAATTGAGCAAAAGTGTTGCTCATATCGTTTTGGTTCAGGTGAGTGATATAGGACCATCATGATCCTCTTGTATTTACTACATGCTTACAGGTTAAAGGTAGAAGAACAAGATTGGAATAACTACATGAAACATCTAGATGATAAAATTGATGAATGGGAAGCATTCTCTAATGGAATAGGAGAGAAAAATCCAGAAACTGACAGGTAAATTAACCCTTTACTATACAGCAATATTTCAGATGTGTTCAAATTTATGGATTACCCATCATTAACTACAAAACATATCGTCGGTGTAAATGCAAAACCTGGTATGTCGGTTCTAGCGATTTTCTAAGTACAAACTTGTGTGTCCAATTTAGACTATTCTTGCAGGTTTTGAGATATTTTTACGGATCAGTATCAATGATACATTATTTATGAACAATATTTCCAAATTTCAAGTAAAACATTTCAGTTTGGGAAAAGTTATTACACTTTATTCCCTCCCCTTTAGAATTTTCCGAAAACGAGATACGAGGTTTTGCATTTACAACGACGATATGCATTTTCCTAAACAAGACCTTGTTTAAACATCACTGGTAGAAATTATTTGGGAAAATATTGATCAGTTATTATTGTCTCTCTCTTTATTTTCTCAATAAGTTCAGAATTCTCTCACAAATGAAATACAAAATTTAATGTAATATGAATTCTTAATTACAGATTGATAGAACAAAGTTTACTGAGTGTAAATGAACAGTCAGTACAAGAAATGATGACAGAATACAATTATGTAGTAGATTTGACACAGATATCCAGAGAAGTTAAAAATGCTAGGGATGAAGCTTATATATTGGTGAGTAGTGGGTACAGGGTTCAACATTAACCTGTGCCCGACAGACGTTAACTGCCTGTTGCTTGGTCAGGGCTGGTTAGATCCCTAAGATGCAAGACCGACTGGTCAGCCTCATTTCAAATCTCAGTCACTATTACCATAATGAAAACACCAGATATGTGACACAAAAAGAACACGAGCCCTTCAAATTTTCATTTATTTGTTATTCAAAACTTGTCTTTCAGCTTATCAAAGGATTGTTGTTGTTGTTTACACCTTTTCCCAATAATTATCCAAATACTTGGTCAGGACCAGTGCATATTTGGTCAGGGCTAGCAGCATCTGGCAGCAACAAGCCCGACTGTCTGGTAATCAAAAAAGTTAATGTTTGACCCTGGGGTAGCATGATTTTATATTTTACAAGTGCTATGCAGTTGATATTTAAAGTTGTCAAGTACAATTGAATTTTTTGACATGATTCTTGAACTTTGCAGACTATATCTAATATTTTATTTGGTATGAATAATGATAAGAAAAGAGCTATATTTACTAATCCAGACTCAATTGCTTATTAAAAGATTGAACATTAAGTCATTCCCACATAATGAGGCATTTTGACGCCCACAAGTTCAAAACTTTGGAAAACATAATGGGGAAATGAAGACATTGTTTGTGACAAGCAATTTCTTCATTCTCCAAAAATGTTTTCTACCCCCAATAGACCAAAGAATTTCTTACTTTCATTCACTTGAATTTGTTGTCTCTAACGTCTTTGAATTTGGACAAGTCTAAAATTTGAGTTTAGACAAGTATAAAATGTTTAAATTGGACAAGTTTAAAATTTTGCTGTCTGGTAATGGGTTAAGAGCACAAAATCAGAAATATGACAATACTGGTATATCGCTGTAATTTCAGACTGCAGTACATGAACAAAACATTCACAGACTCGAGATTAAATCGTTACAGATTTCTGAACAATACCAACGCTTGTTTGAAGCTTACAAAAGTAAGTTTATGTTCTACTTTGCAATATTCAGGTGTCTTCACAGCATTTCTACTGTTGCCATATATTTTCTGTGCTATATTGTTCTCAAATCATATCAGATCTATTTTGTTGTCTGAAGCAGCTTCCAAATTGGATTAGTCTAAATTGGTTGCTGTTTGGGAAAGGATTAAAGAGATCTAGATTTTTATATTTACATTATGTTTATATTAGATTTAAAAAAAACAGCAGTGACTAACAGAACTTAACTCTTTGTAAACAAATTTCATGTGACTGTAGGGGAAATTAACTCAACTAGTGCTACATTATCTTTTTTATTCCAGGGGAGCGTGATCGTCGATCTAGTAGCCCTAGAAGAGCATTTGAGACGATTATGAACCTGCCTCTCACCCCGCCTGATAGTGACACAGACACACACAGAACTTTGTAAACAAACCTTATACTTGTGAATGTTTTCATGAAGAATTGTATGAAGAACCTTCTATTTTTATGCTGTATGTGATGAAAAGCAAAACAACATACTGTGAAGCATAAATAAGTCAAATGTACAGATGATTATGAACTTGCCTCTAAAACCACCTGACAGTGAAACAAACCATTTCAAATATGAAGGTATTCATGATGGAAGTGAAGAATTGTATGAACAATACTTAAGTTTTATGTGATGAAAAGTAAAATAGTCCTCTGTGAAGGATAAATATGACAAATGTCCAGATGATTATGAATTTAGTTTATTATACGTTCTAAGTTAAACGAGAATAGTTTACGGTTGTTTTGGTTTATTTTTAGGTAGAAATACTACCTTTACCTACGTAAAATTAAAGCAAGACAACCGTATCTATTCTCGTTTAATTGTGAATCTATTATAACACCACCTGATATTGACACAGACACTAACAGAACTTTGTGAATTACTCTCATATGACTTAACGCATTACCAGACTGTGAAATTTTAGACTTGTATGAATTCAAAGATGATGCAAACGTCAATTCAATTGAATTGAATTTTTTTTTTGTCTTTTTGGGTAGAAAACATTGTGGGTAATGAAGACATTGTCTGTGACAAGCAATTTCTTCATTTTCCACAATGTTTTCCAAAGCCTTTTTCTTTCAGAGGTGTCAAAAGGGGTCATAGTGTGATAATGGGTTAAAGAGACTATTAGTGCAGGGGTCAGGTACACATTTCAAATTATTGTCTCATTTGGCCATAATGTAGTCTGATAGACAATAATAAAACTTGCCTACTTATAGTAAAGGAGAGACCATAGTGAACAACTCTCATATGGCGGTAAAAGACAATAGAAATGAGCCAGGATCTGGAAAAACATCCTTTAAGGCTTTTGAGTCCAACATGGTTCCAAATCAGCCTGCGTATACACACAGTCTGACCAGGAACCTTGTTGTTATCCAATAGCTTCATCATGATCTGTAGCAAATATATGACAATAACATGGATCCAGGTCAGGCTGCTAGTACGCACAGCATGATCTTGAAACATGACTGTCTCATATGCTGTAAGGGACGTTTTTCCAGATCCCGGCTCAAATGTACACAACTCTTCCCCTATATCATAGCTTAAGAGACTTTGATGGAAAATATTATCAAGTGTATTTCTGTGTCACAGCAAGATGTACATGAATTAACCCTTTTCAAAACAGTGGGAAAATGATTAATGTTAAAAGTAGAAAATGTGGGTGTTAAAGCAAACAAATGAGAGAAAAGAAGAAATTGCTGTTTGGTGTCAATTTCTTCTTTTCCCTTAATGTTTTCAGGAATCGGGTCTTGTTTGGCAAAGGGTTAATGAACAGCCATCACTGTTATTAAATCTGAATATTGACTCTGTAGACATATATTGACTTTTTTCTTATGACAAATTTCAAAACTGGTCTAAGTCCAAAGAAGCTGCAGATGACAAAATGGGTTTGAATAATTTGGAAATCATGTATATCAAAGCTTTGAAAATATTAGAAAATGCTTGTATCAGCATTTTCTTATTTTCTTTCAATATTCCCCAAAACTTCATCTGTTAATGCTTTCACTGACTGCAAAATTTAGACTGTCCATATTTTAATGTTGTTGCAGATGATAGAATGGATGCTAATTGAGATATATTTTTGGTACAATATAGCACAGAAAATATTGAAGCGAAAGGAGAAAATGCTTCTTTTGCCTCAATGTTTTCCTAGACTGTTTCTATGGGCGGATTTGGTGCAGTGGAAATGCGCTGGACTTGTGACACAGGGGTCACAGGGTTGATCCCCCTCCACTCCAATCTTTTTGATGAGACTTTAAACTGAGGTCCCGTCTTCGTATGACCTTAGCTGTTGAATGGGACTTAAAACTGTTCAACCAACCAACCAAAGTAGACCTTTTCTCTTGGGATGTAAAACCCAGTCTTGTTTGGATTTAAAATGTCGAAACATGTAATAGCTTGTTTAGGAAAAGGTTAAATCGATTATTTATCATAAAGAATTGCAAATTACTTGTGTTTCAGTCATATGGAGATTTTGTAATGGAATATAATAAAAAGTCTTTTCATAAGAGATGGCTCAAATCTGGGACTTTTCATTGGTCCATATGTTGGGACACGGGAGGGTGTTTCATAGAGGGATGAAGAAATGGCTAAATGAGAATTTCAAGATGAGAAGAAAGATTTTCCATACAATATGCTGAAGGCATTTAACCCATTACCAGACAACAAAATTTTAGACTGGTCCGAATTCAAAGATGTTGCAAACGACAATTTCAAGTTAATGAAATTTAAAATAATTTGTTCTTTTTGTGTAGAAAACGTGGAAAATGAAGAAATTGCTTGTCACAAGCAATTTCTTCATTTACCACAATGTTTTCCAAAGCCTTTGAATAGTAGGGCGTCAAAAAGCATGACTATGTGGGAATGGGTTAACATTTTGGACACCTTGGTCAATTCTCATTGATTCTACAGAATTTATCAAGGTGTTCTTTACACTCACACTCACTTTCCTTAAAAAGATTCTTAGATTCTCATTCAGGTGCTAAAAAATCTCGCTGTAAAGAATGCTTCATCTTACTTTCCTCAATGAGCTGTTAAAAATCTGGCTCTTGAGAACATTCTTCTTGATAAGCCTGATTTCAGAGAAGCAGCGGATTTATCTGAGTTAAATAATAATACATATCGTCGGTGTAAATGCAAAACCTCGTAAGTCGATCTTTGCGATTTTCAAAGTAAACTCTTGTGCGTCCAGTTAAGACAACTCTTGCAGGTTTTGAGATTTGTTAACTGATCAGTATAAATGACACACTATTTGTGAACAATATGTCCAAATTTCAAGTTTGGGAAAAGTTATCACACATTTTTCCTTCCCCGTTAAAATTTTCCAAAAACGAGATACGAGGTTTTGCATTTACAACGACGATATGTTAGGCCATTGCCCAGACAGCAACACTGTAGACCTGTACACACAGGGCCGCAGCCAAAGCCCTGTTGGTAGCACATCTTACTCACTTTTGAGGTCCTGGTTTGATCCATCACTGAAGTAAACATCCTTTCTGACATTTATCTCCCACCAATTATTAGATAATTGTAAACCTATGTGGGTGAGCAAGCATGAGGCTCATTAACCCATTACCACACAATGACTCTCTTTGACTCCCTACAATGCAATGTCTTAGGAAAACATTGTGGAAAATGGAGAAATTGCTTGTAACAAGCAATTTCTTCATTTCCCACAATGTTTTCTACCCCAAAAGACCAAAACATTTAATCTTGTTTACTTTAAATTGTCGTCTGTAACATCTTTGAATTTGAACCAACCCAAAATTTTGTCGTATGGTAATGGGTAAAGGATGTGGCAGCACTGTTGAGAGAAACTACAAGAATCTATGATTAGGTGATCCAGTGTTGGAAAGGGCTGTAAGCTCAAATCAATCAATCATTAATGTTGGAGGGGTGGAATGAATAAGCATAACACATGATTTAACTCATAGTCAATAAAATTTAATTTAAATCGATGTATTGCAGCATCCTTTATAACATAAACAAGAAGCTAGTACTGTAATAACAATCAAAACTTACAAAAATATGTAGACTTAATTAATAACAATTTCCCAAATGGCAAAACATTATACTGTTCAAATGTGAAATTTGGTGCAGATGACAATATGGATGATGGAATTTGTTTACAATATAGCACAAAAATATTGAGACAAAAGGAGAAAATGCTGATTATCAGCATTTTCTTCTTTTACCTCAAAATTTTCACAAGCATTTTCTATTGCAGACATCAGCACCGGCTTATTTGGGAAAGGGTTAAATGATAACGAATAAAATTCCAGTACTGTAATAACAATTAAACTTACACACAAAAATAAAGCTGTTACAACATGCAACAAAGAAAATGTAGAGATAATCATTTACTGCTAGTGATTTACGCTATACCAAAGTCCATGAGAGAGAAAAGCTTTTGTAAATTTTATAAACCTTGACCTTTTCACACTCTATAGCAAAATATTCACAACTAGACCTCAATCAAGTGCAAACATTTTGCAAGGTGGTAAAAGATTGAAATTGAAAGGAGTTGTACATAAGAAAATGAATTCATAAAATAATAGTGTGAGTGAGTAGAAAATATGAAGGAAAAAGAAACTCCTCTGCATTTTCTTGTCTCAGAAACTTTTCAAAAGCGCTTTACTTGTAATCATCCAGTAATTGCCACAGTTATGATATAAAAATTCCTTTTTCAAGTAGATCTACATAGTTTATCCCTTTCTGGAACAATGGCTGGTCTGGACCTCCCCCCCCCCCCCCCCCCCCCCAAAAAAAAGGCTTTATTAAAGTGGAATGCATTATTGAGGACAAACATTTTTGACGACAAAGTCCTGATATCTACAGCTCCACAGTGAAGTAGTATCAAGGTTTTTGTCTCCTAAGACAAAGGACAGTCACACATTTAACAATTTCCAGCAGAAAGACATTTACATTTAACAAAATTAATGCAGAATTATCTTCAGCCTTTCCCAAACAAACCCTGGTTTTGTTTTCGCGGGATTTCACAGGATGTTTGATAAGCTGTTAAGATGCATTTTCTCCTTTTCCCTCAAGGATTTCAATTCTTTAAATCAAACACTTTTCAATTTCAGAAAATCTGTCTAGGCTATTTGTTTTCAATAGTATGTTTTCTGTATTCCATAGTAGTCTATTAAAACATCATTTTCTTTTTTTCCCCAAGAAGTTTTCCAAATGTCAAACCCTGTGTTGATTGAAAAAGGTCAAGATACATTCTGTTCATTTTAAATTTGTAAAAACAAAAGGTTTATTGTGCAAAAATATAAATAGACTAGAAAAAAAACTAAATGGCTATTATAATCTCTTATAAAATCATTTTAAAACTCCTGTTTCATATGAATTCATAAATTTATTAGTACATAAGACACAGTGTATAATCACGTGACTCAGAATTTCTGATAATCTTCAATATCTTCTTTAATACTTGACCAATTTGAATTCGGTTTAAAGCAGAGAATGTGGGAAAATGCCAGGAATAAGCTGGACGTGTTGGATTTTTGATAAAAACCAACTGATAAAAAAGTTATTGAAGATAAACCAAAATTTTGGTTTATCTTCAATAACTTTTTTATCAGTTGATTTCTCAAAAATCAACCACGTTCATCTAATGTGTGACGTTTGTTCACGTTCTCTGCTTTAAACCGAATTCAAATCGGTCCAGCACTTACAAAATTATTGAAGATTTTCTGAAAATATTGTATCATGTGATTATCCACCATGTAAGAATCACAAGTTAGTAGGAATGAAATACACTGGAACTTTTACCAAGTTTTTGTGTGAGAATGCTATGATTAACAACCACTTTTTATTAATGTTGTCCAACTTAACCATTTTCCAAAGAACAAAATCATATACTGGTTCAAATTCAAGGCTGTTACATGGCATTGATTGTATTAACAAGAGGACCATGATGGTCCTTAATCGCTCACCTGAACTGCTTTTGCATATTAAAATTTAAAAGTTTCCATCACTTTTTGATTTCTCAGAGATATGTTTCTAATCGAGTGCAGCCCACAAGCAGAACACCCTGTACCAATCACCCCATCAGCAGGAAAAATGGACAGACACACACACAGACCAGGGACACACCACCATGACAATAGCCTACTGGCCAAACATGGCCAGTGGAGCTAATATCACCTTGCCAAAGCCACCAGCTATTCATCCAAGTCAAATCAGACATGTTGTCCTTTTGTACAGATGATTGATTTTTGCAAATGTCTGGATGGAACCTGACCATGCTAGGAATTGAACACAGGGGAACAAGTCTTCCTAGATCAATAGACTTACATTATCATTCAAGCTTTGAGAGCTTTGCCAGGTTAGCGCTTTCTTAAACAGGACATGATGTCCCTAATGGAAATAGATTGGGGAAACATTAAGAGAAATGAAGAAATTGCTGATAATCACCAATTTCTGCTTTTTCATAAACATTTTCTATGCTACAACATTGCGTCTGTTCTTCTTGTATAATGAATTGTTTGTCATCTGTTACTCCTTTAAGGTTTGATCAGTCTAAATTGAATCATTTTGGAAAGATTTAACAGAGAAGGCTTAGGTAAGGACTTTTGTATTACACATGTATATTGTATACAAATCCTATCTTTATTAACATCTTTCTATCAGTTGCTACAGTTTTTAACTTAGACTAGTCTACAAATGCGTTATTCAGAAAAGGGTTACAGAACAGTATGCATTTGAAGAGAGTTGGATTTGAAAGACTACAAAAACATAACGCAATTTTACACATGAAACTTTAATAGTAGTAAAATGAAATTACATATCATTCAAATCACAAATGAATATGGTTATTTAACAAAGAACGAATCTAAGATTCTAAGTCTATAAACTATAATACATGTAATGATGTATAAACAGTGACATTGAAGTCAATATGACTATGAAAATTTTCACAACTGAAGATACTTTTTTCAGTAAAGTCATTGTACTTGTTCTAGTATGAAATGAAATTGAATTGTGACAACAAGGATTGTGTGCTTTTAGCTTTGATATTTCTTTTATGCGCTTTTAGCTTTGATATTTCTTTTATGATTATGAAATATCATCTCTGTCTACATTACAATATAAATGGTCTAGCGTTAAGTGATAGTATAGTTACGTATATTCATAACAACATTGTTGCATACTGCTGTTTGTGCATTTAACACAAATTGCCCTTGAATAGATCAGCTATCTTTAAGATTTGCCTTGATCTGTCACTGGTGACAATTTTATTTGTCAGTGCAACAAGTTCATCATCATAAGATGTGTGTAACCAGACCTTCCTTGTAGTTATTAAGTAGAACAGAGTCAAAAAGCAATCAAAGTCTTAGCACTAAAGAAATTGAATTTCATCATCATAAGATGTGTGTAACCAGACCTTCCTTGTAGTTATTAAGTAGAACAGAGTCAAAAAGCAATCAAAGTCTTAGCACTAAAGAAATTGAATTTTGGACAAATAATCAAATGATTTAGAAAATAGCTTATTGATTGCAATGCCACATTAATTCATCAATATCTTATATTTGTGTTTAAATGTTTACTGTTCAATAATACATAGATCTTCTTTCCATATCAAGATAAGTATTGTTTGTATTAAACATTACGTAGCAAATCATGATGCTGATTACCATTAATTAACTATACGCATATATTTCATATACAACATGAGTCAATACCACAACATACATCCTCAGAAAAAGCTAAATATTAATTTGATGAAGTCATTCATAACAAAAGTACAAAGCAGAAGTTACATAATGGTTTGGATCTGTCTATGCTTTTGCATGTTAAACTTGGTAAATATGAATGACATGATTCAAACATGATTAACATATATACAACAAGATAATGCTTGTGAAACACAAATGGCCTGGAAATGGCCTTTTTTCTAAAATGTTAAGTTTTCATGTAAAAGGGTTGATCAGGGTTAACGGATGACCCTGAGGAAGATCATATTGCAAGGAACAGATAAATATGATTGAAATAAAGTCCCAAATTTGAGCTTTGTATGTCAAATACTCTGGAGAAAAAGCAAATGTTAGAATTTTGCACAGACAGATGAACGAACACAAGTAAAACAAAATGCCCCAGATCTTTCGATACGGGGCATAAAAAAAAGATTAATGTTATCAACAAACCATAAATAAACAAGATGTGTTTGGAAATACTAATGCCCTGAAAAGGCCAATGTTAAGTTTTCGGACAGACACCCAGACAGACACCAATAAAACAATGTATCTCTGATCATTCGATATGGTGGCATTAAAATATGCAAAAACTATAAATATATTACAAATATTAACGTTTCCATGCAGACTCAAGTATTTACTGGTTTAGGACAAGCCGCAAAGAACAAGATCAACCAACCTACACATTGGGGAATTCTGCATTTAACATAAACATCTTGAGTTGCTTATAGTATGAATCAGGATCTGGAAAAAGGTCCCCTTTTAGAAAAACATGTTTCAAGATCAGCTAATTGTCTAAAATACAGTCTTAAAGATCGATTCAGATTCTTATAACTTAGAGTTGCTACATGTTATGCAGATACTATCAGAGAACAAAATGGATCAGACTGTGTGCATGTTGTTCTCAAATTGTTATAAAGGACCTTTATCCATATCTTGGCATATATAATATATATTTCTAATTCCTAGTAAAAAAGGTTTAGCCTTTAAAAAACAATGCTTGATTTTTTATTTCCAATTTGAAAGGCTTGTGATCTTTTTTACCGAAATAAATCTATTTATCTATCTATCAGTAGACGTCAATTTCAAGTTGATGATATATAAGAATTCTTTCTGTTTTGAGTAAGAAAAACATTGTGGAAAATGAAGAAATTGCTTGTCATAAGCAATTTATTCATTTTCCACTATGTTTTCCCAAGCCAATTCTTGTGAAGGAGTCAAAATGTGTCACCATGTAGTAAAGGGTTTAAAGAGTTATTGATGATCAAGTAATATTTTACTTGGTCATCAATAACTTTTTAATTACCTGATTTTTAAATAATCTACAACATCTAGTATATTGCTGACATCTATCTTTTCAACTACTCTGCCTCCAACAAAATTCAAATTAGTCACATATGAACAGAATCATTGATGATTTTCTGAAATTTGTGTGTCACATGATCCCCCGCTGTGAAAGTTGATGGTGGCCACCCCTACAAGCAGAACCACCTAATACCTAATTCAATTTTTGTACAAGAATGTATATTCTTTCCTGTACAAAACAGAAACTAGGTATTCAGACATCAAGAGGGTGACCCTATTGTGGGTAGCTGTATATCACTGACAAATTACAAAGCTAATATGGAGTCATATAAGTTTGAAGCTTACATAATATAAACATTCATTTGTATGGACAAGTAAAAAAGTATACCAGTTTATGATCAGACCAATACGTTTCTACAGTCCCAGCTACACTGTCTTTGTAATTTGAAAACACAAGATCCAATGTTGATCCTTGGTCAGTAGTGGGTTCATGTATCATTTGGTGGCAATGAAATGTTTCCGACATATACTGTTCAAGACAATTTCCTTTTTGAGACATGTCTGTATTAAAATCACCAATGATCACTAAAGGTCTCTGTGGGTCAACTTGTTTAATTAGCTCTCTATTCAATGTTGAAATAAATTTTCTACAGGATAAACCTGGAGATTTATAAAGGATCACAGCCTGAAATTCAAGTAATCTATGAGATCCATTTATGAGAGTAAACTCAAACTGTGTTGAACTAAAGTGATGACATTTGGAAATAGTGATATCACCTCTAGCATACAATGCTAAACCATGAGGAGGTCTTACTGTATGTGTAGTTTGATTCTGGTCATTTCTGATAAGATGGTAGCCAGCGATAGAATAGTCAGAACTAAGGTCCTTCTGGACTAATCTTGTTTCAGCAAAACCAATAATATGTGCTGACAAAATGTTCTGCTCTACTGCTACATCTCTGAAGTGTTTGTGCAAAGACCTACAATTGTTATACACTATTTTCAAATGATCATCCGAGTTTACTGTATCCAGAGGAGTATAGCAGAGCTGAAGTCTTGCCTCAGAACATAATCTTTCTGATTCTTGCACTACCCTTTCATCTAATGATAGAGCCTCTTCATTCAAGTTAACAATATAAAGGTTTTCAATAGACCTTACTCTGCTTAAAGCCACATAATGGATATGGGGATTTTTTCGAACCTTTCTCTGGGACAAATCTATGACAACTTTATTAAGGGTAGTTCCTTGAGCCCTATGAACAGTGCGACCAGCAGATGGCTGTAATGGAAATTGTATTCTTTGAATTGTATTGTGCCGCACTATAAATGTTCTCTCAATGTCAAATATTGGGGTCCAGTTACTGTCAATCAAATTGTGATAAAACCCTCTACTGGAGTATTTATTTCTTCTGTCTCTTCCAACTTGTTTATCATCAAACTGAACCCAAACTATGCTAGGCCTGTTCGTCTCTGCCTGCTTATATTCTACAAACTTTACAGTACAAGATGCCCCATTTGTAAGTCCATCTTCTGTATCTATGTTAACTGTCAAGTCATATATCATACCAATAACAACAGTAAGTGAATAGTGCAAACCCATGGTACTAGATGCATCCTTCTGTAATTGATTTAAAATTCTCTCTTGTTTGTCCTGTGATATGTTTGCAGCTAATATGGAATCATGACAAAGAATTTCAACCTTTTGGGCATTGATATTACTAATCATTTTGTCATTAAATGATTGCATGAATGAATTTTCAGCAAATATATGAGGAGCATTCTGTGGATAGTTTTCTGAATTTGGATGTACCATACACTGTTTGATCTGTTCCTTGTCATGCTCTGTCATTTCATTGTGCCTTAGCCTGTTTAATAGATCTGCAAATGCACTATCATCCTTCTGTCGCATAATCTCTGTCAACTCAAACATGGTGAAATGTTCTTTCCACAAATTTATAGCTAATGATGCAGCATCACTAGTAAGGTCTTGAAATATCCAAGATCCAGCAACTGGTTTTAATTGAAACAGATCTCCCACTGCTATAATGCTCTTACCACCGAAAGGTAGTCTTGTGCCCGTTAACTCCTGAAGTCTTTGGTCAATAAATTTTAGCATTGTATTGCTAACCATTGATATTTCGTCAATTATCACAACAGACAGATTTCTATACTTCGACCTAAAGGAGTTGAGTTTGTCACAAGTCAATGTCTGTTCTTTTTGCATGAATTTCTGACAGAATGCTGTTGATATGGTCGAACCATTGATGTTAAAAGCTGCTTTACCAGTGTATGCACACAGTAAAACCCTCTTCTCATCTGCATTTTGACCCTCGCTAAGATTAAGATACCTATACAAGGTTTGATACAAAGCCTTGATTACAACACTTTTACCAACACCTGCTCCACCAGTAAGGAAAGCATAAAGTGGTGCATCTTTTGTTTTGATCCAATGAATAACATGGTTATAAAAATGTCTTTGCTTTGTGTTCAAACACCTCAGAAGTTCTCTGTACTGGTCATCCGGCAATACATTTTCATTTACTTCAACAGAAGCTGTAGCCACACTGCTGCCTAATTCAATTCCTATGTCATACTCCCTTTGTTCGACAACTCTATCTGGATTGAAATACACAAATGTTTCTGATTCAGCTGAACTCTCCATAGCTGTTTCTGCTTCAACTTGCTGTGTTCCTGAAGCTATTTCGTCAAATGCATCCAAATCATTTTCAGCAGCTTCTCTTGCCATCTCTAATTCCTCAATGTGATGTTCATACAAATTTGCTTTGTAATCGATCTGGCGTTTTTTAGTTTCATAGTGTTCCCTGTAGGTTTCGAAATTCATCATGAGATCTGTGTTTTCATTTCTCCATGGCAAAAACAGTAAGATTCTCTCACGAAAATGATTCTCCTCATCTGATTTGCGATTAAACCTTACATATCGGATAACTTTGGCAGTTTTCCTCTTTCTTATCTTTATACCATTTTTCAAAACAACAAGAGTTTTTGAGTCATTGAACAAATCATCAGAATCGATGTCATCATCATCGTTCACATCATCATTTGGAATTCTTTCACCATCCTTAGGATAAACAACCTCTAACTGTGAAACATAATCAGCAAGGCACCAATTTTCAAGACATTTCGGTCTTTTTGCATATCGTTTAACCACATTATCGGCTACAATGTCTGTAGAAGAATCAGGTAACTCATCTAGTTCATGTTTAGCTTTCAGAAGCTGAATTCTGTCATTTGGTTTTGAAGTATTGATGAAAACTACATCTCTAGTACCCTTGGACAGAGGCATCTGAAGTACTAGGTACACTGCTTCTTGAGCACTCACTTCAACACTATTTGAGAAGATGTTTCCTATATGGCGTACCTGCCTTTTAATGTCAAAATTGCCATTTCTTGCTTCTTTAGCTGCAGCATGTAATAAAGCACTCATTCCACGCTGTGATTTACTGATGTAGGATACAATGTACATGGCACAGGCATACGGGTCTAGTACAAACTGTATGTCAATATTTGCCTTCCAGGCACTTAAGACAGTTTCATTGTACAAATTAACACGTACATCTTTTGGTGCTCTTTTCAGAAATACCTTTGATGCTTTTAAAGAGCTCCTTATACATTTGATGTAATCATCTTCATTCAGTTCCACAACATCAGTTAAGAACTTTTCATAAGTCATGTCATACCCTTCTTTTTCCGCATTCATTTTCTTCTGAATTTTTTCATACATTTTCTTGTACTTCTCAGCATCTGATTCAAGTGGTTCAAGAACCATTGTTTTCTTCAACGGCGGTAATGGATATCCAAAGCGACATATTTTGTCTGCCTTTTTATGACATGTTCTGCTATGCTTATGAATTTGCAACTGGAGTAATTCTTGTATTTGTTCATTTTCAGTGCTGCATTTCAAGTATGTATCAACAAACTCAACTATTTCGTCATTGGAGCTGTTTTTGTACTTTGGAGAATCTTCTACCCAAACAAGCATGTGTATGTGAGGTGAACCTCTTTGTTGAAATTCAACACGGTAAAAGTAATCTGTCACATTGCCAAGGCAAGCATGAGAGCTCTTTAAGACAATATTGATGAATTGTTGAACTCTATGATCAAAATAACGAGAGCATGTTACAGGATCCTTTTGAACTAACTTGATTTTTTGTTCCCATGATAAGTTCCTTATTTCATCTTCAGAATATGTAAAACCCTGATTGAGACTTGACAACATATTTAGTAAGTCTGACCACCTTGTATCTGCAGATGATAATGACATGAACCATGTAGGCAAGCCAAGTTGTCGAATCATTGCAAACACATCTTTCTTCTTTGTTTCTAAGTATGCAGGAGAATTTCTTAATTGTTTGAAAATATAATATCCTTCATCTTTACGTACTATGTTTTCCATAAAGCTTGTATCTTTAGCCTGCCCCGCAGTCATTTTATTTTCAAACTGACCTCTTCGCACAGCAAGATTCACTTTGTCATGCAGTTGCTTCATCTGAATCTTTTTTAGTTTGAAAAATATATTTGGTACACTGTTTGCTGCTCGCCTATCATTGCTTCTTAGTTCCCATTTAGCAATGTCACTATAATTTACTGGAACTAATCTTTCTTCACTTTGAGCTCTCCTTTGTCCACAATATATTGTTGGAAAGCACAGAAACTCTGAATCAGAATCTTGATATATACTTAAAGGTCTCTGACCTTCTCCAGGTGCAAAAGTAAATGTGTCTGATCTATTTTCAAGATCTCCATCTTCAATGAGCGTGTCAATGTTTCCAACATTCTCTTGCATGTTTTCTTCTGTTTCTGATTCATAGGTGTTTTCATTTTCACCCTTATCATGTTTATCATTAGTTCCCATCTCTATATCTGATGAATTATTAACAGATGAAAAGAATTCTTGTACAGTCTCTTCACATTCTCTTGTTACACGTGTAATCCATTCTTCATCAATTGTAACTGATGAATTTGCATACAAAGCACTGTTTTTCATTAACCAGTGTAATGCTACCAAAACACGTAGAGGCCTCACATTCTCTGTAAATGCACAAGATTTGTTAGATAACCTCTTTTTCAGCTTAACTGCTACAGTTACATTTTCATCAAATGGTCTTGGAAGAGAATTAACAACTGGTTGAATATCTACAGGCACATTCACGACATTGCCTTTAACAGAGTACTGACGACCTCGTGGTAATTCTCTTATTTGCATAAAAGGTATCCGTAAAGCAATCAGTCTTTCTTCCAGTGGATACAATTGTAAGACATCTGGTTTCTCAGGCCATCTCATACCATTTGCTTCAGATAATCTCGGAACCTTTCTATTCATTAGATTTGTTTTACAGGTAATACATATCCATTCTAAATTATCAACTGATAAAGTACCAGTTAAATATTTTGAATCAATCAAATCTTTCATAGTTGCGATACTACTCACACTTTGTTTGAACCAGGTTTGCTTACAACAGGAGCAGATATATTGAGGTCCAACCTTAATACTCTCATGAAATAATGCTATACATTCATCTATATCACCTCCATGTTTTTTTCTTTTAGCACTTGAGCTTTCGTTTTGTCTACACTCTGTTGACTTCCTTTTCAAGCATTTTCTGTCTCTATCACTAATTCTTTCTGCTTCTCTTAAACCATCTTTTGACCGAGCAACTTGTTTTGCAATTCTTTCTTTTTCTAAATAGTATGGTTTGGAACGCAATTTCTTTTTTAATGCAGTTTCTTTTTGTTTAAAATCTGCAAAACTTCTGGCCTTTTGCTTTGAAGTCATTTGAATGTTTTTCTCTCTCTGTTTAAACTCTGAACTACTTCTGGCTTTTTGTTTTGAAGTTGTTTGAATATTTTTCTCCTTCTGTTTAAACTCTAAACTACTTCTGGCTTTTTGTTTTGAAGTTGTTTGAAAGTTTTTCTCTCTCTGTTTAAACTCTGAACTACTTCTGGCTTTTTGTTTTGAAGTTGTTTGAATGTTTTTCTCCTTCTGTTTAAACTCTAAACTACTTCTGGCTTTTTGTTTTGAAGTTGTTTGAATGTTTTTCTCCTTCTGTTTAAACTCTAAACTACTTCTGGCTTTTTGTTTTGAAGTTGTTTGAATGTTTTTCTCCTTCTGTTTAAACTCTGAACTACTTCTGGCTTTTTGTTTTGAAGTTGTTTGAAAGTTTTTCTCTCTCTGTTTAAACTCTGAACTACTTCTAGCTTTTTGTTTTGAAGTTGTTTGAATCTTCTTCTCTCTCTGTTTAAAGTTAATATCACTTCTTGCTTTTTGTTTTGATATAATCTGAATTTCTCTTTCTTTCTGTTTAACGTTCATATCACTTCTAGCTTTTCGCCTATATGTAGCCTGACTTTCTTTCTCTTTCTCTTTAAACAAAGCATCACAACGTTTAGCTTGTCTATATTTCCTAAAATATTCTTTTCTGTCAATACCTCTATCTTTGACTGATGGCTTTTTGCGCTTTTGTGATTTCTCTGCTGATTTCATCATGGCTTTATTTCTTTGATCCTCAAAATAATTCAATAACAAATTAGAATGAAGGTCATCTCTGTCATGTGAGCATGTAAATGCCAGGGGCAAAATTTCATACGGAGAAGATAAATCAATCTTCATGCTCTCATACATAGCATATAAAAAGGTCACCATTTCATTAAGAGTAGCGAAACCAACCAGTAATGATTTACCATCTGGATCACACATTCCATCATTTCCATGTGAATGTGAATCAAAAAGCCAAAATGTGTCATCTTTAACAAACACTGCAGAGCATATAGCACCTATCATCACTAAAACATACTGCACATTTAGAAAGGCAGTTTGTAAGGATTTGTGCAAAGATGGAAATGCAGGATCATCAAGCTGGTCTACAGCATTGCCTGATATGATAGCCTCCTTTTGAACAAGCACTTGCCTTGATAATATCTCAGCTTTATCCGGTATTTCATCAAGAGAAAGAAATTTATGCTTAAATTTGCCTTGCTGCTTCAAAGTTTGCGAAACATTCTGATACAACTGATCACCAACTGTCAGAACTTCATCTATGTTTGCTATCAGATTTGAAAAATGTGCATATATCAAAGCACACAATGAGTTCATTGCACACTGGCTGCCTCTTGAATACACAGAAAACCTTCTGTTATTTTGACTGTATGAGCCTAGTTGTAATGTGGTACAGTTGAATGGATTATTTGCTTTAAGTTTGTATCCACTTGCAAAACATAATTTCTGATCAGGGTAAGATTTGGATGTCTCAGACAATGTAAATGTATTTCTTTCTGCTTTTATATGCTCAGACTCAGTATTATTTGATATATCATTCAGCGGTATTGTATATGCAATTTCCTCAGTCAATTCAATAATCACTTCCTTTTGTAAGTCATCAAGTAAATCATATAGCAAATCTCCAAGCAAAGCATCTGGCAACTCATTTGGCAACTCATTTGGCAATTCAATTACAGACGGCACGATGGCTTTATAGAGGTGGGAACTTTCCTCCGTCTGTTGCTTGGTTCCCATGACAGATGACCCACTTATGGATGGACCACAAGTGGGCTCAGAGAGGCAGGAATCGACCCCCATCTGTTGACTAGTTCCCTGAACAGATGGCCCGACTGCCGAAGCAGTCATATCGGGCACAGTCCATATGAGGCCTGTAGGGTCATCTCGACCCTCATCTGCTTTCCTGGATCCAACACCAGGGCCGGAACCAGCACCATGACCAGCACCACTACCATCAACCTCAGCATAACCATCACTATGACCCTCTCTCGTAGTGTGTCTGGACCTCATCACAGACCGTTTCTCAGCATTCCTCTGAGAAACAGACTTCCGCTTTAATCTTGGCATACCTGAAATAGAAAAGGTAAAGTAAATAACCCCCACCCTTGCCAATACTAAAGATTTTCCCAAAGATACAAATTTTTAGTGAACTGCACAGAGCTATGGAAACAGAGGGAGAGAGAAGAAATACAAATAAACTGATTTTCTTCTTTTGCCCAACTGTTTTCAATGCAAATTCATTAGGTTACTTTCAATTCCTTTGAAATGTGACCAGGCTGAATTTGGTAATTTGGGAAAGATGATTTATAACTTGGTGAATAGCATATCTACTTAAGAATTTCAAGTTAAATTGTACTAATAGCCTAAGACCTTTTGATCTTTTGATACAGGGACATACAAATAAGACTTATTTTTCACTAAAAGGTATGGCATAATTGCTTGTATTTACTTATTTTCTTCTTCAACCACAATATGCAACAAAGTTTTTGCGCTTCCTTAACTACAAGATTCAAAACAGGTCCAAAAGCAAATTTACTGAAGACAGGAAAATGTGTATTGCAATTACATCTTTACAGAGAAGTGATATACAAAAAATAGATTAAATTATTGTATACAGAAAAGGCACCATATGCCAATTTTTGAACTAAATCCAATTTATTGATTTATTGGGGTTTTAAGCTGTTTTTAACTGCTGTGGTCATCTAAATCAAACCGAAACTAAAGAAATGCTAAAAGGACAGACAAATAGAGCAAAAAATGCTCACACAACAACCTTTAAGGTTTATGAACTGAGAATGAAAACACCACTTTCTAGCCGTACGAAATGCATCAAATTACACATACTTGTAAATACACTTCACATAAATTGATTCACCGTGCCGGATTTCAAGATTATGCTTAAAGAAGAAAATGAATTACAAATATTATTTTACTCTATATTCATATGCAAGGAAGGTAATTTTGAACATTTTGTCAAATAATTCCATAAGTATGCATTAATTCAAAATTCTAAACCATACAAAATGCTTATGTTTGTATTTGGAATGGAAATGTAACACAGTTTATGAATAACTGGCACTTTTCAAATTTCGCCTCTGGCACTGCATTTCATTCTCAGTCTGTAAACCTTAAGGCACAATAAAGACAGAAAATTAATAAACTTCAGCTTGGAAAACAATGAGGAAAAATAAAAATGTTGGTAGTCAGCATTTTCCCTATTCCTTCACAGTTTTTTTGAAATTTTCACTCCCAGGATCATCCCATTCAGAGCTTATTCTCCTATTAACCACACCTTCGACTCTTTCCCAAAGGACAAAAATTTAGACTGTTCAAATTCAAGAGCTACTACAGGGGAAAATGAATGTTGCCAAAAATTGGATTTGTATACAATATGACACAGAAAAATACCAATGAAAATAATGCTTATCAGTATTTTCTTCCTTTGTCTGAATCTTTCCCAAAGCTTTTACTAAAAGGGACATCAAAAGCAGCTTCGGTTTGGGAAAGGTTAACTAACCATAAGTTAGTTTTGCTGTTTACAACACTCACTGAATTAATTGGACAGAACTGTTGGCCTTCCTCTAGCAAAAGTTTCTCTTCACACACTCGAGTCCAAAATCAGAGTCCCAAATCAGAATCTTGATCTACTTCAACACTTTATCAGTCTGTCAATATATCCAATGTATTTGCTGTAGTCTATCTATCTACACTATATATCACTGATTGGATATTTGTTCATATACACACCAGTACACTTACTGGTATCAAAATAAATCACAATATATAATTATAGTCTTGTTTCACTGTTTTATCAAAGTTCACTGAAGAATTTATTTCCTACAGAAAAAAAGAAAAGAAAGATACATTTTGTGCAAACTGTCACCCATCAAACAAAAAAGGACATTCTGAGAACAAATGAGAGAGAGCTTCCTTAATTAACCCTTTTCCAAACCACAACAAGGTGTCAAACTGTAACAAGATATGCCTGTTACACTGCTTATGAAAATCAACAAAGGGCCAGGTAGAGTTATGTTTTTGTGCACTGCACTCCATAATAATGAGAAGGATAGAACTGCCATGTTTAAAGTAAATAGGACTTAAGCTAACAGAGTTATGCTCCTGACAAAAAAAGGACACAGGTGATCCCATAATATGTCCCGTCTTAAGGCGTATAAAAATTGGACTGTTCAAATTTGAAAAGAGGTAGCAAAATAAGCATAACTTTGTGTACAGAACTTGTAAAATTTTGAAACATATTGAGGCAAAATGAGAAAAAGCTTTATATCAGCAATGTTTTCCAATGTCTTTTCTAGTATGGACTATAAAACTAGGTCTTGTTTGGCAAGGGGCTAAATGAGAGCATGTGAACTGGGTGCGCATATATCTATATTCAGTTTTTGATGTGAAATTTATTAGATGGAATTTCAGGTACAATACTTGAATGTCTTGTTAATGATACCTGATAATTGTAAAATAATCATAAGTGGGTAAACCTTACGAGAGATTCTCAGAAATTCCTTTTCTGTGTGACAGATCACATGAAATATTTGTCTATCAAGAAGTATGATTCAACAAAGTATAAATCAGCAATGCGGTTCTTAAAATCAAAAGCCCTTCCAATCATTGGTGATAGTAAATCTAAATATTAGATAAACAAATGTTACATTTTCTGAATTGGTAGACCTACAGTAGATTATACACAAACATTTTCCCCTTTGCATACAGGGTTTCCTGTTAAATTTGAAATTCAAAGAAATCCTCAATTATGTAACTTGACAAAAGATTAAAGTTTGAAAGCTAATACATATTAGACAATCACCAACGGCACCTTCGGTAAATACCAAATACCTGGTACTGGGTTGACGTCTTTGGGTACTAAAAGAAACTGCTAAATTCAAAACTTAAATTCTGTTCTGAACTAATGTAAGTAAAAGCTTTTACAGAAAACAAGTTAAAACAAAAGATCCTCTCATAAAGCACAAATATTGGTGGGAAAATTGGTACAATCTTTTGTTATGTATGCGCCATTAAAATCCAAGGTAGATTGGAATATGGTTTGAAAGTTAACTAATTTGCTTCCACATCTGACATTTTCCTTAGCAAAAATAAACTGGACTGCTCCTATTTAAAAACTCCTGCAGACAACAAAATCATTGTTCATTGTTGTAAAATTTATGCAGCATAGCACATAGAAAATATTGAGGCAAATAGATAAAACGCTAGTTATCAGCATTTTTCGTTTTCTGACAATGTTTCCATGTGCCTTTTTCATTGGATATGTGAAAACCAGGTCTTGTTAAGGAAAGAGTATACATAGGATAGTTTCTTTTCACTCCTGCAATGTTGGTTCAAATTGAACATGAGCACTGTTTGTATTGATGAATCCATTGCTAGGTGATCAAATCTGTGCCTGAAAAATAAAAGATATCTTATTAGCACATTCCCAAAACGACATAACTTGAATCTGTCCAAAATCAAAGGTGTTGCGGACGACAAAATTAATCTGACAGTCACTTTGATGGGTTGGAAAACATTGAAGAAAAGCTAGGAAATGCTTGTAATAAATATTTTCTTCCTTTTCTTACATAATTATTTCAGGCTTTAACACTCAGCTGCATCAAAAGGTGTTATTGTTTGTGATGCCAAGGTTATCTTATTTAAAATATACACTTTCACCAAACACTTCCCTATCTGAGTCTTCTAGACTGAGTCTATAGTCCATTTGTGTCCATTGTAGCAACTTCAGCCAATGCCAGCAATTTCCGTATACGGAGGTGAAATTGAATGTGAAAGTAAACACACTTAAATGACATCATCAATACAAGGCAGACATTTTGAATATCAATTTATATAAACAATGTTGAAAGCGGCAATTTTGTCACATTCTTGGGCACATAACTGTAGATTTGAGACTTGGATTTTGATATTCATCCATGATCTTACCGTCACAAACATTGTGTCCAGGGTTTGATTGCTGAATATTAGTAGTTGGAGTTAAATCACAGTCAGAAATGGCAATTTCATCAAATTCGAGGGCACATAATACCTTATGTAAGATTTTGATCAGGCTGTCGATCAGGAGAAAACAAAGTCAAAAACGGCAATTTTGTCACCGTCAAGGGCACACAACTCTGGTTTGTTTAGTCAGATCTATCTGATAAATTAAAACATTAGGATCATATGGTCACCAACATTGTGACAAAGTTGTGTCTTGATTGGTCCATATTTGTGTATGTTAGAGTGGAAATAAAGTCGAAAACGGTAATTTTATGAAATTCAAGGGCCAATAACTGTAGTTTTTGTAGTCAAATCAAGCTGAAAATTTCACTCATCCAGGATCTTGTGGCCACCAACATTGTGGCCAAGTTTTGACTTGATTGGTCCATACATGTAGATGCTACAGTGTAAACAAAGTCTAAAACAGCAGTTTTGTCAAATTCAAGGACACATAACTCTAGACTTACAGCTTCAATCATACTGAAAATCGAACTCATAAAACATTTTATGGTTACCAACATTGTGGCAAAGTTTTGTCTTGATCGGTCAATATTTGTAGATGCTAGAGTGGTAAGAGTCAAAACTAGCCGTTTTCGCCGTTCAAGGGCACATAACTCCGGACTTCCTTGTCCAATCTAACTCAAAATCAATCTCATCCAAAAACTTATGGTCATACATATTTTGACCAAGTATGGTTAAGATTGGTCAATATTTGTAGATACAAGAGTGGTAACAAAGTCAAAACTAGCCATTTTTGACGTTCAAGGGCACATAACTCCAGACTTCCTTGTCTGATCTGACTCAAAATCAAACTCATTCGAGAACTTATAGTTACCAATATTGTGGCAAAGTTTTGTCTTGATCGATCAATATTTGTAGATGCTAGAGTGATAACAAAGTCAAAACTAGCCATTTTTGACGTTCAAGGGAACATAACTCCAGACTTTTTAGTCCGATCTGACTCAAAATCGAACTCATCCGAGAACTTACGGTCACACATGTTTTGACCAAGTTTGATAAAGATTGGTCAATATTTGTAGAAGCTAGAGTGGTAACAAAGTCAAAATAGCCATTTTTGACGTTCAAGGGCACATAACTCTGGACTTCCTAGTCCGATCTGACTCAAAATCGAACTCATCCGAGAACTTATGGTCATACATGTTTTGACCAAGTTTGGTTAAGATTGGTCAATATTTGTGGGTGCTAGAGTGGTAACAACAAAATGTGAACAGACGGACGGACGGACGGACGGACGGACGGACGCCGACGGACAAAAAGCGACCACAATAGCTCACCTTGAGCACTTCGTGCTCAGGTGAGCTAAAAACAGAGACAGTGTTCTTCTACGCAGAACACAGAAACCACCGAGGGAGGAGAAAACACTGCTTATCAGCTTATCAGTCTTTACTCTAATGTTTTCAAAAGATGTTCCAGTGTTCTGTATTTTGAAATACTTTAATTGATTTTCTCTAAGATGACATGTTTACTTATACTATTTATCAAAGTGTAAAATCTTTTGTTCACTAGCCTCTTTAATTGACAAAAGACTCTAAAAATTGTGTACAAGAGTACCTAAATCAAAAACTTGTTAGCTCTTTCCTAAACAAGACCTGGTTTTGGTGTCCCTAATTTAGAAATTTGTAGAAAAAATTGAATGAACAGAAGAAATTGCTGATGATCAGCAATTTCACTTTTACCCTCAATATTTTCAATGCTGTTACATACATTTCTGCCCTTCGTTATCATGAATGGTAAATTTATTTTGTTGTCTGCAGCAGCTTTAACCGTCTCCAAAACAAGACGTCCCTGGTAGAAAGACTTGGGAAAACATTGAGACAAAAGAAGAAAATGATGATAATCAGTATTTTCTCCTTTTGACTTAACATTTTCTGAACTAAATTTTACCTAATCATATTCTTATTTACATCCATTTTGTCATCTTCCTCAACTTTTGAACAGGACCACTCTTAAATTTTGCTGTTTTGGAAGGGGTTAAAATAGAATCACCTTAACCGTTTCCCAGACATAGTTATTTAGGGTGGTCAAATATGAATGGTGCTGTATATTACAAAATGGGTGTTCATAAAGATGTGATTTGAGAGCAATATAGCACAGAAAATGACAAGGAGAAAATGCTGATTATCTGCATTTTCTTCTTTTTTCTCACTGTTTTCCAAAGCCTTTCATTTAAGAGATATCAAAACTAGGTCTTGTTTGTGAAAGGGTTGATATTTTGTTGATTAAGAAAGGGTTAAATAAATCAAGCACTAATCAAAAGTCTGCCATGACGTTTTAGTTGACTGCGGTGTAGGCTGAACCACAGGTTGCCCTAAATTCACTAATTCTGCGAACGGATCTGATTTGTTCATACCGTCCTGTTTATCTACCGACCTTTGAAAGAAGTTAACTGACGACGCATCGCCTGATGCACCGATATTTGGCCTAGTTTTTGGACGCGGAGGGACAGAAGGGGAGGGCGTTCTGGCCGACCCTAAAGAGTTCTGAAAGTTTAGTGACACGGGGGTGGGGTTTGGATATTGTTGAGGGGGCGTGTAGTATGTGTTTATATTGTTCATGGCTACTGAGACCCTCGGTGATGGTGTCGGATGTCCGTATCCATACCCAGACTGTGACGGAGTGTTGGCCATTGAAGTTAAGTCTCTGATATTCCAGTCTTTTAGTAAAGAGTTTGAATTGTTTGAGTCTGTTTCCAAATTAGACTGGTTCTCTGTTCTCTTACTTAATTGAGGTGAAGCAGACTGGCTACCAAACAGGGGATCAAAGTCAACAAATGAACCAGTCTGTGGTGAGTCTCCGTCAGGAGATATTGGCGACCGTTCTCGACGTATACTTGGTCGTTTTGGCGTTTCGTTTGAAGCTAATTTCATGGCAGGTGTCCTACTAATACTACTACGCCTGTTTTCTGTCCGCTGAGCGTTTGTAACTCCAGCTTGTCTTAATGTAACATACTCTCCTCCGACCTCCAGAGAATCAAATTGTCCGACTAAACTAAACTGTTCTACATCTTCCGGCGATTCTAAACTAATCAACAAATCTTGGTTACCAGAATTATTTTCCGCTGGCTTATCAAGGGACTGTCTTCTCGGAGCAGGTTTCGGCCGATCTCTCGCTGTATTTGGGGACGGTCTGATCAATCTATCCCCCACATTTGACATATTTGGACTAGGTCCTGATCGAGGGGCAGGTCGAGGAGGAGGTAATTTTGAATCGGAACTTGATCCCGCCAACTTGGCGCTTCTAGGCGGTAACTCTGGCTTAACGTTCGACTCCGATTTAGATTTATCGAGTGACGTTTGTGATCCAGTCCTCATCACGATCCCACTATCGTCATCATCCAGTAAGTTGGTGTACGATATCAATGCCGAGTCTCTGTTTCTCCGTAAAGAGCCATCTTGTTCGTCGATGTAGGGTATGTTACTTTGGTCCTCCGCGAGGTCGCCCGATGACTCCGAGTTTAATGTGCCGCTACTGTCACTGCCCTGGAATTATACATTAATCCGTTAACCCTTTCCCAAACAAGACCTGGTTTTGATGTCCTTAATAGAAAAGGCTTGGAAAAACATTGAGACAAAAGAAGAAACTGCTGATAACCAGCAGTTTCTCCTTTTGTCTCAATATTTTCTTTGCTATGTTATTTCCAAATTCTATGTATAACAAGATCCATTTTGTTGTTTGTATCAGTTATCAAATTGGACTAGCCTTAATTGTTATCGCTTGGGAAAGGGCTAACAGACAGTAAAATTATGGGGTAGTCCAAATTGACACCTTGTGCAGACAACAAAATGGATGTAAATTGATAGAGAATTCATGTACATTGTATCACAGAAAATATTGAAAGAAAAGAAGAAAATGCTGATTATCAGCATTTTCTTCTTTTTCTTCAATGTCTTCTGACACTCTCTCCTTCTGAGATGTCAAAATCAGTATCATATATGTGACCCGTCGAGCTAAAAGGGACCTTATCAGAAATCCAAAATCCAAATTTTGACAATCTGGTCAGACTCAGCACAGGTCAACCAGACACTGTATGCGAAAAATTAACATGAAGTAAGATAGGGAAAATATTCCAGATTCAGAAAAGTATATAAAAGTGAAAATTATCGGCCCTAGTCAGGCTGCGCGGACTGCGCAGACTGACTAGGGTCGATATTTTTCACACATCCGATAAGGTCCCTTTTAGTGTGACGGGTCACATATTATTTAACATTTGACTAAGGATCTTCATGACTTAAGAGTTTCTCAAACAGTCCATGATTATGGTATTATTAATTGAAAAAGAATTGAAAAGTATCCAAATAAAGAAATTCCTTATAATCAGTAATTCTACTCAACATTTCCAGTGTTAGAACAATACAAAATGTAAAACTTTTCATGTTGTCTTCAAAGGTTTTGTATTTTCACGGATTTGAATGGGTCGCAACTTAACACGATTTGATAGGGTTACAGCTAGAACAATAAGGTTTGTTTTTTAAATACTATGTACATTTACTAAATTTATGAAAAATCACATTTCTTTTATGAAAATGCAAAGATACACTTCAATTCAAAGCATAAGCAACAATAACAGCCAAATTTTCATTCTACAATCAGACTAATGAAGATGTTTTGAATAAATGTATGACAAAAGCTGAGCAAAAGCATTCTGTAAACAAAAACTGGTTTTACTATCATTTCATTATAAGTTTTATAACCATTTAGAAGACTTTGAGCAATAAAGGAAATTTCTTCTTTACAGGAATGTTTTCATTTCTATAGATAAACCTTTTTTGTTTCATTGACATTAATTTTGTTTGGTAATATCTTTGAATTTGTTGTGCTCTGTATAGTCACTATTTTGAAAAATGATCATAATCTTAAGATTTAATGTGACATTACAATATCATCATCTTCGCTAGCCAAGGTTGAACCCACCTATTTTTGTATTCACCCTTGGCGGATTTAGTCCGATTTTCTTGAAATCGCGAAGCGCCGCCTAGCGGTTGTCCTGCTGGTTGTTTATGTTATTTCGTCCATTATTGATAACGTCTTTAACCCATTACCAAATGACAAAAATTTAGGGTGTTCCAAATTCAAAGACATTGCAGACGACAAATTTAAGCGAATGAATTTCAATATATGTTGATCATTTTGGGTAGAAAACATTGTGGGAAATGAAGAAATTGCTTGTCACAAGCAATTTCCTCATTTTCCACAATGTTTTTCCCAAGCTTTATGGCTTTATGGGAGTCAAAAAGAGTCACTGTGTGGTAATGGGTTAACGCGCGTTGTTTTTCGCGTCATAACTGAATGTGGATTAGGTAAAAGTTAGCTGCTTCTTTGGTCGAATTGTCGAAAGTTTAATAATTCATCGATTTATTATAGGGAGTTCCTGTCTATTGCAGTGAAATTCTTAGGAAAAATCACCCATCTTCGCATTTTTGAATTGCAAATACAATGCTTTTTCCCGCCCATTGTCATGAATTGGTTACTTACAACAAATGTATCAATCAACAATCTGATTGGTTCCAGCGAGACCTCGCTGGAACCAATGGAAATGCTTTCCAGGACACCAAGAAAATCAGACTAAATACGCCAAGGGTGAATACAGAAACGACATTTCATCGTAGATGTCACCATTGGCTTGCGAAGATGCAATATCATTTACAAAAAAATTTACACTATCGGAGTACAATTGTGGTGACAGCTAAAAAGGTGCTTGCAAACTGACTTTTAAAAAGTGACAAATGCACCACGTTCAGAAATATTTGAACAAATTCCTTATATTTTCATTCTGAAGAGTAAAGCTATGAGAGATTATATAAGCAGAAAATAAAGAAGATAAAGCAACGAAATACCAATTTCCAAAGCCCTTTTCCTACTAGTATTTCTAACAAAGACCCTTTCCAAAATGACAAACTGTAAGACTGGTCCTAATAAAGGAAAGGTGCAGAGGACTACATGAATGTTAGACAGCGGAAAAGGTTTATGTTACGAGCATTTCTTCTTTTCTTTGTTAGTTTTCAAAGTGTATCATGTGAGGAACAAAATTAGAGATTGTTTAGGAAATGGTTTTATCCATTATGTCATAGATTCTTTCATTTGAAGTATCAAAACATGTACTTTTTTATCAATTCCTTTGAGCCTAATTTTAGTGAAATTTTAAACGATATGTGTAGAAATATGCTATATGAAACATCACTCCTGCAGCCCAAAGAACTGTATATGGGAAAAACATAACATATAAATGACTCTAATAGTACCTTAATAAATGTGCGATTCTAATACTGAAATTTAAATGAGAATAGGATTTATTTTACTCAGTATTTTTTACTCAACTTTTTCAATTTGATAGGTGGTAAATTAGCCCAGTCATAATACTATCATCTAGTAACTAGCAATCAGTTAACACGAAAGAAACTGGCATAGAAGATACAGTCGACACTCGTTATCTCGACATTGGATAAGTCGAAATTCCGCTTAAGTGAAAGTCATGTCCCATCCTCAACATATGGGTATCAAAGTGTTTAATCAAAATAAATTTCGAAACAAATACAGCCATTGAAATTTAGTAGGAAAAGGATAAAAATTGCTCGTATCGAGCAATTTCTTTCCTTTTCCTACTATATTTCAATCATGGACACATATGATGCCCATCAAGAATGGTTGAATATCGTTTTCATCGAAAATAATCAAAATCGGATGACTCGAACTCCAGATATGTCGAGGTATTTTGACGGCCCCTCTGACTTCGACACAACGAGTGTCGACTGTATATACATTATCACAACAACCTCAATACCAGTCAAGGTCTCATTACCGGTCAAACACTCAAGATTCCAAACCAACATTCAGAGAGGAATGGAAGAATTGGTAAGCCTCTTTGCAAAAGATTTGACAGAAGTTTAATTTGTCAGTCAGTCATTTCAAACTTTTTTATTCAACAATTTTTTACTTTGAAGATTCACATGTTGAGCACTTGGAGCAATCACATTTACATGCTGCATTTATGAATATTAAGTTGAAAAGCAACAACATATTTTTTTAAAGCGCTTCAAATAATTTTGCATAAAACCCATGATGTTTTTAATTCACCATACAGTATCAAGAAGACTAACTTCTAACCCACCAACCTGTAAATTTGGGTTAGCTTTAGGCAAGTTCTCCGCGGATGCGGATTTAAACATGGCCTGCTGTAGGTCCGGATCACTCAGTAGATTACAGCTGACTCGACTATAGCGTAAAACATCACTGTCATCCGCGGACGACATCCGCGTCTCCGACTCTATCAATGTTGAGTATCTGTTTGTCCTGAATCAAACAAATTAACAAGACGTGTTTGAGAAAATATTACATTAAACAAGAATTTACCCACTATAATGTAAAACATCACTGTCATCCGCAGATGACATCCGTGTCTCGGACTCTATCAATGTTGAGTATCTGTTAGTCCTGAATTATACAAATTAACGAGATGTGTATGAGAAATAACTCCATTAAACCATTACCACATAATGACGCCTTTTGACCCCGTTCAAGATACACGCTATGGAAAACATGAAATATGAAGTAAAGGCTATGGAAAACATTGAGAAATATGAAGAAATTGCTTGTCACAAGCAATTTCTTCATATTCCACATTGTTTTCTAACCTAAAACAGAAAATTTTTTGAAATTTCATCAACTTAAAATTGTCGTTGCAGATTTAAACAAGGCCTGCTGCAGATCCGGATCACTCAGTAGATTACAGCTGACTCGACTGTATCGTAAAACATCACTGTCATCCGCGGACGACATCTGTGTCTCGGACTCTTTCAATGTGGAGTATCTGTTAGTCCTGAGTAAACAAGATGTGTTTGTGAAACACAAATGCCCCCGAAATGGCCATTTTTGTAAAATGCTAAGTTTTCGTAGAGTAAAGGGTTGATAAGGGTAAACGGATGACCTTGAGAAAGGTCAAATTGCATGGAACAGATAGCTATCATTGAAAAGAAGTTGCATACCAAATTTGAGCTTTGTATGTCAAATACCTTTGGAGAAAAGGCAAATGTTAAGTTTTCGGAATAAAATGTTAAGTTTTCGTAGAGTAAAGGGTTGATAAGGGTTAACGGATGACCTTGAGGAAGGTCAAATTGCACAGAACAGATAGCTATCATTCAAAGGAAGTTACATACAAAATTTGAGCTTTGTATGTTGAATACTTTTGGAGAAAAGGCCAATGTTAAGTTTTCATGTTAAGTTTTCGGACAGACAGACGGACGGACAGACAGAAGATGGACAGACGGACGAACATGAGTAAAATAATATGCCCCCGATCTCTCGATGCCATTTGGTAATGGGTTGAACGTCTATACATACATCTATGCAAGCATATTCTACCAACTTATATAAATATCAAATACAAAATGGCTATATTAAACGTTAAATTTATCAGATGTATTGCAGTATCTGGTGCGAACTAGAAATCTATCATCTATCATTTGTCCGGACATGCATTTTTGTAGACAAAGGGCAATAACTCTAAAAATATGATGGACAAAGTAATCTCCACAATGAGATCTATCCACCTATAAAGTTTCAAGATCCTATCTTTAATACCTATTGAGTTATGCTCCGGTCAAGGTTTATACACCGATGGACAGGCGAACCGAAAGACAGGCTGATTCCAGTCCTATTCCCATCACTTACCTTTCAGACATGGGTGTAACAATGACAGGTTTGGGTCAAGTGGGAGTCTTGTCTGATTGAAATTTAGTAAATTAGAACTACTTTCAAATTAGAGCAGCCTAAAATTGCATCTTCAAACTATTCAAGCTCATTTTTTTTTTCAAGTTTTTTGTCATCCTACCTTTCCGACATGGGTGTCACAATGACAGGTTTAGGTCTAGTGGGAGTCTCGTCTGATCTCACCTGCATCACAGCTGGTCTTGGAGGCTGAAATAAATGAATCATCTTAATATATCATTATAAATTGTCGCTTTTCAACAAAAACCTCGTAATTGCAGCTTGTTTTAAGCTGCAGTTACGAGGTTTTTGTTGAAAAGCATCAAAATGATCATTGAAGTGACATCTTATATATGTCAGCTATAGCTATATATCACATTTAAACTTAAGGTATTCCATCCATCATTACTATTTAGATACCAGAAACTTCATGCATTTTTGGATGTCAACTGTGGCACCTGAAACTGACAGGGGTATCCCTTGTCAATTTCCATTGCTACAGATGATGCCCAGGAATTGACAAGGGATACCATCTTCAATTTTCATAGCCACAACGGTACTCCAAAGTTGCACCAAGTGTTTGGTATCTAAAGATGAAGGAAATACCATAAACATGAAACAAAAGTGTGCTTGTGCTTTTTTGACATAAACCATTCAACCGTAAAATTTGAATATGAGTAAAACAACACACCAAACATAAATTCAGGAAAGGAAAGAAATGTCAAAATGTACCATCAGAATGTTTCATCCCTCGCCAAACTTAGCAAGCAAAAAATATTATACGCAGGGGGAAAGAAAGGACCAAAATAAATTACTGGTCACTTACAAAAATTAATTAAAATCAACATTTGCCAATTTAAGGGGTATTCACCATTCTAAATTTGAAATTGAATTATGACAAAAAGTTGGGGAACTTCTGATTATATTAATGTTCTTTTCAACAACAATATCATTCTGATAAAATCTTAAAGATTCATCCATTAGCTAAATGGCAAAAAAAATATCTTCCAACTTTGGACGCAACAAAAAGATACAATATCTATGCATTCCAATATAGTAGTTAATCACACTAGATGAATTTACAAGCAAGCAAGCATGCAATAGGTGTTCACAAATATTTACAACATATGTGTGTCCATTTTCAAATAGTACTATAAAATTTCCTCAAGAATTACATGTATCTTTTCTTCCTCAATAATTACATGTATCTTTTCTTCCAAGACATGCAACTAGGTGATTAGACTTACTTTGACAGTAGTTCTTTAACCCTTTTCCGAACGACATAATTTTGGACTGTTCCAATTTGAAAGGTGTTGCAGACAACAATTTTGAAGTAACAAGAGGGCCATGATGGCCCTGTATCGCTCCACTGGCTTTTAGACTTAATAGGCCTTTAGACTACAAATCTCTTCAAGGAATACAAAAGAGGTCTATCCAAAGAAGATATGCTTCACCACAATTAAGGTATCCGACCCCTCAAAAGCATCAAAGACCCAGATGCGAAATTTGAAAAATGCCAATAATTCCTAAACTGTGTTACATTTTCCTTCAAAATACAAACATAAGCATTTTGAACAGTTTAGATTTTTGAATTAATGCATACTTATGGAAATATTTGACAAAAATGTTCCAAATTACCTCCCTTGTATATGAATAAAGAGTAAAATAATATTTGTAAATTATTTTCTTCTTGGAACAAAATCTTGAAATCCGGCACGGTGAATCAACTTATTTGAAGTGTATTTACAAGTGTGTGTAATTTGATGCATTTCATATCGCTAGAAAGTTGAGATTTTTTGAGGGTCTGTAAACCTTAAATCCATGCTTCACCACAATTAAATCCATAAGTGGTTATGGGGGAGAAATGTTTTTGAAATTTTCTTAAAATTGCACTATGTTTCATATGGTAAAAAATAAGCCCAGCCCACAGCGGCCATGTTTTTCATCCTATTGAAATTTTTTCAAAGAATCTTATGGAGAACCGTACATTCAAGCTAAATTACAATGAAATTCAATAAGGCATTTTGGAGAAGAAGATACGAGGGGTGATCAAAAAGTTCCCGGAAAAATGTTCTAATTTCTTTATTTATGGTCCTATTTTCGCCAAATTTGAACTGTACAAGGATCAGTCATTTTCTGGTTTGGACGCAAATTAAAATCAATGACATGCATTATAAAACGACATTATCGTTGCCACGGCAACGTCTATGACGTCAACCTGGCCCAAAATCATACTATTTTTGTGAAATAAGCGTTTATATAAAGTATTATCATTCGCGCGTTCTTTAGCGTACCTCGTCTAAACTTCGCATATTTAATGCTCGATTAGAAGGCACTATATAACTGACGACAAATGCAAATGAGACGTCATTTTTTTTATTGTGGCAGCCATTTTAAAGAGTGCGAGTAGCAAAAATGAGTAGAGAGCAGAGAACAGCGGTCAAACTGTGTGCGGGAATTAAAATTTCGATAAATAAAACTATTGAAATGTTGCGTAATGTCTATGGTGATGCTGCAATAAAAATATCAGTTGTATTTGATTGGTGCCAACGCTTTCAGAGTGGCCGAAAAGACACAACAGACGATGCGCAGAGATTTGGGTGTCCGACGTCGGTAACGTCATCATTCGTCGAACAGATTGAGACGTTGTAAGATTTAGACCGGCGAGTCACCATCCGCGAGTTACAAGACAAAGTTGAGATTAGCTATCGTATTGTATTTAATATAATCAATCAAAACTTGAATATGCGTCGCCTTTGTGCACGATTGATTCCAAACATGTTAAATAGACGTGATTTCATGCGGGCGATACGAAAGAAAAGGACCAATCCAGAGAAACAGGTCCTTTTCCACCAAGACAATGCTCCCAGCCACCATGCCGCATCAAACCAGAAAGTCATCCAAGACCTGGGCTTTGAGATGCTTGAACATCCGCCTTATAGCCCCGACCTGGCCCCCTGCAAATTCTACCTTTTTCCTGCAATGAAGAAAAATCTTAGCTGTCAGCACGTCAGAGAGCTGTCTCAACTAGCACAGGCCGTGCAACGATCCATCGCTGATCTACCAGAAAATGGTTACCAAAGGTTATTCCGGTCCGGGGCTACTAGATGGAGAAAATGTATTTCTTTTAATAGGGATACTTCGAAAAAGATTATGCGGACATATTATTTGTAAGTACAGTGTTTGTTAAACCGGGCATGTGAAGAAAACGTTGTTTGAGTTGACGTCGTCAGAAGCTGGGCCGGGTTGACGTCAGTGACGTTGCCGTGGGAACGATAAAATCTCTTTTTATTGCATGTCATAAAATATAAAATACATGCATATTAGAAAATTGATCATGCTTTTATAGTTCAAATTTGGTGAAAATCGGACTATCAATAAAGAAATCAGAACATTTTTCCGGGAACTTTTTGATCACCCCTCGTATTTAAAGATTTTTCGAAAATTTAATTTAATTAATTCATTTCAATTAATTTATTCAAAATTTCAGTATTAAACCGAAATTATTTTTTGAGAGAATTTGGAGATCCACGCAAGGAAGATTCCTGTGAAGTTTGGTTAAAAATTGGTCCAGCAGTTTAAGAGAAGAAGACCTTTAAAGATTTTTCGAAAATTAATTTCAATTAATTTATTTAAAATTTCAGTTCTACATGGAAATTATTTTTTTTGAAGGAGTTTTGAAACAATGCATGCAAGGAAGATTCCTGTGAAGTTTGGTTGAAATTGTTCCAATAGCTTTGGAGAAGAAAATTTTTAAAGATAATTTGAAAATTTAAAGGGGGAATAACACTTAACATCTTACAAATTTTCAGAGAACTTCGTGCAAAAATATATATATATATTATGAAAATATGGCCTTTAAATTGCATCTATGCCAAATCTTAGCTTTCTATCTTGTGTATTGGCTAGGATGTTGACGGATTTAAAACCCCATATGTTTTATTTTTATAATTTTTATCCCCCCGACAAAAAATCATGGGGTTTTAAATCCGTCGACATCTAAGCCAATACACAAGGTAGAAAGCTAAGATTTGGCATATATGCAATTTAAAGACCATATTTTAATAATGTATATTTATTTTTTTGTACGAAGTTCTCGGAAAATTTGCAAGATGTTAAGTGTTATTCCCCCTTTAAATTGATAAATTAAATTAATTAAAATAAAATAATAAATTAAATTGATAAATTTAATTAAAATTCAATTCTTAACTCAGAATCCATTTTTTATGAAAAAATTGGAAGAGACTTGTGCAAGAAGATTCCTGTGACATTTGGTTGAATTTGGTCCAATAGTTTTGGAGAAGGAGATTTTCAAAGATTTTTTGAAAATTTGATTAATTTAATTAAAATTCAAGCTCTACACGGAATTTAATATTTTGAAGGAATTTGGTCATGCAAAGAAGATTCCTGTGAAGTTTGGTTGAAATTGGTCCAGAAGTTTTGGAGAAGAAGAATTCTTAAAGATTTTTCGAAAATTTAAATCAATTAAATTAATCAAAATTCAAGTTCTGCGCGGATTTTATTCTTTTGAAGGAATTTGGTAGAGATTCATGCAAGAAAGATTTCTGTGAAAAAATTGGTCCAGTAGTTTTGGAGAAGAAGAATTTTTACAGATTTTTTGAAAATTTAATTTAATTAAATTAATTAAAATTCAAGTTTTAAACAGATTTTATTCTTTTGTAGAAATTTGGTAGAGATTCATGCAAGGATAATTCATGTGAAGTTTGGTTGAAATTGGTCCAGTAGTTTTGGAGAAGAAGAATTTTTACAGATTTTTTGAAAATTTAATTCAATTAAATTAATTAAAATTCAAGTTTTCAACAGATTTTATTCTTTTGTAGGAATTTGGTAGAGATTCATGCAAGGATAATTCATGTCAAGTTTGGTTGAAATTGGTCCAGTAGTTTTGGAGAAGAAGAATTTTTAAAGATTTTTCGAAAATCTAATTCAATTAAATTAATTAAAATTCAAGTTCTAGACAGATTTTATTCTTTTGTAGGAATTTGGTAGAGATTCATGCAAGGATAATTTGTGTGAAGTTTGGTTGAAATTGGTCCAGTAGTTTTGGAGAAGAAGAATTTTTAAGGATTTTTCGAAAATTTAAATCAATTAAATTAATTAAAATTCAAGTTCACCGCGGATTTTATTCTTTTGAAGGAATTTGGTGGAGATTCATGCAAGAAAGATTTCTGTGAAGTTTGGTTGAAATTGGTCCAGTAGTTTTGGAGAAGAAGAATTTTTAAAGATTTTTCGAAAATTTAATTCAATTAAATAAATTTAAATTCAAGTTCTAGACAGATTTTATTCTTTTGTAGGAATTTGGTAGAGATTCATGCAAGGATAATTCGTGTGAAGTTTGGTTGAAATTGGTCCAGTAGTTTTGGAGAAGAAGATGTTTAAAGAAAAAGTTGACGCACGCACGGACGCACGGACGCACGGACGGACGCACGCACGACGGACACAGGGCCATGACATAAGCCCCGCTGGCCTTCGGCCAGTGGAGCTAAAAAAGAAAGGATTTGTGTACAATATAGCACAGAAAATATTGAGACAAAAGGAGAAACTGCTGGTTATCAGCAGTTTCTTCTTTTGTCTCAATGTTTTTCCAGGCCTATTCTAATAGGAACATCAAAAGCAGGTCTTGTTTAGGAAAGGGTTAAATGACAATTTTAATATGATTGGCAATGACAAAATCTACCTTACAACCTCTCAAAGACTGAAATGTGTTTGACCCAATATGCGACTAGATGTTGAATTAGTTTCAATTTTTGATAATTTTGTGGTGACCTCTGCAACCTTTGCGCGCATAGCATTGACATTAACTCATTCCCACACATTGAATTTGACGCCCCAATAGATAAGGACTTTGGTAAACATTGTGGAAAATGTAGAAATTTCTTCCCACTTTTTACCCCAAAAGACAAAAGAATTGAAACTCATTCATTTCAAATTGTCGTCTGCAATATCTTTGAATTTGGACCAATCTAGAGTTATGCCATCCGGTAATGGGTTAATGGCAATGAAAAAATTTACCCTATAGTCTCTCAAAGACTGAAATGGGTTTGACACAATATGCAACTATTTATTATAACCTTGAATTTGATAATTTTGTGGTGACCTCTGCAACCTTTGCGCGCATAGCATTGACCTAGATTACTTACTCTCTGTGTTGACAAGGGAGCGCCAACAATTGTTGAGGGGCGGTCCTTAGATATCTTCTCTTTCGAGAAAGATTTGCTTTTTTGTCCCTGTCTAACACTCTTACTACTAGGAGTCTTGGGGCTGCTTTCTGGGTCATCCTGGAAATAGGTCAGAATGGAGGCCAAGGAACTTTGGGATTGTTACTATAAATAATTCAAATAGTAAACAAAACAAACAACACAACATATCACAAAATGATGCATAGGAACCAAGCCGTGCAAAAAAGAGGAGATGCAAATAAAATTTGCAAGCAATAAATTTGGGAATTTGCTATTATGATTTTGCTTTTATTTTGAATAAGTATAAGCATAAACTTTTAGACGTTACGAATTCATGTGAAATTAGCTATAAAGCCAGACAAGCATTCTATGAGACTTCAGCATATGCAAGATTATGAGCAATTTTTTCTTCACTCTAAATGTTTACCTAAACTATTTCTACATATGACATCAAAACAAGATCTTGTTTAGAAACAATCTAATTTCAAAAATAAATGGAGATAGGGAGAATATACATGTATAGTCTTTACAATCTATGTTTACTGACTCTTCTCAAATCCTGAAAATTAGTTTAACAAGAGGACCATGATGGCTCTGTAACGCTCCACTGGCTTTTAGACTTTACACTCTAAGACTACAAAATTCTTCAAGGAATACAATAGAGATATAGTTTTTCATCCGATATAAAAAAAAAATCACAGAATCTAATGAAGAACTGTACATTGAACATTTAGGCTAAATTGAAATGAAATCCAATCAGGTGTTTTGGAGAACAACATTTTTGAAGGTTTATCGAAAATTTAATTCAATTAATTTAATGAAAATTTCAGTTCCGCAAGGAATTTATTTCTTTGAAGGAATTTGAAAGAGATTTATGCAAGGAAGATTCCTGTGAAGTATGGTTATAATAATTGGTCCAGTAGTTTTGGAGAAGATTTTTAAAGTTTTTTTTGAAAATTTAATTCAATTAATTTATTTAAAATTTCAGTTTTATACAGAATTAATTTATTGAAGGAATTTGGAAGAAATGCATGCAAGGAAGATTGCTGTGAAGTTTGGTTGAAATTGGTCCAATAGTTTTGGAGAAGAAGACTTTTAAAGATTTGTTGAAAATTTAATTTAATTTATTTAATTACAATTCAAGTCCTGCATGGAATTTATTTTTTTGAAGGAATTTGGAAGAGGCTCATGCAAGGAAGATTCCTGTGAAGTTTGGTTAAAATTGGTCCCATAGTTTTGGAAAAGAAGACTTTTAAAGATTTTTCGAAAATTCAATTTATTTTATTTTATCAAAATTCAAGTCCTGCATGGAATTAATTTTTTTGAAAGAATTTAGAAGAGGTTCATGCAAGGAAGATTCCTGTGAAGATTGGTTGAAATTGGTCCAGTAGTTTTGGAGAAGAAGACTTTTAAAGATTTTTCGAAAATTTAATTCAATTTATCTAATAAAAATTCAAGTTCTGCGCTGAGTTTAATTTTTTGAAGGAATTTTGAAGAGGTTCATGTAAGGAAAATTCCTGTGTAGTTTGGTTGCAATTGGTCCATCAATTTTGGAGAAAAGGGATTTTCAAAGATTTTTCGAAATTTAATTTAATTTATTTAATTAAAATTCAAGTTCTGCACGGAATTAATTTTTTTGAAGAAATTTAGAAGAGCTTCATGTAAGGAAGATTCCTGTGTAGTTTGGTTGAAATTGGTTCAATAGTTTTGGAGAAGAAGATTTTTAAAGATTTTTCAAAAATTTAATTTAATTTAATTAATTAAAATTCAAGTTCTGCACAGAATTTACTTTTTTGAATCAATTTGGAAGAGGTTTATACAAGGAAGATTCCTGTGAAGTTTGGTTGAAATTGGTCCAGTAGTTTTGGAGAAGAAGATGTTTAAAGAAAAAGTTTATGCACGGACGGACGGATGCACGGAGGACGGACACAGGGCCATGACATAAGCCCCGCTGGCCTTCGGCCAGTGGAGCTAAAAATGACAAATCTGTCACACAAACAGAGAATTTAAAAGGTAATACAAAAGTTAGTTACATGCAATGAATAAATATCATTCCATACAGCATTCACATACAGATTTGGAAAAAAACTTTTGGCAGGGACAAACATTACCCTGCTAAGATATAGAAATTGATTAAAGTTGAATGAATAATATTAACAAAGCATAATGAACATCATTGAATGGACAATTGTCTTCATATCCATACATAAAGGCATTCTATGCTAAAGAAAACTTTATATTGGATTGTTTTAGTTAGGCACAAAACAGACATTTTAGAAATGAGAAATGAGATCATGTGTAGTATTTAGCAGCCAGTCTAATTTCAAGTCTAATTTTGAAATTCCAAAACAAGCAATATGATTAAACAAGATTTAGATCTATATCTTATCCAATCAGATAACTTGTTCCACTGTGGTTATAAATGTGACTCAAAATTTCGGAAGATCATCAATATTTTTATTAATCCTTGACCATTTTGAATACGGTTTGAAGCAGAGAAGGCGTGGAAATGCAAGAAATAAGCTGGATGTGAATAATTTTTGAAAAATCTACTGACAAAGAAGTTATTGAAGATCAACCCAATTTTTGGCTAATCTTTAATAACTTTTTTATTGGTTGATTTTTCAAAAATACATCTATCTAATGCGTAACATATGTCCGCTTTCTTTGCTTCAGACCGAATTCGAATCGGTCTCGTATTAACAAAATTATTAAAGATTTTCTGAAATTGTTGTATCACGTGATTATCCACTGTGCGTTCTGTAATTAAGAACAAGAAAATAATATTGATAACAGTTTATGAATGAGATGAGATGTTTAGGGATGCACTCATTCGACTCACTGTATAGGAATGTGGGCCGGCATGTTTGGGGTTATAATGAGATACTCTATCTGAAATCTGAAAATCATTGACATTGTATTTTAGAGTAGAGCACAGAATTTACACAGATAGAGACAATACCAATATACATGTATGTCCACCTTGAAAACTGCATAAAATCCAACTTAAATAATATTACAATTAGATTTTTTATCACAAGAGAGAGCTTGCCTTGGATCAATGAATATCTTAATGCTGCGTGAGTCTACATGGGTCTACTTTTATCAATGTATATAAATGTTAGATTGATATTGAGATACATTTGCATACTACAATACAATTATAGCAGGTATCAATGATCAAATGCAATATCCATGACTTTTCTGTTTAGAATAATTGTTTTTACTCAAATGCCTACTTTTTATTAGGGTTACCATTAAATAAGCAGCTTCGTTCATACATTACTTTTCTTAACAAAATACCAAACAGCAAAATTTTAGACAGGTTTAAAAGGAAAGATATGGCAGATATTTCCAAGTGAATCTACTATTTTTGATCTTCCTAGAAAATCTTACATGGAACTTACCGGTAAATGGATGCATCTTTAACCTTTATCCGAACCATGAAAATTTAGGATGGTCAAAATTGATGGCAGTTACAGAAAACATTCTAACGTTGATAGAATTTGCTTGTCACTAGCAATTTCTTCTTTTTTTACTTTGTTTTTTCCTCATTTTTCTTGTTTTCTCCTGGGGGCCATCAAAAAGTGTGAATGTGTGGGAATGGATTAACTCCATACCCAAAATATCTAGCTTTCACAGCTCATATCAACAAAAAGCTTTACTTGGTCATTAACAAAAGCTTGTGGGAAGGACAATATTAAACAATACATTTTACATGTACAGCCATATATTTTGATACCTTTTTTATATCACTGATTTTTGTTCTTGCCTTGGAATACACCTTCTTACTCTGTAGTTTTACCTGTAAATACACAAAAATATCCCTGAATACAAAATCTTTTTCATAACTTACTATAATAATTACTAAAGTTGTGATTTTTCTTCTATGAACAAGATGTGATTGTGAAACCCCCCCTTTCCACAATGCTAATGACATGTTATCATGTTATGTTTTTTGGAATGACAGACAGACGGAAAGACAGAGATACAGACACGAGTAAAGAGTAAAACAATACGGCCCCATCCTTCCATATGAGGGCATAAAAAGTCCATTTTATCCCATTACCACACAATGACGCCTTTTGACTCCCTCACAAGAAAAGGCTTGAGAAAATGTTGTGGAAAATGAAGAAATTGCTTGCGACAAGCAATTTCTTCATTTCCCACAATGTTTTCTAACCCAAAATGGAAATAGTTTTAACATTTCATCAACTTGCAATTGTCGTCTGCAACATCTTTCAAATTGGAACAGTCCAAATTTTTTTGTCTGGTAATGGGTTAAGGATAATTGTTAAAATGGTATGTTTATAAAGAATCTTTGTACATAAAGTGACGTCTACTAAACTTTTGCTTATAATTCAAATCATAAAAGGAAACAAGATGTGTTTGTGAGACATGAATGCCCCTAAAATGGCTTTTTTTTCTAAAATATTTGTGTTTGTGAAACATATGAATGCCCCTGAAATGGCTTTTCTTCTAAAATATTAAGTTTTCATGTTCAGAAATGATAAGTGTTAAGGGATGACCTTGAGGAAGGTCATATTGCATGGAACAGATAGATATCATTGATAGAAAGTCGCATAACAAATTTCAGCTTTGTATGTCAAATACTTTTGGAGAAAAGGCAAATGTTAAGTTTTTGGACAGACAGACACAAGTAAAACAATATGCCCCCGATCTTTTGATACGGGGAAATATATATCAATTAAATAAACATTTTTTTCGCAATATCTGCAATTTATATGCTTTAACACTTTTCCAAGCAACACTAGGCCTGGTTTTGACATCCCTATCAAAGCAAAGTTTTGATTTTGTTTTGTTTTATTTGGGAAAGAGAGGTAATAGCCATTATTTCTACTTCTATCTATTCAAACATCTGTCTACAGATTTTTTTCTAAAATTCAGACAAGCAAATAAGTTTTATTTTGTTGATTCCATTAAGATAAATTTTGCCCAAATTAGTCAACATGCTCACTCCCTATCTCTCAAATACAACTGAAAAGATGCAAAAATTAACCCTTTCCCAAACAGCCAAATTTTTTGCTGTTCCATCTCGAAAGCTGATGCAGGTGACAAAATATATGTTGGTAAAGAAAGCATTCATTTACTATATAGCACAGAAAACATTTGAGGCAAAAGAAGAAAATGCTGGTTATCAGCATTTTCTTCATTTTGTCTCAATGTTTTTCCAAGCGTTTTTGATAAGAGACATCAAAACCAGATCTGGCTTCGGAAAGGGTTAAAATGACACACACAAACAAACACAATATGAAATGATAAGATGTTAGACTACATCCAACCTGCCCTTAGCTAAAAGTTAGCATAAAATATACTTTTAAGAACACATAACATTAGCCACAAAATAAAAGATATAAAACTTAACCCTTCTCATGCTGTTTGTGTCAATTTACTATTGTAACCAAAGCTTTGGCAGGCAGTATAGACTAAGATCAGCCTGCACAGACATGCAGTCTGATCTTAGCCTTCACTGCCTGCTCTGTATCTTATCATTTTGGCATAAACTCTAGATAAAGTTATTGAAATGTTGGCAATTTGTTTGAAACAAAATTTAAAGCCAGTAGGACAAGGGTTAAAGATACCCAAAACAATAAAAATTAATTGATGTCATATAGATCTACCATTTTTGTAAATCAATGCATTCTTCAGTTAGTAACCATATAAAACATAATTCAAATATTTTTAATTTATCCTCAATACCAAATATTTAATCTATTTCATCATATCATTCCAAACAATACATGATATTTATTTTACTACTAAAATATTTGGGAATCAATGAAGCAAAAGATATGCTAAAAACTATAACATTTTGTTCTTTTGCTCAAAGTTTCCACCTTGCAGCGAGCCTCAAGTTTTCATACTGCATCTTTATCTAAATTTGTTTAACCTTTAGGTGTGCATATTCATTCATCTGAATGAGGGGGTTGCAAAGGATATGCGCTATTTGATAAATTTTCAGAGTTACATGTATATTACTTGTATATACAATTAGTGTATTTGAACAGAGATCTGGCAGAAGGACCATAACAACATTTTAGGCCAGCATTGATCCTGATCAGTCTGTAAGTAAACACAGTTTGATAAAGATACATGCTATTGTCAAATATCTTTTTCAAAACCTGTAGTAACTTTCTGAGACCTGCACGTATCCTGGTCTGACTACACTTAGGCACAGGCTGATCTTTCAACATGCCTTTTATCGAAATCCATGTTCATTTGCTTTGTTCGATAGCACAGCACCTTATATATTTTCTTCATAGAGCAATAGTCATAAATAAGATTTGGGTTTGACAAGGATTAACCCTTTCCCAAATGGCAAAATTTTCAGATGATCCTCTTCAAAAACTGCCACAAATGACAAAATGGGTGTTAACAAAGATAGGATTTGTGTACAATATAGCTCAGAAAATATTGAAGCAAAAGGAGAAAGTGCTGATTATCAGCACTTTCTCCTTTTGCCTCAATGTTTTCTCAAACCTTATCTATTAAGAACGTGAAAACCAGGTCTTGTTTGGGAAAGGTTTAAAAGGTTAAGAATAAGGACAGTGCATGCTGGTCAGGCAAGGACAATGGTCATTTACTGGTCAAGATGCATCGGTCACTCACAGATTCAACAGCACTGGACATAGCTGGTCCCGCCTACAAATATGGGTGTATACAAATATGTGTTGTCAAATAGTAGAACTAAAATCAGTTTATAACACCAATATCAATCAACCCTCTCTGACCTGCATATATAATCTGACTGCTTTAGTGGGATGCTTACAATAAGATTTTACTGCGCATATGCAGTCTGACCTTACTCTGAAAATCTCAGCAGGATAAAGGATTTTTTGCATGACAGAACCATAGCAAAGAAAAGAATTGTCAAGAAATGCATACAGAGCTTTTTTAGCAATGGTACGGCCATTCTCAATTAGAACTTACACCCCTTAAATTTGCTTGTCGCCACCCATTATCTTCTATCTACAATGATTGTATGGCGTTAAGTTGTTTTATTTTAAGAAAGTGGACGTTCTCCACCAGTAACAACCAGTAATAGTTTGCCTAAGAGCAAACATTTTCTCTAAAATATCATTCAAAGTTGTGAAAATGACAGGTTCGTTACTGTCGCCGTCCATTTTGTCAAAAGTAGGTGTAGTTTTCAATGACTTTTTATGATTTAATTTCAAAATGTTTGGTACCATTTTGTGAAGAAATGACTCACGTGTATGGATATATAAGTCAGACGCGTATCACTACATTTTTTATGTCCAGTGATTGGAGATAATTGCGTGTCGCCGAATCGTATAAAAGGTTCGTAATAAACCCAAAACAGTGGCTCAGGAAAAGTCGTTTTATCATTTAACAACTTTCGATTCATGTTTTCGTATAAAAATGACCACACAATGATATGATAGTGTGGTTGTGCAGACCTTCTTCGCCATTTTTTGAATATGAAAGAAAAATGTAGCGTTTTTTAGTGGTTCGAAATAAGAATGAAAGGTTCGTGAAGGCTATGTAGAGTTTTCTAATCGATCTTTATAATACAAACGTTGTTTATTTACTCGGTCTTGTCATATACTTCTTATCGGATTGAAAATAACACATTCTGTGACACTATATATAAAATTATTGCATTTGAAGCATGCTGAAAAAAGGTTCGTGATGAAAGGTTCGTGCAATGATTTCCGCAAACAGTTTTAATGCCTGCCACACTACCTTAATAACCCGACAGTGAACAAGTACATGGGTACATTGTGTCATAAATTGATATCTGGCGTAATTAAAGTCCAAAATAACAGCTTCAATTAGACAATATTCGGTGTTTAAACAGTTCTGGGAATAATTAGAAAAGTTGGCCTTATTTTGTTTTTATAAAACATGTACAGTTTTTTAAATTACATACTGTTTTATTAGTAGTGCCGCTTGCACGGAAAATGGTATACTTACAAATTCTGCCAAAACTCATTATGGAACATCTGCTTGAAATAAAGGAAATGTTCGTGAACATTATCACGAACCTTTCTTGTTCTTTTATGTTGAAAAAAGATATATATAAACTGAATGTAACAGCATAAAACTGTTATTGTAGATTGATATTTTGATACCGTTTAGTGTGAAAAAACAAAACAGCACATACATTTATCTAATACACCGAAAACAGGTAATGGGTTGATTACCTGTTAATAATTTAAACCATTGCTGATTTTCCCGATCGGCATAGATGGTGGTAAAATGGAGATAAAACGATTCAATGCATCGCTTTCCAGTGGAAAAATGATGCAAACATATTATGGCTGAGATTTAAAGTCATAAAGACAATAGGAAAGAAAAAGTCCAGAGCAACAGGAAGATCGAACAGCTTTCAGACTGGAGGAAGATTCACTTTGATCCATACCATGTTTTCTGCTAGAAGTTCTCGTCGGAAATGTTTAAACTTTCATTTGCCCACGTCACAAAACATTTGGTAAAGTGCGTGCAGCATTTACACAACACTAAGTAAAAGTATTCATGTACGATTTGTTTTGAAGTTAATTGACTATCTTTGGGCTTAATCATGTTTGATGTTTCTATTTATTTAAATGTCTGGTTTACCCCTCAGGGTTTATTTTTTGGAAATGTATTGGTGCTAAAATTATTTTTTCCTAAAAATAAGTTTGTTCAATCCGTGAATATAACTATCCCATGTAGGCTTAACCCTATTGCACTCAGACCGGCCAAAACCGTACCTTTTATAATTTCCTCAGACCGGCCAAAACCGGCCGTTTTATAGGTGCTCCATTTATGTTGTTTTACAAGTTGATTTTCAATTAAATTGCAAATTATTCAACGCCGGCAGAATAAGTACAAATTAAAGTATCTTCTAGTGAAAAAAAATTTAGAAAATTTTCATTATTAGCGGAGATATTGCAGTTTAAAAAGCGAGGACGTAATTTCCCCCACGCATCTATTTGATTCGAACAGTCGATATTAATCCCCGAAATTCCGGTATACAAACCTAACATTTCAACACATATTGATTAAATAAACATCCTTTGATTCACTAGAATTTAAATTATCCATCAAAAATATCGGCGATTATATTTCCGATTGAAATGCGTATCTTGTGCAATACTGCATTTCTCGGAAAATTCCTTTGTTTACAAAAGGCCTAGATAAGGTCTGTCAAGATCGCCGAATTTCCGGGACTGGCCATGCATTGTAAGCCACACATTCAGAATGAATTCAAAATATGCACTTGATTATGAAATAATTACAAGATTAAAATAGAATTATTGCAAACTGTCAAAAAGATTTACCATAAATCAAGCAAGTTCACGGTCTAAATGTGACAAGAGGACCATGATGGTCCTATATCGCTCACCTGAACCAAAATGATTTGAGCAACACTTTTGTTCAATTCATTAATATTTATGACTTTAAGACTGAAAACTAACTTATGGTCAATAACTTTGTGAAAATCAATCTCATCCAAGATCTTATGGTGCCCAACATTGTGTCCAAGTCTTGTCTTGATTGATAAATAATTACAGATACTAGAGTATAAACAAGGTCGAAAACAGCAAAAGACGGCAATTTTATCAAACTCAAGGGCACATAACTCTAAATATTCTGATCAGATCAGACTGAAAATCTATCTCATCCGAGACCTTATGGTCCCCAACATAGTGTCCAAAATTTGTCTTGATTGATTAAAAATTGTAGATTCTAGAGTGTAAACAAGGTCGAAAACGGCCAGAAACAGCAATTTTATCAAATTCAAGGGCACGTAACTCTCGTTTTTCTAGTCAGATCACACTGAAAATCAAACTTATCTGAGATCTTATGGTCTCCAATATTATGTCTAAGATTTGTCTTAATTGGTCAATAATTGTAGATTCTAGAGTATAAACAAGGTCGAAAACAGTCAAGAATGACAATTTTGTCAAATTCAAGGGCACATAACTCTCAACTTTCTTGTCTAATCAGACTGAAAATTAAAATCCTTCAAGATCTTTTTGTCTCCAACATTGTATCCAAGACTTTTCTTGATTAGTCAATAATTGTAGATTCTAGAGTGTAAACAAGGTCGAAAACAGTCCAAAATGGCAATTTTATAAAATTCAAGGGCACATAACTCTCGTCTATCTGGTCAGATCAGACTGAAAATCACACTCATCCGAGATCTTATTGTCTCCAACATTGTGTCCAAGATTTGTCTCGATTGGTCAATAATTGTAGATTCTAGAGTGTAAACAAGGTCGAAAACAGTCAAAAATGGCAATTGTGTCAAATTCAAGGGCACATAACTCTCGTTTTTCTGGTCAGATCACACTGAAAATCAAACTCATCCGAGATCTTATGGTCTCCAATATCATGTCCAAAATTTGTCTTGATTGGTCAATAATTGTAGATGCTAGAGTGTAAACAAGGTCGAAAACGGTCAAAAATGACAATTTTGTCATATTCAAGGGCAGATAACTCCTGACTTTCTAATCCAATCTGACCCAAAATCGAACTCATCCAAGATCTTATAGTTTCCAACATTATATCCAAGTTTTGTATTGATTGGGAAATAATTGTAGATGCTAGAGTGTAAACAAAGTTAAAAACAGCATTTTTTGTCATTCAGGGGCAGATAACTCCGCACTCTCTGGTCCGATCTGGCCCATAATCGAACTCATACGAGAACTTATGACCATACTTGTTTTGACAAAGTTTGGTCAAGATTTACCAATATTTGTGGATGCTAGAGTGTAAACACCAAATTGTGGACAGACGGACAGACGGACGGACGACGGACAAAAAGCGATCACAATAGCTCACCTTGAGCACTTTGTGCTCAGGTGAGCTAATAATTACACTATAATTATCGGTACCCTTATGGCGAACAAAAAATATGAAATATAAAAAAAGACTGACCGATTTTCTCTATAATTCCATATGTAATTATTTCTGTGCACATATAAATTGACTTGTGAAAGGGTAAAAAGCCGGAAACTTTATAGAATGTGACCTTGTGTCGGGTCAACCGCGTGCCTTACTTCTTTGATGTAGGGGTCGGTGTCTCGTGATGTATGCTTTGATTACGTAACACTGCTCGAGATTTATTGTCAATTCCCGAGACCAGATGTGATTTACCCTTCGCGTAAGAGCAATATTATCAAAGTGCCAAAACAATCATGTTGAATTTTATATGTTTGGTAATCTCGTATTTTAAAATAATAAGGGAAAGATTTGCATTTTCTATGCTTGTCTAGAACAAGATTTTCCTTTATTTCTGCTGGATGTACAATATTTCTCGTCTTCGGCAGTTTGCAAATTTCTACATCAAGTTTATTTCTCTTCTTTTTGTTTTGTTATTATTGTGTTGATTATGCAAATTGAAATTGTTCAATACAGTAAAAACAGCAGATACGATTATGAAATAAGAATTAATTGAAAGCATTATGAGTGGGAATAAAAAAATACCCTTTACCAAATAAAACATATACATGTTTTGGATTTATATTGTGTCTCGTGGATAAAATTTTATGGAATTAAAATCGGGTAAGTACAAATTGTGTTCAACTAACCATTGAGTATGCAGTGGCTGATCGTGGAGGGGGGGGGGGGGGGAGGTTGATCCCCAAAAATTTCAACTTACCATTGACTATGCAGTGGTGGATCTAGAGGGGGAAGGGGCCTTTCCCCCCAGAACATTTCAGCTAATCATTGAGTATGCAGTGGAGGATCCAGGGGGTGGGGGTGGGGGGCAGGCAGGGGCAGCCCCCACTATGATCATGTATTTTTATTCAATTATTAGTCAATAAATTATATTTTTTTGTTGAAATTTACCTATTCCAAACCCCCTTTTGAGGAATTGGAATCACCTTGAAGAAATCCTGGATCTGTCAATGAGTTTGTTTGTTTTTTCTAACACTGAAAGTTTTGCTTATTGTTTTGTGTTATGGTTCAAATTTGCAGATTTAAATATATTGTTTTTGAAAATATGTAATAGTAAAGAAAAAGAAATGTTAGTAAACAGACAATAAATACGAGATTTTCAACAAATCATCCGTTTATTTCCATATTTAACATGTAAGATCACGGTAATATTTCCATCTTCTTTACACCACCAGAAAGGAAATTCATTTACCTGCAAAATAAAGAAAAAAAATTAAAATCTATTCATTTATAGTGAAGATATTATTAATTGATATCCACATACTCAAAAAGAAATAGGTTTAAAAGACAATGAAACATGAGATTTTTTAACAAATCATCCCTTTATTTCCATTTTTACATAAAAAGATCAGAATAATATTTCATTTTCTTTAGACCACCAGAAAGGAAATTCATTTATCTGCAAAATAAAGAAAAAAATACTAAAATCCAATAATAAATAATGAAGATATTTACATTTAAATCCACCTACCCCCAATAGAAACAGGTAATTATCTAATATTGGATAAATTCGCACGAGGACAGGTAGATAGAAAATCCAAATATGCATGAGTGCAATAGGGTTAATTGTAACGTAGCTGTTTCCATGTAAGAATACAGGTTGAATTCTGTATGTATTTAAGTTTTTCGCAAGTAGTGAAAGGTTCGTGATGTCACATAGATGCTTTATTGTCTAATAATACGAATTCCCAAGTGCTTATTTAGCATTTACATCACATTTCATAAACGAGTCAGATGGTTACGGTTAGAATGAAATATTGCATCGGTAGTCTAACATATCGATATAAATGTTATGACGATCGGTAATATATATTCAATCACGATTTGTTGTATATTTGATCGTTCACTTTTGAGACAACATTTCAAATGGCCGTTTCGGCGTGATTTAACTCGAAATTCATATCCTCAATGTTGAAATCGGTGTCTCGCACATCATACTATGTGTTTCAATTAATATCCAAATTAATCCCATCGATCTTTAATTAGTAAACGTCTGTCATAAAGCTTCAAGTACGAAGTCACGAACATTTCTGGCTTTAAAAGTTGACAAATGGGTACTAGTATTTAAACTAACATTGTGAACAAACGAAATAATTGATGTTCAAAAGAATTTCTGAATGTCTTCATGAATATTGTAGAATTATGAAAAGACCAAATGTCTTACATTCTGTAACACTTCATTTTTCTCGAAAAATTTCTGGAAGGTGTAAGTTCTAATTGAGAACGGCCGTGGTAGCTTTGAGTGTCTGGACACAAGCATTTACAAATCCAAAATATAGGTTAGCATAGAGGAAACCGTCAATGCATAATTCAATGACATTTTAGATATTCTTTGATAAAGAGATTGTATTGGTATATTCAAGATATGATTAGACGAAATGAAACAAATATTTAACAAGAGATACATAAGAATGCTGAAAGAGAACAGAAAATCCATTAAATATTCAAACAAATTGCCATTACCATATTTTTAGAAAAATCTAGCTCATTAATGAAAATAAAAACATATGTGATCATTATTTTCCTAACATAGAATATAATCTGGAGTAAAAAACGGGTAAACTTTTCACAATTCTCGGAATTGTCCTTGTATTGTTGTGTCAGAATCTGGACAAAGTAGCTCAAAGGCCATCATTGAAATCAAGACAAACATGTGTTCAGATCAGTCAGTCGGTTCAATATCTATAATGCTCTCTTACAGTTTCTACAAACTATGATAAGTTGGCAGAGAACAATATGAATTTGGATCAGACTATGCGTATATACAGGCTGAGCTGGATTCATGTTTGTCTCAAATACCGTATAGCACTTTATTTCTGCGGGGTCCAAATTCTGCAGTTTTTCCAGAAATCAGGCGGGTTAAATTTCTGCGGAACATATTTCTGCGGTCTCTCATTTTGCAAAATCAAAGATTTTATTTCTGCGCTATCAAATCAGTTTCAGTCAGTATCAGACATAGTTTGAAGGACGATGCTTACCAAATATTCTAATTACTCCGTTACGGTAAAGGGATAATCCCACTCATTTACCAGTATCCATAAAGACGTTATGGGAAACAATGCCGTATACAACTAGAATATCACTGAAAGTGATCATACCCCCCAAAAGCGCTGTGTTTGTGCATTTTGAGATGTACTTTTCCTATGAACTGTGAAATGATCAAGTGAGAAAAAGAGCAAACAAAAAAACAGACTGACCAACACATGGTAATGTTGTAAACATTGCTTATTTTCAAAATAGGACCATAATTCAGTCAAAAATCAATGAACCATGACCAAACTTTAATATGCACATATATGAGAGCCAGTAAGCATACTTGTAAAGTTTTAATGATATCCATCCATTAGTTACCGAGAAATTGAGCGGACAAGAACATTCACTCAAGGGTCGTAACTCCGTCAAAAATCAATGAACCGTAACGAAAATTTAGTATGCACATCTCAACTTAGTAATAAGTTCTCATGTGATGTTTGAACAAAATTGGTCCAGTAATTTATGACAAAATAGAGTGGACAAAAAATTGAAAAACCGATCAACACACCTTGATTTTGCGTTAAATGGCAATTTTCAGCAAAGGGCCATAACTCATTCAAAAATCAATGAAACATCACCAGAATTTAATATGCACATATTTGAGAGCTACTAAGCAAATCTGTAAAGTTTTTTTTGAAATCCGTTCATTAATTTTCAAGAAATTGAGCGGACAAATAAATTCACTCAAGGGCCATAACTCAGTCAAAAATCAATGGACCATGACCAAAATATGATATGCACATTTCCACTTGGTAATGAGTTCACATGTGAAGTTTGAACAAAATTGGTCCTGCAGTTTATGAGAAATAGAGCGGACAAAAAATTGAAAAACCGATTAACACACGTTGATTTCGCGTAAAATGGCAGTTTTCAGCAAAGGGCCATAACTCATTAAAATATCAATGAAACATCACCAGAATTTGATATGCACATATTTGAGAGCCAGTAAGCATAACTGTAAATTCTTTTTGAAATCTGTCCATTAGCTTCCGAGAAATTGAGCGGACAAGAAAATTCACTCAAGGGCCGTAACTCCGTCAAAAATCAATGGACCGTAACAAAAATTTAGTATACACATCTCAACTTAGTAATAAGTTCTCGTGTGATGTTTGAACAAAATTGGTCCAGTAGTTTATGAGAAATAGGGTGGACAAAAAATTGAAAAACTGATCAACACACCTTGATTTTGCGTTAAATGGCAATTTTCAGCAAAGGGCCATAACTCATTAAAAAATCAATGAAATATCACCAGAATTTAATATGCACATATTTGAGAGCTACTAAGCAGATCTGTAAAGTTTTTTTTTGGAATCTGTTCATTGATTTTCAAGAAATTGAGCGGACAAGAAAATTTACTCAAGGGCCATAACTCAGTCAAAAATCAATGGACCATGACCAAAATATAATATGCACATTTCCACTTAGTAATAAGTTCACATGTGAAGTTTGAACAAAATTGGTCCTGTAGTTTATGAGAAATAGAGCGGACAAAAAATTGAAAAACCGATTAACACACGTTGATTTCGCGTAAAATGGCAATTTTCAGCAAAGGGCCATAACTCATTCAAAAATCAATAAAACATCACCAGAATTTGATATGCACATATTTAAGAGCTAGTAAGCATAACTGTAAATTCTTTTTGAAATCTGTCCATTAGTTTCCGAGAAATTGAGCGGACAAGAAAATTCACTCAAGAGCCAGATTTTTCTTGATAAAAATAGTATTAGCCAGTCCATACAACCAAACAAGAACTCTATTATACCCTATGAGACATAGATTCCATAACTCCTTTAGCCTCCTTTACAACTGGTCCAGCCTGTGTGAAATAGTTGTAGCATTTATTATGAACAAAACATTTAGAATAGAAATATACGAGGGACGTTCAATTAATTTTGGAACTTGGGTTCTATAAGCCATAGTTATGTTGCAATTCAATTTTAAGTTTCTTCAATCCTTCGAAGTAATCCTCATTGGCACCCACACACTTCTGAAGTTTTGAGATCCATTGCTTATATGCCCATAAATGGGCCTCTTTTGGAACACCCCGCAGACACTGGTAATTTGCGCTGCATATGGAACATGAAGGCCTATATCGACGATCAGAGGCTTGTTTTGTTATCATGGGGAACACAAAAAGCCACACGGGCTTAATCCCTGCTATGAGGGTGGATGAAGACGCTGTGCAGCATGTGTCTCTTCCAGGAAGTCTTGGACAAGATGACACCTGTGGACAACTCCGCTGTCATGGATTTGGTACATGCCTCTTTAGCCGGTCCTAGACCTGCTCATTTCGTGATATTTCTTTACATTCACCGACATACATTTCTTGTATGAATGACCGGCGATAGTGGTATTATTTGAAACATATCTGAAACAATAATTTAAACAATACACCCGTTACATTTGAAAATTAGTGCGTACAAAACTTTTGCCGCGCTTTTAATTTTTTGGCTATTACGGACCTTGCCAGATCTTTTCGCAACCATTGCTTGCTAATGACACGCCATTGGTGCTCATAATGGTAGATCATTGTTCAATTATGTGTATAAAGCTCAAAAAGCCCACATTTGTTGCATTTATTGCATTATTTCAAAATATATTTTGCACGGGTGGCTCTCTTTCCTTCAGGCAGCAGGTGGGGACCCAATGGGCATAAACCTTTCTGTGTTTCAACCCTTTTGTCAAAATCGAATAACATGTCCCCGATGAAAAACCAACTTTATCTGCTATTTCTTGCACATTGAACCATGCGTCTTGTTCGGTCATGTCGGAATCTACAGCAACATTTGCTTTGCTACTAGCTCTACCCGGGTTGCCTGAAAGGGGGCATCAGTCAGGCCAGTTTTACCAATTTTATTTTTTATTATCTTCCAAAAAACTGACGTATATTCAACGTTCGAATGTCCACGAATCTGATATAGTTCATTATATACATGTGATACAGCTATTTCAAAGCCTATGCGACCTTTAATGTAGACCCGTACATCCTACTTCAGTTCGTTTTCCATTTTGCGCACAGCGAAATAGCCAGTGTATATGACTGAACCAACTTAAAAATTCAATAACTTTTGAAAGAGTCAACGAATTTGTCTAAAATTTTGACCAAGTATAGACAGTAACTTTCCTGTCAAATAGCTGCAAGCACCACTAGTTCTATAGAACTATGAGGTATGGTGGACCATTAGTACCACTTTTAATTGAACGCCCCTCGTATTTTAAAGGTTACAGTCATTTTTCACTTACTGCTTTTTAGCAGAATTCTCACATGTCCTCATTTAAATTTTCATGTACTTTTCGATAAAACCAAGCATCTCTGTAGCAGTAACTTTTACTTGTTTTCTATAATAATTAAATCCATTCAGATATTGAATAGATCTACATTGACTTTGGTAATTTATCAACCGTTTAAAAATGCCAATGCAATCTCTGAATAAACCTTCGGCTACCCTAAAAGATGTCATAACTATAGTCTCAACTACTCTCTTAAGAACAGAGCACATTATCTCTTCATTCCATTTCGATAGAATGAGCTCTGTTCTCGCGGGGTCATTTCACGTCTAATATCGGGGCCTTGGCGGGATTTCGGTATCCAATCGTTGACAATAAATTGATAAACAATTGAAATTTTTGATACAAGTTTTCATTGGCTGACGCTTCAAATTACCGGCTTCAGCCAAAAATAGAAGCGACGTAATGTATACGTAATCAAACAAGATAAAACTGAATGAATTTGATTCGATAATTCAAATGTTACGGGCTTCAGCTAAAAATAGAAGCGACGTAATGTATATGTAATGATCATGCAAGATAAAACTGATTGATTTTGATTCGATAATGATGTGCTATAATTAGATTATGACGACCAAATAGGCCGTTGGTGTACCAAAAACGGCAGAGGTCATATTTGATGGTTAATCAATAGACCTCGGCGTTGGAGAGTAAGTCTCAATATGTTGTGGTAACCACATTTTAGAACATAACAAATGGTACATTACAATCAAAACATATTTAATGTGAAGCATAATTAAGATATACCTACCCTGTCTTTAAAGTCTGACCACACATCCTTGCCACCTCTTTGTAACTTTTTTCCTTGTTTCTGAAAAGTCAAAAAAGATCCTGTGCAGGTTTGCCTATTAATATACTAAATTAACCCTTTCCCACACATTGACGCTTTTTGACGCCTCACAAGATAATGGCTTTGGAAAACATTGTGGAGAAAGAAGAAATTGCTTACGACAAGCAATTTCTTCATATCCCACAATATTTTCTACCAAGAAACATGGAAAAATGCTAGGTTTTAATTGCTTGAAATTGTCGTCTGCAACATCTTTGAATTTGGACATGCCTAAAATTTTGCCGTATGGTAATGGGTTAATTCTTTTGGAACACCTTTTTATGTCAACAAGGAAGATGGAGTAGTTCTATTTGATGGCAGCAACATAATATTATGGGAAAGTGAAACACACAGTCAGTTTCTTTTTTTGCAAAACAAGTGGCAAAGAAAACACTTAGCTGATGTTAAATTCCTCAGGACACACAAAGAGCTTGCAATTTCAACTAGTCTTACATTTTGTTGTTTGGAAAAAAAGTAAGGAAATAAAATAGTAGTATCCTTGGTGGACTTTAAGTGGGACTGCAGCTTGAGTTACTGTAAATATTACTCCAAACAAACACAAAAAGTTTGAGCTATTTGATGTTATTTCTGACAGACTATTCTGACCATAGAAGAGCGCTGGTTCCCAATAATACCTCAAGCTATGGTCTCAATCAAAGTCGGCCCTAGACTTGAGGTTGTCGGTTAAATTATTTAACTTATGAAAATATTACATGCTAACCTTCATTCGTTGTAACCACTCATTGTAAAGTGTCTGTGCGTTCAGTTTGTCAGCATGTAACAAACATTCTTGTTCAAACATGTCAGCAAAACCCTGGCCACAGTTTAACATGTCTAGTCGGTCATTGATGAACTGAACCTTTTCCAAAACAAGACTTGGTTTTGATGGCCCTAATAGAATAAGTTGCTTAGGAAAACATTGAGGCAAAAGAAGAAAATGCTGATAATCAGCATTTTCTCCTTTTGCCTCAATATTTTCTGTGCAAAATTGAACACAAAACCTATCATTAATTTTTTATCAACATTTTCTTTGTCATCTTCATCAGCTTTCAATTTGGACCACCCTAAAACTTTACCATTTGGGATAGGGTTAAGTTTGATTATTTCTTACCTTCATTCGTTGTAACCATTCATTGTAGCGCGTCTGAGCGTTCAGTTTGTCAGCATGTAACAAACATTCTTGTTCAAACATGTCAGCAAAACCCTGGCCACAGTTTAACATGTCTAGTCGGTCATTTATGAACTGGAAAACATACAACAATATTTATAAAGTAAAATTTTCTTTAAGTCTGATGACAATTTAAAGTTTTGCAAAGGAAGCCAATAATAATAAAGAGTACTATAAGTAGAAAAATCACAAATTGTTATCTTTGGTGCAATTGGTTCCTCTTGCAGGGCCAAAGATAATACAGTTCAACAAGAGGCCCTAGAGGGCCTGAATCGCTCAACTGGCTAAAGTAAAAGAATTATCTCGTGATTTCTTGTAAGCCTCGCACTGCCAGATCTTGAAAAGGGTCATCCAAGGAACATTTCTGCCAAGTTTGTTCTGAATTGGCCCATTGGTTTATTTCTAAACAATTATTTCATTGTTTGTTCAATTCTGATGAGCCCTGCCCTTGCCCCACCCACATTTATAGAGCAATCAAAATTTTACTAACAATGTAAGTAAAGGACCACCCAAGGAACATTTCTGCCAAGTTTGTACTAAATTGACCCAATGGTTGTTTTTAAAGAATTATTCCATGATTTCTCTAAGTCTGAGAACCCCGCCAGGCCCGCCTACATTTATGGACCAATCAAAATTTCACAAACAATTCAAATAAAGGCCACCCAAGAAACATTTCTGCCAAAATTGGTCCACATTGGCCCCTTGGTTGATCTTTAAATAATTGTTTTGTGATTTCTCTAAGTCTAATAAGCCCCGTCCTGCCACGCCCACATTTATGGACCAATCACAATTCTTTGAAACATTTAAGTAAAGAGTCACCCAAGGAACATTTCTGCAAAGATTTGTCAAAATTGGCCCACTAGTTTGAGAGGAGAAGATTTTTCAAGAATTATTTTGTGATTTCTCTCAATCTGATAAGCCCCGTCCTGCCAGGCCCACATTTATGGACCAATCAAAATTCTTTGAAAAATTTAAGTAAAAGGTCGCCCAAGGAACATTTCTGCAAAGTTTGATCAAAATTGGAGAACATTTTTAAAGAAAAAGTTGACGGACGGACGGACACACACATGACGGACACAACGCCATGACAATAGCTCACTGGCCTTCGGCCAGTGGAGCTAAAGATTGAGCAAGGAAAAGTTTCTAAATCAAAGTTGAGCTGTGAACTAAAATATATCAGGATACAACCTTACATCAAAGTGGAATGCTTCATTATTCTATGTCAAGTGATTTAAGTGAAGGCAGAAATTTAAAAGTCTTTAGTCTAAAATGTAGGTGTCAGCGAGCAATTTGTTCAAGTGATATAGAATATTAGCAGGTATAATATCTAGACTGAATAATTAAATTGTCAAATATATCCTTTACCTGTTGAAATATTTGTAAACACAACATATTCTGTAAGAACGGCTGCATGGAAGGAGGTCTAGACTGTACAAACGCGTCAGGATTAAATGTGATAGTTTCACCCAAATTAAACTTTAGCGCATCTCTGTAACCACCTGTATAAGATATATAGAATCCGTTAAGTCAATCTTAAAGTTAATTCATAGCTGTAAGAATGGTTGCTTGGAGGGTGGCCTAGACTGTACGAATGAATCTGGATTAAACGTGATAGTTTCACCCAGGTTAAACTTGAGTGCATCTCTGTAACCACCTGTGTAAGATATATAGCATCCGTTAAGTCAATCTTAAAGTTAATTCATAGCTGTAAGAATGGCTGCTTGGAGGGTGGCCTAGACTGTACGAATGCATCTGGATTAAACATGATAGTCTCACCAAGGTTAAACTTGAGCGCATCTCTGTAACCACCTGTATAAGATATATAGCAAATTGTCGCTTTTCAACAAAAACCTTGTAACAGCAGCTTGTTTTAAGCTGCAGATATGAGGTTTTCGTTGAAAAGCAACAATATGTCAAGCCGTTCCCCTCATGGATGCTTTTTGGCGCCCCTCAAGATAAAGGTTTTGGAAAACATTGTGGCAAATGAAGAAATTGCTTGTGACAAGCAATTTCTTCATTTCCCACAATGATTTCTACCCAGACAGACAGAAACATGTAAAATTCCACGCACTTGATATTAATGGAAGGAGGTTTAGACTGGACAAATGCATCTGGATTAAACGTGATAGTTTCACCCAGGTTAAACTTGAGGGCATCTCTGTAACCACCTATATAAAGAAAATATAGGATCTTGTCTTTTTTCAAAGAAAATCTTGTAACTGCAGCTTGTTTTAAGCTACAGATACAAGGTTTTTGTTGAAAAGCGACAATATGACAAGCCATTCCCACATAGTGATGCTTTTTGGCGCCCCTCAAGATAAAGGCTTTGGAAATCATTGTGGCAAATGAAGAAATTGCTTGTGACAAGCAATTGATATTCATGGAAGGGGGTCTGGATTGTACAAATGCATCTGGATTAAATGTGATAGTATCACCCAGGTTAAACTTTAGCGCATCTCTGTAACCACCTGTATAAGATATATAGAATCTGTTAAGTCAATCTTAAAGTTAATTCATAGCTGTAAGAACGGCTGCATGGAGGGTGGCCTGGACTGTACAAATGCATCTGGATTAAATGTGATAGTCTCACCTAGGTTAAACTTGAGTGCGTCTCTGTAACCACCTGAATAAAAATGTAGCATATTGCTGCTTTCCAAAGAAAACCTTGTAACTGCAGCTTATTTTAAGCTGCAGACACTTGGTTTTTGTTGAAAAATGATGATTTGTCAAGCTGTACCCTCACAGTGACGCATTTTGACGCCCCTAAAGAAAAGGGCTTTGGAAATCATTGTGGCAAATGAAGAAATTGCTTGTGACAAGCAATTTCTTCATTTCCCACAATGATTTCTACCCATACAGACAGAAACACGTAAAATTCAAAGCACTTGATATTCATGAAGGTGGTGTAGACTGTACAAATGCATCAGGATTAAATGTGATAGTTTCACCCAGGTTAAACTTAACATCTCTGTAACCACCTGTATAAGATATATAGGATCTTTTAAGCCATTCTTAAAGGTACTTCATAGATGATGGGTGTACAATCAGCAATAATAGATCAGATTATCTTGTTTTAAATGTGTTCTGACCTGATGCAATTTAAGACTGAAAGCTGTTGTAAATGACCAATGTAGATTAGATTTGAAAGTTCTGTGAAATGTTAATTTTAAATGGACAGAATCTTTTCATGACCGATGCAATATTGTGACCTTGAAATGGGTAGGCCCATTTACACACATTGAAACCTTCTGAAACCCTATGAGATAAATATTTTGGAAAACATCATGGAAAATGAAGAAATTGCCTGTCACAAGCAATTTCTTGATTTTCCATGATGTTTTCCAAAATGTTCCAACAATGTTTTCTACCAAGATAAATTATTTCAGTCACATGAAATTGTCGTCTGCAACATCTTTGGATTTGTCTATAATTTTACTTTCTGGTAATGGGAAAAGAATGTTACCTATAAGTTTGACGAGTGACATCATAAATGTTTTTGAGATCACATCTCCCGTACCCTGCATTGAGTTTTTCACCTTATCTCCCTTTAAATGCCTCTTCAAATAGGAAGACTGAAAGATAGGAGGACGATTTGTTTACATTAAGGTTTTCTCTGCTTTCATGATCAAGTTTCTGATAAAGTTCTGCAAAGTCTGCAAGTGAATGTTATGATCATTAAAACATCAAAGACTTTCCAAAGAAAAATTGACTTTGAAATATGCATTATGATAGGAAAGTGCCATAGATCTATTGTTGTTTGTTCTGAATATTTTCTTACATTTCTTTTTTTGTTTCAAATAATTATTTGCCTTCTTATTTGACAAGACAGACAGATGGACAATGATGAAGGAATATACACAAACAGTTTTGATATTGGAGGAAAGAAAAATTATTCTGGACCTACCACTTCATCCGGTAAATCCTCTAAATCTTCATATTCAGACAGCACTTCATTCTTGTCTGCGTCCACTATCACAGCGTCTCCTAACTCGGACTCTTTTACTTTCTGTAATGGCAAAAAAAATAGAGTTTTAACTTTTCATTTTATGATTAACCCTCAAAAGGACAAAATTTTAGGGTGATCCACTTCAAAAACTGCCACAAATGACAAAACAGAAGTTATTAAAGATAGAATTTGTGCAAAATATTGCATAGAAAATATTGAGGCAAAAGGAGAAATTGCTGATTATCAGCAATTTCTTCTTTTGTTTCAATGTTTTCCCAAGCCTTTTCTATCAGGGACGTCTAAACCAGTTCTTGTTTGGGAAAGGGTTAAAGATTATATGACTTAAGGGTACCTTGACGGGCAGCACAGAATATGATAAATTTGTAGAATGACCTTAGTCTAAGTTACCTTCTATTCTTAATTTATTGCGATCAGTATTCTGAAATGGCTTTAAACAAGAATTGATGCAGAACAGTCTAATACCCCCCACCCCACCCCCCCATCCCCCCTGTTGTCATGGGTCACAAATTCAAAGTCAAGTTATCTCCCCTAGTTAACCTCAGATAGCATAGATCATTTATCATTTATGTTAATTTTCATCAATCAAATTCCATTGTTTGGGAGGAGTTGCGCTCAGGAGAAAACAGAATCAACATACCTCCATTAAACTTTTATGAACACCAATAACAAATGGCATAGGAGCCCTGAAAAGAAATGTTAATATTTTATAAAACCATATTTTTTTCTGAAATGTTTACATATATCAGCATACAATGTATGCATTTCTTAATTTAATTCATTACCACAAAATGACTCTTTTTGACACATTTGAGACAAAGGCTTTTGAAAATATTGTGGCAAATAAAGAAATTCCTTGTTACAAGCAATTTCTTCATTTTCCACAATATTTCTAAACATCTAAAAAAAATCCATATGTCAATGGTTTAACTGATTCAAGGCCAGGGTATTCAGTATCAGCATCAAAATCAAAATTGGTATAACTTATTGGAATAACTTTAACCCTTTCCCAAACTGCAAAATTTAGGGTGATCCACTTCAAAAACTACCAAAAATGACAAAATGGAAGTTATTAATATAATCTGTGCTAAATATGGCACAGAAAATATTGAGACAAAAGGAGAAACTGCTGGTTATCAGCAGTTTCTTCTTTTGTTTCAATGTTTTTTGAAAGCCTTTCCTATTAGAGACGTCAATATCCGGTCTTGTTTGGGAAAGGGTTAAAGAAGATTTCATAGAATGAAATTCAACTACAGAAAATACCCATTCAATTGGTTCAAGCATTGAATGTTAGGACAGTTCTTTATTATTTGTAGAACTCATTAATGGCAATTCCCTATATCCTATGTTATGTGTTCTGATATCAGTCTAGCACTTACAAAAATATTAAAATTTGGTAAATGATACTTACGTTAAATAATCTATGAGGAAGGACGGTAGTACAGGAATAAACAAATGTTGCCTGAAAAACACATAAAAGTCAATAACAATAAATCTATGGTTTTCTTTCTAATTATGCACAAAATTTTGTGTAATGGCAAATGCTTTCTAGTGGATTGCATCTTACTTGAAAAATGTTCAACCAATTATCAGATGACAAACTTTTAGACAAGCAAAATTTCAAATGTGTTGAAAACAATGATTACAAGTTAATGGAATTTTACATTTTTTGTTCTTTTTTAATAGAAAACATTGTGGAAAATGAAGAAATGTCTTGTCACAAACAATTTCTTCCTTTTCACAATGTTTTCCAAAACCTTTATCTTGTGGGGCATCAGAAGGTCATTTCATTCACCATGAAGGCTATCTATCCATCCCCTGCCAACATTCTTTTGTTTAACCCTTTCCCAAACGACGGAATTAACGGTCAATCTCATTTGAAAGTTACTGCAGATGTCAAAATGTGTATGAATAAAGGTATGATTTGTGTAAAATATAGCCAAGAAAATATTGAGACAAAAGGAGAAGCTGGTTATCAGCAGTTTCTTCTTTTGTCTCAATGTTTTCCCAAGTCTATTCTATCAGGGACATCAAAACCAGGTCTTATTTGGGAAAGGGTTAAGATCTGATTGACATAGGGCAAGCCACAGAAGTACTCACCAAAACATGGGATACAGAAGATTGCCAGCAGCATGGACGACTGCAGTTAAACGACTCAACTTTTTAGATATAACAACTATCCTTCTTTCATGTAACATACTGAAATGTATAATATACCATGCTTACTTTAGTTTTATATAAATTCAATGGCCAGCACAACATGAGCAGTTATAAATCTAATGCATCAAGCAAATTTAGTCAAATTAATGGACTTTTGAATATGGTTTATCCCTTTCCCAAACGAAAAAAATTTACAGTGATCCACTTCAAAAAGTGCCACAAAAGACAAAATGGGTGTTATTAAAGATAGGATTTGTGTGAAATATGGCACAGAAAATATTGAGACAAAAGGAGAAACTGCTGGTTATCAGCAGTTTCTTCTTTTGTTTCAATGTTATCCCCAGCCTTTTCTATTAGGGACGACAAAACCAGGTCTTGTTTGGGACAGGGTTAAGCAAGAATGAAAAGCATATGACTAAATCATGACCTAAAGCTTATTTTATGCTGAACATAATAAGTTTTCTTAGAGAAAGTATTTCTTTCATTTGACTTAGTTAGCAAAAGGTCTGTAAGCAAAACCAATATCTGCCTATCCTTTAAAAGGAAAAATTATTTGAAGCAATGAAATGACAACAGAGAAGCTTTGCTATTTAGAAGATTTACTATATTTCTGTACAAACCTTGCAAATATCACCATCATATTTTGTACATCAATGGCATTGTAATATTCTGTTAAATTTCTCTGTAATATAAAGAAAACTTCATGAACATTCCATTGTATAGACCTGTAAAAAAAACTTTATGAACATTAAATAGGTATTCCAAATTTCCAATATTTCCAAACGGCAAAAATTTGGACGGTTTTGGTAAGGAAGCTCCTCAAGACGACAATTTGGGCATTGGAGAAGATAAGATTTGTCACTGTGTAGAAAATAACAAGGAAAATATTGAGGCAAAAGGAGAAAATGCTGATCATCAGCATTTTCCTCTTTAGCCTCAATGTTTTCCCAAGCCTATTCATTTTGGTACATCAAAAGCAGGTCTTGTTTGGGAAAGGGTTAATCATACAAATTATTGAAAGCTGATCAAGTCCTATCTTTCTTATAATCCTAGATCAGTTCAAAAACATCTCCAAAGCTAAAAAGGTTTAATTATCCAAAGGCTGTCTTGAGCTAGAACAGTTTATCAGGGAGTAATATTAATTTTTCAACAAACCATTTACTTTAAACATAACAATGATTCCACAAAAACAATCAATTCACTCATCCAATTATTTCATTTAATTTCTACTCAGGATATCAATTTCATGATGTTCTTGATTGTACTAGAAGAATTGCGCTTACACTAGTAGGAATGCTAGGGAGTTTGTTCGCTTCTGGGGCTTTAAAACTGAACATCTGAAAAACAGAAAAAGTTAATCATCAACAAAATTAACCCTTTCCCAAACGACGAAAATTTAGGGTAGTCCAACTTTAAAGCTGTTAAATACGACCAAATGGATATCTATCAAGGCTGTATTTGTACAACATAGCACAGAAAAAATGAGACAAAAGGAGAAACTGCTGGTTATCAGCAGTTTCATCTTTTGTCTCAATGTTTTCCCAGTACTTTTCTATTAGAGACGTCGAAATCAGGTCTTGTTTGGGATAGGGTAAATGTGACAAAAGGTACAAGTAAAAGGAAACACAGAATGTTTGTTTGACACCAACCTCCTGTGAATATTATTTTTTCAACACTAAATTCAAAGATAATGCAGACAATAATTTCGAGTGATGACATTGTTTAATTTTTTGCTCTTTCTGGGTAGACAACATTTTGGGAAGTGAAGAAATTGCATGTCATATGCAATTTCTTTATTTTCCATAATGTTTTCTCTTTCTAACCTTTGTCTCGCATCATATAGCGTAAATGAATGAGAATGGATTAACATGTCATCTTAACATTAGAATCAAAGGAAAGGTTGATCAAAAAAGATACACATGTGAAAGATGACAGTAGTACCACAAACAATTCAAAAGTTACAGCAAATGTTTAAGTTTTGTGTTCAAGTAATTAAGATTTTTGGTAACTGAAAAATGTAACCTGATATTTGGCCTTTATGCATTGCCTTGATTTTGTTATGTTGTCACAAAGAATGTCATTTTCAGCTTTGATTGGCATTTTATCACATGCCACACACATTTGTAGAAAACCCATAATTTCTTTTATAAATACATGAGCAATTTCAGTGATTTTTTTTCTTAAAAAAACGGTCGTTATTGGGCCCCTTTCCCCTCTCTGAGGAATATACTTTTTTCCCCCATTTCAGAGAAATTTTCCCCTCCTAGAACTAGATTTTTTGTTGCAAAGAAAAATCCAAATCATATTTACATTCTAGGCATCTCTAGCAATTCTAATGGTTGTTTGAAGGTCCCATTATGATATACAAGCAAGTTAAATGCATTCATAACACTGTATTTGAGAGTACAAGCATGTACAAGTATAAGCATGTATTGAAATTTCCCCTTTTTGGGCGTTCACATGCAAATTTTCCCCCACCTATGGGCCCTGACCCCCTTCCCCCAAAATAAAAAATAAACACTGAATTTGAAAATGGTTTTAAGCAGAGTGAAATACTAAATAGACTTTATGGATGTTGGATCTTTCAAACACCACCTGATTTTGTTTGCTTCTCATTAATTTTCTTATCAGGTGCATTTTCAAAGGTTCCATCACATCCAACAAATCCCTGACTTTTTTACACCTTCTCTGCTTCAAAACAAATTCAAACTGGTTACAGGTTATCAGATCAATTGAAGATTTCTGCAATTGTAATTGTTTTGCGGCATGATTCTTTGCCATGTTTAAAGTACCTCTTGATTAGCGACGACCGTGACAGGAACACCGGGCCCCGGAACATCATGTACATACGCAGATCGTAACATCTGTGTGAAGTCATTGTCCTCAGATCTGTTGGTGATCTCGGCCAGAATGTTGAGGAAACTGTAAAACACCTCAAACCAGGGCAGGAAACTGAAAATAAATACATGTTAAGAGGTTGAGGTTGTATTAAAATAATGTGAATGTTTTGTGATACTATTGTCCTCTGTCAATTCTATTTCTCCATCTGTTTAGGTAACGTTTTACAGCCTTACGATTCATTTCTATATCAGTCTTTGGCGTTTCACAACTTCAAAATAAACAATTAAATAAGAAAGTATATTGGTAGTAAGCATCATCTTCTTATCTAATCGTTTTCAAAAGTAATTCTCATTCTAACACAACACTTGAACCAATTACATGTACAGTTTTCAATTATTTGATACCCTTACCTGATGATACAGAATCCCGTCTGTGCTCCGGTTGCGTGGCGACAAAACCCAAACTTGAACTTGCTGTCAAGGTCAGTCAGGACAAACGTGAAATGGTCAACTGTTGTCCTGGTAACAAAATACAGAGTAAAATTAGTACATATATGTAAGGCATATTTCTTTTATATTCATAGTTTTGTCCAGTTTTAAAACAAGGTTTTTTATGTATTAACAAAATATTTCCTTATTCACTTTTGACTTTGAATACTAATTACAGGAATTCTTTATGTTTTTTCTATGAATTACAGTTCACCTTCATGGCAATAAAGATTATCATCATAAATAATTTGAGTCTTACACATGTAATAGCTTTAGAAACAAGAGTGCCTGAAAGGCACTGATATCGCTCACCTGAGTTCTTCCTGTATTTGATTGTGTACGATATACAAAATATATAAGTTGTATCAAATTATTGTTAATAACGTTTCATAATTTCCAATGAATGCAATGAAGTCACATTAGTATTTAATCATATTGCATGTACGTAGTAACATCTTTAATATTGAATATCATGTACTGTTACAGTTTGATTTTTATAACCAAGATTTAACTTTTACAATTAAATTTTGAAACATCAGAATGATACATTACAAGCATTAATATGCTTAATATGATAAGCCCCTCCTTGCCTCATCAACATTTATTAACCTATCAAAAATTTACAACCAAAAGTTTGAAAAGAGTAACTCAATGAGCATTTTGCTATACTTGGTTTAAATTGGCCCCATAATTGATTTTTGAAGAATTTCTTTATGATTTTTTGAAGTCTGATAAGCCCTACCCTGCCACACTCAATTTTTTTTAACAAATCAAAAATTCATAAACAATACTATTGTTAAAAAGAGTCACTCAAGCAACAGTCCTGGTACAAATTGGCCCACCAGGGACGCGTTTTACTAACATGGATTTTTGCAAAAAACCTTGTAACAACACATCTGATTGAAAGAAAAGTAATAACAGTAATTATTCGGCCAATCAGATTTGTTGTTGTTTCAAAAATGTTCGTAAGTTTGTTGGTAAAACGGGCCCCAGTTGATTTTTCTTATCATTTCTCCTAGTCAAATAAGTCCCACCCTGTCACGTCCAAATTTTTTACAAATCTGAAATTTGTAAAAAAAAAAAAAAAAAAAAAATGAAAAGGGGTACTTAAAGTGACATTTCAGATTTTTTTGTCATAAATTTTACTTTTATTTTTATTTGAAAGAGCATATTTCCTTATGAAAATTCTGAAAATTTCAAGCCAAAATATTGCGCCGTTTATGAGAAATTCATAATTTTGTGTTAAAATTGAACAAATTGTTGTGGACAACAGTTCCAATTTATATGCAATTTATCGATTATGTCTCAACTTTAAATGCGTGTTTCTCGCTTATTGGTAACACCTTAAAAAAACTAACAGTATTTATACTAATTAGAATAACCAATCTTGGCATCAAGACATACTTTAAACAAGAGGCCCAGGAGGGCCTGAATCGCTCCACTGGTTAAAGCGGAAGAATTATCCCATGATTTATTGTAAGCCTTACACAGCGGCAGCCAAATCTTGATATTTGTGAATAAATTTTGAAGAGAGACTCAAAGAACATTCTTGCAAAGTCTGGTTCAAATTGGCCTTATGGTTGCTTTTTAAAGAATTTTCTTATGATTTCTCTAAGTCTGATAAGCCCCTTTCTCCCTGCCACGGCCACATTTTTTTGACAAATATAAATATTTGTGAACAAATTTTAAATAGAACTCTAAAGGCACATTCCTGCAAAGTTTGGTTCAATTGGGCACACTGGTTGACTTTTTAAGAATTTTCTTATGATTTCTAAGTCTGATAAGCCCCTTCCTCCCTGCCACGGCCACATTTTTTGACAAATGTAAAAAATTGTGAATAAATTTTGAAAAGAGAGACTCAAAAAACATTCCTGCAAAGTCTGGTTCAAATTGGCCAGATTGTTGATTTTTAAAGAATTTTCTTATGATTTCTTTAAGTCTGATAAGCCCCTTTCTCCCCGCCACGGCCACATTTTTTGACAAATGTAAAAATTTGTGGACAAATGTTGAAAAGAATGACTCAAGGCACATTCCTGCCAGGTTTGGCTCAAATTGGCCCAATGGTTGATTTTTAAAGAATTTTCTTATGATTTCTTTAAGTCTGATAAGCCCCTTTCTCCCTGCCACGGCCACATTTTTTGACAAATGTAAAAAATTGTGAACAAATGTTGAAAAGAATGACTCAAGGCACATTCCTGCCAGGTTTGGTTCAAATTGGCCCAATGGTTGATTTTTAAAGAATTTTCTTATGATTTCTTTAAGTCTGATAAGCCCCTTTCTCCCTGCCACGGCCACATTTTTTGACAAATGTAGAAATTTGGAAACAAATTTTGAAAAGAATGACTCAAGGCACATTCCTGCCAAGTTTGGTTCAAATTGGCCCAATGGTTGATTTTTAAAGAATTTTCTTATGATTTCTCTAAGTCTGATAAGCCCCGCCCTGCCACGCCCACATTTTTTGACGAATCAAAAATTCGCGAACAAGTTTTGAAAAGGGTCACCCAAGGAACATTCCTGCCAAGTTTGGTCAAAATTGGCCCACTGGTATAAGAGGAGAAGATGTTTAAAGAAAAAGTTAACGGACGGACGCACGGACGCACGCACGCACGGCGGACACAACGCCATGACAATAGCCCGCTGGCCTTCGGCCAGTGGAGCTAAAAATTGAAATTGGAATGAAATGTCCCTTTAAGTAACATTCCTGGATAATTTGGTATAATTTGGTCCAACAGTTAAGGAGAAGAAAATTTTCAAAGAATTGTTTAATGATTTCTCTAAGTCTGATAAGCCCCGCCCTGCCACGCCTACATTATTTGACAAATAAAAAAATTCATGAACACACATTAAAAACAGTCACTAAAGAAACAGATCTGCCAAGTTTGGTTCAAATTTGACCAATGGTTGATTTTTAAAGATTTTTTTCATGATTTCTCTAAGTCTGATAAGCCCGCCCTGCCACGCCCACATTTTTTGACGAATCAAAAATTTGAAAACAAGATTTGCAAAGGGTCACCCAAGGAACATTTCTGCCAAGTTTAGTAAAAATTGACTCATTGGTTAAGGAAAAGAAAATTTTTGAAGAATTACTTAACAATTTCTCTAAGTCTGATATGCCCCACCCTGCCACGCCCACATTTTTTGACGAATCAAAAATTTGAAAACAAGTTTTGAAATGGGTCACCCAAGGAACATTTCTGCCAACTTTGGTAACTAGATGCCGAAGGGCAACATGTCGAGCCCGCTCATTTTGAAGAAAGAAGACCATACCTATGTCTACAGCTGTCATTACAATGGCGTTGTAAAAGTGGGGACAAAATAAGTTGGAATGATGGGGATCATGGTGAGACAGTTTATTGTTCACACAAGCAAAAATCATCTCATTTTTGACATTTGACCTCCAAGTTTGACCTTGACCTTTGAGCTTGGAATCTGGTTTTTGCACGCGACACTCCGCCTTACTGAGCTTGACATTTGTGCCAAGTTATTTCTGAATCCCTCCATCCATGGTGAAGTTATGGCCCGGACAAGCAAAAATCATCTCATTTTTGACATTTGACCTCCAAGTTTGACCTTGACCTTTGAGCTTGGAATCTGGTTCTTGCACGCGACACTCTGCCTTACTGAGCTTGACATTTGTGCCAAGTTATTTCTGAATCCCTCCATCCATGGTGAAGTTATGGCCCGGACAAGCAAAAATCATCTCATTTTTGACATTTGACCTCCAAGTTTGACCTTGACCTTTGAGCTTGGAATCTGGTTCTTGCACGCGACACTCTGCCTTACTGAGCTTGACATTTGTGCCAAGTTATTTCTGAATCCCTCCATCCATGGTGAAGTTATGGCCCGGACAAGCAAAAATCTTCTCATTTTTGACATTTGACCTCCAAGTTTGACCTTGACCTTTGAGCTTGGAATCTGGTTCTTGCACGCGACACTCCGCCTTACTGAGCTTGACATTTGTGCCAAGTTATTTCTGAATCCCTCCATCCATGGTGAAGTTATGGCCCGGACAAGCTCCATCCGGACGGACGCACGCACTAACGCACGCACGCACTAACGCACTAACGCACATACACCGAACCGCCATTGTGACAACTATGTCGAGCTCACCGCAAGCGGGCTCGACAAAAATTGACTTGATGGTTAAGGAGAAGAAGATTTTTGAAGAATTATTTAACAATTTCTCTAAGTCTGATAAGCCCCGCCCTGCCACGCCCACATTTTTTGAAGAATCAAAAATTTGAAAACAAGTTTTGAAAAGGGTCACCCAAGGAACATTTCTGCCAACTTTGGTAGAAATTGACTCAATGGTTAAGGAGAAGAAGATTTTTGAAGAATTATTTAACAATTTCTCTAAGTCTGATAAGCCCCTCCCTGCCACGCCCACATTTTTTGACGAATCAAAAATTTGAAAACAAGTTTAGAAAAGGGTCACCCAGGAAACATGCCTGCCAAGTTTGGTTAGGATTGGCCCAGTGGTTAAGGAGGAGAAGATGTTTAAAGAAATTGCTGACAACTTCCAACGCACGACGCACGACGCACAACGCACGACGCATGCCGGACACAGGGTGATCACAAGAGCTCACCTTGAGCATGTTGCTCAGGTGAGCTAAAAACATTCCGAAACAAATTCAAGAAATTAATTAGAAACATAAATATTTTGAAAATCGACTTTCATCCCACTGTTTCAGAGTTGAATCAAAAAGACATGGAAATATTAGAATTGAAAAAAGAAATCAAAGAAATTTGTCAGATATGTAATTTGATTAAAATTGAAGATGAATTCCATTTTCTATTTGTTTGTGATGCATATTCTGTATTACTGAGAAATTATCTTAAAAGAAAGTATCATATATGCAAAAACTATAATAAGAACAGTCTTATTAAGGACAGATCCTCCATTTATTTCCCACGGTAAGATTTTTTTTATTTTTTCTGTACTGATATTTAAATATATGAGAAGTAAAAAAATGACTAAAAAACTATAGGTCACCAAGCGAATTAAAAAGTTATTGAATTTCAAGGGAGACTACTCTTGTCTAAAATTGCAAAAATGAGGTGTCACTTAAATACCCACAAAAAAGGTGTTCGAAATGACTAGAATTACATAAATAAGTCTTTATTGTGTTCAATATGTTTTGTTCTGTCTAAATGAGTATCAAATTGGGAAAATTTAGTGATGATTTTGAAATTTTTAGTAAAACATTCTTTCAAAAGTAGCTGAAATTGCTCTTTTTTCGCAACGTTTCTGGTAATAAAAAAAAATCCAGCGGTAAGAATTTTTTCTTTTTTGGTATAGACATAGTGCTTGGTCATACCTACAAAAACAAAAAAAGAAAAATATGTCAAACCAAGCGTTTTTCTTAGTTATAAGTAAAATTTGGTTTACTTTTTACAACTCTGTCCGAAATTGTTTCACTACTTTTATCCATTTTCTTCCTTATTACCAGCTTTAGATAATAAAACGTGTCATCTTTTGTGTCCATCTGAAGCGGACTATCTCATAAAGACACCACGTTGCTTTTGTTGCTCCGTTTCCTATCGCTATCGCCAAATTTTGAACGCGTAACCGAAAGCGAAATGTACCATCCGAGTACTATTACACTTTAATTGACCAAACAGAGAAAATTGAAATAACCGAAAAGAGTCTTGTCATTTATCAACCAAACATTAATTAAATGTAAGAAATACATTTGCTGAAAAAGGCCAATTACTGAAACAGCTTTATTTCGTTATTTAGGATATGCGCAGTAAGTTGCGCAGTAACAACTGGAGGATCTGTCCTTAATTTGTCTTAGTTTACTAGAGAGGCTTTTGTCCGAAGGAAAGAAATTCCAAATCACGAACAAACTGTATATTTACCCATTGACACACAGTGACTCCTTTTGACTCCCCACATGATAATGACTTTGGAAAACATCATGGCTTGTGACAAGCAATTTCTTCATTTCCAACAATGTTTTCTATGTAAAAGACCAAAAAATGTAATATTTCTTTCACTTGAAATTTTTGTCTGCATCATCTTTGAGTTTGGACTAATCTAAAATTCTGCCATTTTGTAATGGGTTAGACAGGTTCATATAAACTGAATTTTCATCTGCCTCTCTTCCATATACTATGATTGATAAATTTGTCTATAATTATTTGATCACATGTTACTAAAATTTGTTTGTTTTAACTATTGTTGTTTGACAAGAAACTGTAAAAGTCAACATCAATAAAGTATTGTCTAGTTGAAAAGATATGTCTCATTGTAGTCAGAGAAACCATCTCATCATACTAAAAGGTTTTGACCTTCCTTTGGTCATTAGTATGCATAGGGGAAGCTTATAATGATTCTAGAATAAGTGTTTATCCAATTAATACAGGCACTAAATTAAGAAATGGTGGTTATTTGGACTGATAAGCTTTTTTCTGTACCACTACTAATGTATGTTTGAAATCAAGCAAGTTATAACAAAAGTCTACTTTGAAAATACAAGATAACATCCATTATGCACATAAAACTTTGACAATGCATTACATATATAAGAAAAGATGAAGATATAGCTCTATTCATTACACAAGTGCATGAATATAGATGTAAAAAGATGTCAAAACCCGCATGCAAGAATTTCTGCAAAGAATGCAAATAAGAAGTTGATAAAGAAAGATTACTATAAGTTACTAACATTCTGCAAAGATATAAATGACACGAGAAATAAGAATTTCAGAAAATTTAAAAATTATCCCATCACCTTTGGTAAGTAAGCTTTTTTTGTGTGGTAGAGTATGTTCATGTAGTAACCATCACACTAGATTATGTTAGTAAAGTATAAATAGGAATTCAAAATTGTTATTTTCTACATTTTGGGGGAAATAATTAATCACACATCTAGCCAAGATTTATAAATTATGAAAAGTAGTTAATGTAAAATGTAGCACAAATAAGAGAAGGTAATTATTTATATATCATGACAGAATATTTACTGAGAGGCAAAAATAAGTATACACCCTAGTAATTCCACGTTTTCTTAGAAAACGATTCATAAAATATGTACGATTTTTAATCGCCACCGAAGGTTGCCGTTTATTGATGTAACGTTCTCCGCCTATCCGTGTATATGTTCGTCCTTCCGTTGCGAAGGTCTTTTCATAGCATACAGCGTCACCGAAAAGGGGATATAATCGATTAATTATCGCAAGCATCCACAAACCCTGCATTTATTAACAGATTTAGACAAAATTTTCACAGAAAGTTTCGAGTCACCTAAGACCATGCGTACATTGTTATTGTTTTTCCCTATTACGACGCGTCATGGCAAAAGGGGGCTTGATGGAAATAAGCAACCTGGCATAACTCCTTCTAAATTTTTTGACAGATATTGATAAAAAAAATCTGTAGAATGTTCTACACACCTGACTAAGTGTATATAGTGACAAATTTCTTTCATATCATGCTGTGTCATAGGAAAATGGGTCTAAATGCAAAAAAAGTGGATTATTTGCCGAATTCTACCAGCCACCGAGAAATAGGTTTTAATGTTAGAGAAAATTTAACGTTGTGATTTGTTTTGGTGAAGAATAAAGAAATCAAATACGGTTAAACAGCAAGATTTGATGCTCAACTAAGTCGCACGTGCAAAGTTTGCAAAATCGGCATGTAGCAAAAGTATGGGTAGTCATGCAATTTCAGGTATAATTTATCAACACTGTATTATAGGTTTATGGGTAAAAATGAAAGTGCAAAATTTTGAGTCGATATGATGGAAATTAAGAGAGATATTGACAAACAAAAAGTGTATGCTTTCTTTTGCCTCTCAGTATATTATTTCTTATTCCTATAATATTTGCACAACCGAGAAGTTTAAAGTCAATTCACATCAAAATTTTAGTATCTAAAAAGGAAAATAATGCCAGACAAAAAACATTAATGATCATGTTTGAAAAAGGAGGAATTCCGTATTATCATGTTACATTTATTCTAGCACAGGAAAAAGTATCCAAGTGATTTTCTTGTAAAATAAAATAGTAGAATATCTTTTGTAACAACAAATTGTTTGGGGTTAACTTTTGTACAGACTTATAAAGATAAAGATCCAATCTCCCATATCTGAGTGACTATCCCATGTAACATACACACACAAAAAATACTCGCTTGAAGCTTGACTGTTAAATCATATAAGTAAATTGAAATAATTGTTCAATCCTGAAGATATTTTCCTAAAAATTTGGAGAAGAGCACTACAAGTAACAATAGAAATGTTATCATTAGTATCCTTTGGAACTGTATCATAAATTCTCTTATTTGTGCACATGAAAAGTTAAAAAGAGCAGGGCTACAGATAAGAGGGGGTGGCACTTTTAAAATGCAAAATTTCATTTATTATTCATCAAACCATATGTTGTGGGTACTCAATGGAATTGTCTCATCAAGACAATTCAAATGAATACCCACAACATAGGGTTTGGATTTGAAATAACAAAATTAAAAAGCCTTTTACCCCGTCTTATCTGAAGCTCTAAAAGAGAAAAGAAGCCATTCACCCAGCAGCAGGCTTATAACTAACTTACTGATACCTCTCTGTGTCACACGGGAACGCAAACTTGGGTGCCGACTTTAATACCTCCTGAAATATATAAGTTACATCGTCAAACAACAAAGAGACCACGAAGACAACAAACACATTCTTACCGTACATGTTGACACTTTTTGACGCCCCTCAAGAAAAAGGTTTAAGAAATTTTGCGAAAATTAACCAACTTTTTATACTCAGATTGATAAAAAAATGTTAGATTTCACTAATTTGTGACCTGTCACGCTAAAAGGGACCTTATAGCAAGTGTGAAAAAATCGACCCTATATAGTCAGTCTGCGCAGTCCATGCAGCCAGACTAGGGCCAACACTTTTCACTTTTTAGTAAATTTTTAAATCTGGAATACTTTCCCTATCTTACTATATGTTCATTTTTTGCATACAGTAACTGGTTGACCTGTGCTTAATCTGACAAGTTTGTCAAATTTGGATTTTTGGAGTTCGGATAAGGTCCCTTTTAGCGTAACAGGTCACATTTGAAAGTGTTGTCTGTAGCATCTTTGAAGGTAGACCAGTCTAAAATCATGCTGTCTGGTAATGAGTTAATTAAATAGATATAGAAGTAATGCAACATTCCATTCCAAGGCAAGACGAAAATGGTGTTTTAGATAAAATAATCTTCTCCCTAAAAATTTTACAAAATACTTTTATTACAATTGAACTGTGATCAGGTGTACTTTAAAGTTAATCCTTTCCCAAACCGTAAGATTTTAGAGCAATCTTAATTCAAAGCTGCAGCAGACGACAAAATGGATGTTAACACACAAGGAATTAGTGTTCAAAATAGCACAGAAAATATTGAGGCATAAGGAGGAAATGCTGGTTATCAGCATTCTTAATTTTTTCCCAAGCCTTTTCTAATATGGATGTCAAAACCAGGTCCTGTTTGGAAAAAGGTTCTAACATTATTATGCTGGAAAAAAGATAAGACGTCATGAGAAATACAGAGAAATTCTTCTTTGAAGTATCAAGCCATTATAGTATCAAATTTCAAACCTATCTCTGATAATTTTGACAAACAATGCTGTTAATGTTTTCTTATACATATATTATCTCTTGAAAATGTCTGAAATCCTCAGAAAAGTCTAAGAATCAGCTCTGAAAGTTTCTGTTAGAGTATTTTAAAGCTTTAATCCTTTCCCAAAACAACAAAATTTTCAACTAATCCAGGAGACAAAATTAATTGAAACAGAAACTATTATTTGTATTTCAATAAGCAGCGGCGGATCCAGGATTTCTGTTAGGGGGGTTCGAATGTACAAATAGGGGGGTTCGTTTTCTTAGTATTACACAATTTTGACTGAATTTCTTCATGAAAAGTAAATACTCTGGCTACAAAGGGGGGTTCATTGGAACCCCCCGAACTCCCTCTGGATCCGCCACTGAATAAGTTAGAAAGAAATCAAAACAAGAACGAAAAGGAGAAAACTTTGTTCAGTCTAATGCAGTTGTTGTTGCTGCTACTTTTTTTCTTATCTCCTTTTTCTTTATTTGATAACTTTAATTTGAATTTCACAGCGAATAACATGATCTGTCAAAAGCTTATAATTCAGTACTATTTCTTTCTTGCGCAACAGAAAGAAATAACAAAAGATGTAACAGAAAATATAATTTGGTATTATTTCTTCAAATTGGGTATTGTCATTAATCAAGGATACTTGGACAATTTATCAGATCCCATCTTTTCAATATCAATTCAACCCTTTACTCTTAACAAGAAGGCTGATCAAAACTAAAAAGTAGTGGCCTGAGTACATAATCGAATACAACAAGTAGAATCAGTGATTTTTTAATGTAAGAAAAAGGGGGAAATAGACTTTACATTGATGATTTCTTCTTGTTTCCCTAGTTGCTTTCAAATACTTTATCCCCTCTTGTCATCAAGACCACATTGACCAGCTTTTGTAAGATCAAGGGTCCAATTAATGTCATTGACAGTAGACATAGGGTTAATTTGTTCAAGTAATATGATACCAGCAATTTTCCTTCTTTCAAATAATCAAGTCAATGGTCCTTAATATAATTTCCAAAGGACAAAATGCTGGTCATCAGCATTTTCTCCCTTTGACTCTATGTTTTTCAAAGCTTGTTCTATTTGGCATCATCAAAGTTTGCTTGTGAAAAGTGTTAACCCATTCCCACACATTAACACTTTTTGACACCCCAAAAGATAATGGCTTTAGAAAACATTGTGGAAAATGAAGAAATTGCTTGTGACAAGCATTTTCTTCATTTCCAACAGTGTTTTCTACACCAAAAGACGAGAAAATGTAAATTTTCATGCATTTGAAATTGTTGTCTACAAATCTTTTGAATTTGGACCAGTATAAAATTTTGCTGTCTGGTAAAGGGTTAATATGTATTGTAACAAATGTTTACCTCATCCTCATAATCTGCTGGGTACTTCTGGAGTATGAAGGCTTCTGAAATAGAGAAAAAGTGACCCGTTACACTTGTAGGGTTTGGTTTATTTGGGTTTGATGCCGTTTTCAACTGCTATGGTCATATTGCAGTGACTGGAGCACCTAACCATGGATTCCTGTCATTTCTCATACCAGTACCACCATAACACCCTAACCGAGCCTCCAGCTGCTGCCCCACATAGGTTCACGATATCGAACCATTGATATGCTAAAAGGGACTTTATAGTTAGTGTGAAAGCAGAGCTACAGATAAAAGGAACTGAGTGAAGGTTTTTCAAAATGCAGTATTTCATTTATTGTTTATCAAAGCCTATGTTGTGGGTACTCATCGGAATTGTCACATCCAGACAATTCAAATGAGTACCCACAACATAGGGTTTGGAGTTAAATGAGAAATCTAGAATGTGTTCACACCCACTTATCTGTAGCTATGTGAAAGTATTGACCCTGGTCAGTATGCGATGGCTGCGTAGACTGGCTAAGATCAAATCTCTTCACTCTATGGTAATAGTTTTCTGAATCTAGATTGTTCTCTTTATCTCGCAATATCTTCATTTCCAAAATACAACACAGGGTTCTCCCCAGAAAAATTTGAAGCTGTAGTGGCAGTATCGTTCAAGCTTGCAATAGAGGGTTTACGCATATAATTTTGAATAAAAACATAATGGGAAAAGAAGAAATTGCTCATTTTGAGCAATTTCTTCTTTTCCCATAATGTTTTTGTGCATATTAATTATTTATAGCACAAAATACCTTAATTCATCAGTTTTTGACATGTATTAAATCAAAATCCTCTATTTGGTGACCATTCTAAAGAAATTTAGCTGTGGGGCAATTTTGAAGCTGTAGGGGCATAACATTGATTTATATGAAGCTGTAGTGGGGCGGACACAGCTTATTGGGCTGGAGAGGACACTGCAACATCTGTTTGACCACTTCTGAGCCTGATACATTAGTTTTAGGGACTTCCCTTTAAGGATGATGGGTCTCATATATTTAAATTTATAGTACAACAATAACAATATATTTGAGGTGGTTTTGTTCGAGGGCCTCAGAGGTAGAGATTCTTAGCCAATAGGTATGATCTGCTGCATTTATGATAGCGTGTTGCAGCTAAGATTAACATTGTACTTGTGGGTTTCATCACATTTGGCTGCAAGCGTTGGTGCATTTTCCAGGAAGCAAAATCTAAGTGAAAACTTATGTTGAAACAAATGAGTCTTCGTTTTTAAACAACACACAAAAAAATCTTTCCCAGCCTCCAGCTGCTCATAAATATTTCATTATTAACCCATTACTGCACAGTGATGCCTTCTGACTCCCTTACAAGAAAATGCTTGGGAAAACATTGTGAAAAATGAAGAAATTGCTTGTGACAAGCAATTTCTTCATTTTCCACAATGTGTTCTTACCCAAAATGTACAGATTTCAAAATTTTCATCAACTTGAAAATGTCGTCTGCAACAGTACTCAAATTGGAACAGTCCAAATTTTGTCTTCTGGTAGTGTGTTAAACTGAATTAGAAAGTATTGGGGCAAAACAAGAGCAGGCTGATAAACAGGTTTTTCTCCTTTTGCTACAATAATTCTATTGCAATATTGTACACAAATTCTACCTTCTCACAATTATTTGTCATCTGCAAAAGCTTTTAATTGGACAGGGTATACTTCATATGATTGGAAAAGGACCATTGTTAAGGAATTTTATATACATAATGATAGTTACCTTCATTAGGGCCTGTAGGTTTTCCAATCTCCAAAAATACTTCAAACAGCTTCTCCGGGAACTCTCTGAAAAAGATGGTACAGAATTTAACCCTTTACTAAACAACAAAATTGTAGGGGCGCTCAATTCTGCTGCAGATGACTAAATATAAAGATGTATAAAGATATGATTTGTGTAAAATATAGCATAGAAAATAATGAGGCAAATGGAGAAAATGCCGATTATCAGCATTTTCTTCTTTTGTCTGAATGTTTTGTCAAACCTATTTCATCAGAGATGTCAAAACCAGGTCTTGTTTCGGAAAGGGCTAATTAAATACTTGTTTATATTAGAGTGACAGAGATGACCCTTTTTGGCCTTGGGAACGGATTCGTTTTACGGACCCATGAAAAGAAGGAAATAAAACCCTGAGTGATCATACACGAATTATATTGATTGATTTAATCCTTTCCCAAACAAGACTTGGTCTTGACATCCCTAGAATAGAAAAGGCTGGGGAAAACATTGAAGCAAAAAAAGAAAATGCTGCTAAATCTGCATTTTCTCTACTTGCCTCAATATTTTTGGTATTATATTGTTGCACAAATTTTACGTTTATCTATTTCGTCGTCTGCAGCAGCCTTTCAATTCGACTACTTTAAAATTTTGTTTTCTGGGAAAGGGTTAACACCCCTTTCAACTGACATTGTCATGTCAAGTACAGTACAGCTCCCGCGTTTTTTGCCTAAAACACCCACCCACTGCGAAAAAAATAATTTGGGTGGATATTGGATACCGGTAATCACAGTGAATTGCCATCGCAACCACAGAGTTTTTCCACTAGAAATTTTCACACATCACTGCGAAACGCGGCCACAGGTAAAAAATTGCACTGATCACAGCGATTCACAGCATTCAGGTGGAAATGCAAGGTAAGACCAATATTACCTGTCCGCACAAATCACCACAATTCGCAGTGGTCAAGTGGAAAATCTTGGCGATTCCTGCGGATTCGGGTCGAAAAACACACTGGTCTAGGTCACAGGGAATTTTAGCGATTTTTATGTAGACTCTTTCTATTAAAGACAAGGGGACCAAGTTTTCATGTACAGAAAATAGTACCCATTCTCGCAAAACACCTGTTACAACGCCAATTTTGAAGATAATTACACGGGATCATCTTTGATAAGCTACTTACATATTTATTTAGCGAAAAATCCGGTGGTCTGTACAGGTAACGATCAGTATTTTTCGTGACAGAGGCCGTTTCTCGACAAAAGGTTCGAAATTGCCATGTACGACACAAGCGTGATGTCAGCGCGTTCGGTTGTATACTCTGGTGAGTGTTTATGTCACAATGTTCCATTTGACTTTCGAACGAAACAGAACGGTTCATTATTCAATTTCACCATAATTGTCCAAAGCAATGCTTTAATTCTGATTTTTTCAAGTTTAATTTAGCATAACTGTCAATGATTTTTTTTAGTTTTCACAATAAAAAGAATTACTTGAGTGAGTGTGCTCAACAGCAAGATGAACTTGCCCTCCATCAGTCATACGTTCATTATTACTCGAGTAATTCTTTTTCTTGTTAAAAAAATAAAATTTGTGTTCAATAAGCGTAAAAAGATACGAATTAAAGCATTGCTTTGGATAATTTTGTTGAAATTTGAAACTGAACCGTTCTGTTTCGTTCGAGAGTCAAGGGGAACATTGTGATAAAAACACTCACCAGAGTGTCCCAAGCGAACGCGCCTAAAATTGCCGAAATCTAAAATCCGTTGAGTCGGCAAAACATTCAACAAATTAAAGCTGAATTCTTTGTGATATTATTCAACAAGGAAGGTTGGTGAAAGATTTTAATTTATTTTATCGTTTTAATGCATGTTTTGGCCACGTTCATGCACAAACTAGCAGATTTAGTCCTACAAGCGGGGGTCACACGGTCACGTCGTTCATGGCGTTTTCGAACCTTTCGTCGAGAAACCGGCCTCTGTCACGAAAAACTCTGATCGTTACGCGTACAGACCACCGGATTTTTCGCTGAATAAATATATATGGAGTTAATTAGTGAAGATCTCGTGTAATTGTCTTCAAAATTGGCGTCGTAATGGGTGTTTTGCGAGAATGGGTACTATTTTCTATACATGAAAACTTGGTCCCCTTGTCTTTAATAGAAAGAGTCTACATAAAACAGGGTTTCCATTAGGACAAGAATCCCAAGAGTCATTGACCCTTGAGGCCAAAATCCCAAGAGTCAAAATGAAGCGCGAGAAAAATCAAACCGTAATCGATTGATAATGGGGTGGGGGGTGGGGGCAATGTTAAGATACATTGTTCTTAACTCTTTAGAGTTCATCGTAACATTCTCCCAAACTTAACAATGTTAAACTGCTTTTGAAAATATTGGGGAAAAGGAAAAAATGCTGATTTATATGAAAATGTAAGGAAATGTTTCAATAAGACCAAAGTGCTTATTTTAAGAGTAAATGTAACACCTTTAGAGTGCTACTATACAGATGAGAAGGGATATTGACTTTTCAAAAAGCAATGTTATCAAACCCTATGTTGAAGGTACTCATTGGAATGGACTCATTGATACTATTCAAATGAGTACCCACAAGATGGGGTTTAGATTTGAAATTAAAGGTTGGGAATGCATTAAGCCCCCATTTTACCCCACCCCCCCACCCCCCCCCCCCCCCCCCGCCCATTAGTAAAAAATTTAGTACAAGATTGAAATCTTGTGTAAACTGGTAGAAGTCAAATTCTTGATATTGAAAAGCTGATATTTTTCATTTATGCCAAGGAAATTTCGTAGAAAAATATTTATCTTTGATAAAGTGCACCTTTAAAGTTTCCTTTGATAATGCCCTGTCTAAACCACGAAAACCCATGACAATTACGATATCTGATCATTTTACCTTTTCCTTAAGAACTTAAACCAGCTAGATCAATTATATTTCGAATAGGTAAGAAAACTTAACATTAATTGCTACAGTTACAAGGGATTTTGTTTGATATTCAATGATAATGTAATCAGAATTTCATGGCCGTCGCCTAGAGCTAGGCCTGTTGATTGATGACAATTTTTTTCATAGACCTTGGTATTCTTAGAAGCAGATTGTGTATTTTATTGCCACACAGCTACTTCAAATCAAATTAAAGACTGTGACAAATTAATTAATGGATTTACGACTGATAATCCGCATGCATCACTGATGTCAAATTAACTCTTTTACACACGACTGGCAAATCAGCGAAAGATTGCGTAACACAGATTATCGATTTTTTACTGCTCTGAACTAAAGGTGTGACCTGGATAATGGGTCAATTAGTAGATATCCCTTGATCTTGAATGGTGGGTGACGCATGGGTCGTAAAAATCAAGAGTCAGAATGATGCATCAGTTGAAATTTCTGAGAGTCAAATTGGGGTCATTTTCATTTTTCATGCGTCAAAACCCGAGCTCCCGGGTCAAACGGAAACCCTGATAAAAATCGCTAAAATTCCCTGTGGTCTAGGTCATCACATTTTTTCTTACCGAATCTGATCCGAAATGCAAATCATTGTGGGAAAAGGCACTGATTTCTGAACTTTTCTCAGTTTCGAAGAATAATTTATGATCTTTTCTCAGAAATGTCTGATTGGCAATAGATCTATTTTTGTCATTTGTTGCAGCTTTCAATTGCAAAAAGACTGAAAAAAAATGTAGTTTACAAATCTGTAAATTGATTACTCTCAGATCAACAGGTGGTTTTCCAAAACAATAAAGAAATGTGAAAGTTGTCCAAGCTGTCACAATGACACGTCAAAATTAATCCTCCAAACCCTGAAACAAGATTAATGACAATACCTTAGTCGAGACATTGCCAATTATTCCTTCATTTATTCCATCCTAGAAAGATCAGATTAGCGAGAAAACTGTCGGAGAAGGAAACTAAATCAGTGAGTCAGATCCGAGTGGGAAGTGTCTTCAGCCATCTCTTATCCAGACTTGTCCACGAATTATTGGAAAGTTTGCACTAAAAATACGGTTTATGTGGCAAAATAAGTACTGAAGACCAGTCTGGTCAAAGGTCAATTAGTGGATGTAAACTTCCGGTCTTCTGTCATCATAAAATTACAACGAATAAATCTTAAATAACTTCCATATAACAGACCATTACAGAGAATGTTTAGGTGAGATATGTAAATTTATTATAATTTTTTCATGGGTGACTGTTTCCTAAAATGTCATCGCTGATTTAAAGAGATTTATTGGTTTGTAATGGGTTTTCGTGTCATGGAAAAAGTTTCAAAAAATTGAAGTTCTGAAAATGTTTGCAATCAAACAAAGGATTGTTGTAACAGAGGTGCAGGTTAACCCAAACCTCAAGATTTTAGACTTGTACAAATTGATAGAAGCTGCAGACAACAATTTTAAGTGAATGAAATTTTAAAAAAAGTCACTGCATCAAAAAATTTTGGACTGTTCCAATTTGAAAGGCAGACGACAATTTCAAGTTGATGAAATTTTGCATTTTTTTTTATATCTTTTTGGGGTAGATAATATTGTGGGAACATTTTCCACAAGGTTTTCCGAAGCCTTTATCTCAAGGGGAGTCAAAAAGGGTCAATGTGCAGTTATGGGTTAAAAATCATGAATGTCATTTCTTATGTTTCTAGATATTGCCACCACTATGGCATTTGATTTTAATACATTAAAAAAAATCTTTTACAGGTGGAATACCATACTTTGATGAGAGGCAAGAATCTTTATCTCAAACATGCTTGAGATTATTAAGTCAGGAGTGAAGACCAAGGGCTGTCGCTTAACTAGACAAGTACTTATAAGCCAAGGAAAAAGATCCTATGATGTACATAAACTGATATCAAGACAAAAGTCTGCAACACTAGCGGATAAACATAAGAACATGAATATTCCAAAGGAACATTCTTGCTCAACTGATTTAATTTTTGTACAAGATTGTGAAAAAAATATTTCAAAATTTAATGTTACTTTCAAGCTTACAATGCTTATACAAGGACTTGAAAGTATTATGAAATCTAAGGTTTTGCCCAAGCACAAAGTGAAACAACTTAATGCCAGTGCATTATCAAACATTTCAAAACTTTATGTTAAAGATCATTGTTTGCACATGTGTAGTAATACTTTAAACTCAAATAAAGGCAGAAGATTGGTTCCTTCACTCTGTGATAGAAATGTTCTACCAGTATCTCAACTGTACCGGTGCTATTCCACAAAGTCCACTGATATAAAAGATGATGTAGACTCCTGGGAAATGTTGGTGGATTATGAGAAGTTAAATCCAATGGAATTAAGAATTCATGAACGTCATCGAGATGCAGTAAGGGTAGGTTTAGGTCCTGATAAATGACCTGACAGAGCATCTCTAGCTAATAGCTAGAGATAATCTGCCAGGTCATTTATCAAGACCTATAAAATGGTGTGAAAGATGATGTAGATCTAGACTCCTGGGAAATGTTGGTGGATTTTGTGAAATTAAATCCGATGGAATTAAGAATTCATGAATGTCATTGAGATGCAGTTAGGGTAAGTATAGGCCCTGATAAATGACCTGGCAGAATATCTCTAGCTAATAGCTAGAGATAATCTGCCAGGTTATTTATCGAGACATATATAGTTTGACTCAAAATATTAGGCTACAACTGTAAGTAAAATCTTTAAATGTCTGACTTCATATTTATGACAAATGCAAAAATTGAAGTTTATAAAGTGTAAGTCCTTACCAAAGCATAGATTGTCCAATTTCAAAGTTAGTGCATAGAACTCAATAGAATTTCACAGATAATACATTGTATATGCAATCATCTGTTAGTCTAGTCATATGCCAAAACATATTTAGGGACCAAGTAAAGATCTTTTCTCTCAGTTTTCTCCTAAATCAAGTCTTGGAGAGGTTTAACCCTTTCCAAAAGGACATACTTTTAGGCTGGTCCAAAATTAAGTCTTTTGCAGATTGCAAAATCAATGTTGCAAAAAGCAGACAATTTGTATTTAATGGCAAATAAAATATTAGAGGAAAAGGTGAAAAGGATGATTATTATCATTTTCTTTTTGCCTCATTGTTTTTAGCTCACCTGAGCACGAAGTGCTCGAGGGGAGCTATTGTGGTCACTCACCGTCTGTCGTCCGTCTGTCCGTCCGTCCGTCTGTCCGTCCGTCAACAATTTCTTCAAACATCTTCTTCTCCAAAACTAACGGACCAATTTTGACCAAACTTGGCAGGAATGTTCCTTGAGTGACCCTTCTCAAAACTTGTTCGCGGATTTTTGATTCGTCAAAAAATGTGGGCGTGGCAGGGTGGGGCTTATCGCACTTAGAGAAATCCTAAGAAAATTCTTTAAAAATCAACCATTGTTCCAATTTGAACCAAACTTGACAGAATTGTTCCTTGAGTGACCCTTCTCAAAACTTGTCCTCAGATTTTTTATTCGTCAAAAAACGTGGCCGTGGCAGGGAGAAAGGGGCTTATCAGACTTAGAAAAATCATAAGAAAATTCTTTAAAGTGACATTTCACATTTATTTCATTTTTTAAAAGTATGTCTTGATGCAAAGATTGTTTATTCTAATGCGTAGAAATGATATCAGTTTATTGAAGGTGTTATTTATAAGCGAAAAATACGCCTTCAAAGATGAGTCAGAAATGACAAATTCTATATAATTCTGAACTGTTGTCCACAACAATTTGTTTAATTTTAGCACAAAAATATATATTTCTCGTAAACGGTTCAATATTTTGGCTTGAATTTTTTAGAATGTTCACAAGAATATATGCTCTTTCAGATGGAATAAAAGTAAAATTTATGTAAAATTAATTCTGAAATGTCACTTTAAAAATCAACCATTGGGCCAATTTGAACCAGACTTTGCAGGGATGTGCCTTAAGCCATTCTTTTTTAAAATTTGTTCACAAATATTTTCATTTGTAAAAAATTGTGGCTGTGGCAGGGAGAAAGGGACTTATCAGACTTAGAGAAATCATAAGAAAATTCTTTAAAAATCAACCAATGGGCCAATTTGAACCAAACTTGGCAGAATTGTTCCTTGAGTGACCCTCTTCAACATTTGTTCATAAATTTATAGTTTCGTCAAAATATGTGGGTGTGGCAGGGCGGGGCTTATCTAACCAAGAGAAATTGTTAAAAAATTCTTCAAAAATCTTCTTCTCCTTAACCATAGGGCCAATTAAAACCAAATTTGGCAGGAATGTTCCTTAGGTGACCCTTCTTAAGATTTGTTCGCGGATTTTTTATTCATCCAAAATTGTGGGTGTGGCAGGTCAGCATTTACCGGACTTGGAGAAATCATAAGAAAATTCTTTAAAAATCAACCATTGGCCCAATTTAAACCACACTTGGCAGAAATGTTCCTTGGGTGACTCTTCAAAATTTTTTCTCAAATTTTTTATTCGTCAGAAAAAATTGGGCGTTGCTTATCGGACTTACAGAAATCCTAAGAAAATTCTTTAAAAATCAACCATTGGCCCAATTTGAAGCAAACTTTACAGAAATGTTCCTTGAGTGACCCTTTTCAAAATATGTTGGCAAATTTTGTATTGGTCAAAAAAAGTGGGCATGGCAGGGCGTGGCTTGTCAGACTTAGAGAAATCATAAGAAAATTCTTTAAAAATCAAGCATAGGGTCAATTTGAAACAAATTTGGCTATGATGTTCCTTGAGTGACCCTTTTCAAAATTTGTTTGCAAATTTTTTATTCATCAAAAAAAGAGGGCGTGTCTTAAACTTCTTTCAGGTGAGCGATATAGGGCCATTCTGGCCCTCTTGTCCTGAGCTTTTTCTTTCATGGATGTCAAAGGCAGGCTGTATTTTGGAAAAGGCATTTTTGTTTTTCAGGAAGGCAAGTTGATGTATGTAGATCCACTAACGGGCTACCAGGTTATGACTAGATTGGCTCATATAGAGAGAGGGGAGTGTTGTGGTAATGCATGTCGACATGTAAGTATCTACTATCTAGTTGATATATGTAGATCCACTGACCGGGTACCAGGTTATGACTAGACTGGCTCATATAGAGAGAGGGGAGTGTTGTGGTAATGCATGTAGACATGTAAGTATCTACTATCTAGTTGATATATGTAGATCCACTGACCGGGTACCAGGTTATGACTAGACTGACTCATATAGAGAGAGGGGAGTGTTGTGGTAATGCATGTAGACATGTAAGTTCTATAGTCCATTCAAGATATTATGGCAAATATAATATATTATGTCTACAATCTTTACCTAGGTAAACAACGGAAAAACCTATCAGCATTTTCGACCTAGGATCATAACCTTTACACAATTGTTGCCCATGACCCAAGGAGGTGCCCTATTGTTTTTGGGTCACCAAATTCATAGGTCAAGGTCACAATTGGACTTTGTTTAAAATCCATTTCCGTTTTTCAACTAAAGAACCTTTTGACCTATAGCACTTTTTCAGTGACAAGGCGCTAGTGGAGGGTATTTGTCCGCTTTGCGACAGTTCTAGTTTTACATTGATAAATTTTTAAACATGTGCCATAATAGGTAGAGACTAAATACTAAAACGCTCAGGTCGAAGATGCGAGCGCATTAATACAACAATGGGGATAAACCCAACACTCTCTGTTAAGCACCGTAAAAGACGACAAATCTATTTTTTTCTTCTAAAATGTTGCCATGAGCATCGAGTAATGACAGTGAAATGTCTCAATAGTAAAATGACTGCCACCCGGTTGCGGTAATGGTTAGTAGTAATTTCGTATCACAACCATTTCGTACCATAATTTCGACCTGTGCGATCTAGTATTTAGTCTCTACCGCCATCATATCGTGACTTGGTTTAAGATCCAGTTATATTTCATTTAGTGAACAACAAAATCTTTGAAAATGTAGCTTTATTTGTTCACGAAATGAAATATCAATCGATCTTACACGAAAAACAATTATTCTATTTCTTTAAGGCAAAACTTAGACAAAATGCAAATATTTTATGACAGATTTTCTCAAAGCGTGTCATTTTGCATGTGACTGCTATGCAAAGCTTATATAATGTCAGATAGGGTGAAATGAACAAAAGCGGGGCACAAAATTTTTATAATTTCACTGGATAGGCGGCAAGTTTATCAAAATGATAATCTACTGTTAATTCCTGATAATCCACAGAAAAGCATGAAAGAATATCAAATAATCAAATAACAAAACAGGATTTTCATGGTTCACAAATCATGCACCATTGATGCACCTTTCAACTGCAATGAAATGGGAAAAAATGGTTGAAGACATTAGACAACATTTACAATCACATTCAGTAGATTAAACTTTTCAGAAAACAAGATTCTTCAATAGAGGAGGCTTTTAAAAGCATTTAGGGTAAAGAAGAAATTGCTGGTGCCAAGCATTTTGTCCTTTCCAAAACTTTTCATGTTTTGATGAATAAGTATTCAGCTTTTGAGAATTTTTTTTTTGTAATCTGTTGAATTAGCCCACACCCAATAGAGAAGACTTGGAAAAGCATTTAAAGTAAAGAAGAAATTGCTGGTGCCAAGCTTTTTGTCCTTTCCAATGCTTTTCATGTTTTGATGAATAGGTATTCAGCTTTTGAGAATGTTTATTTGTAATCTGTTGTATTAACCCACACCCAAACAAGACCTGGTTTTGACAAAGTAGAAACGTTTTAAGAAAATATTGAGAGAAAAGAAGAAAATGCTGATGATCAGCATTTTCTCCTTTTGCCTCATTAATTTCTATGCTATAACTTAGACATTTTCTATTTTTGACATTAATCATTTTATCATTTGCAACTCTTTTAGAATTAGTTTGAGTTTATTGAGGTTTTACGCTGTTTTCAACTTCTATGGTCATATCGCGGCGGCTGGAGCATCTAACCATGAGTTCCTGGTATTTCTCGCACCAGTACAAACACAATATCCTAACCGAGCCTCCAGCTGCTCTCTCACATAGATGATTCACACCCAATGGTGAGAGACAAATGACTTTTGTCAAATATCAGAATGGATACTGGCCGAGCCGGGGTTTGAACTCGAGACCCCTGGATTGATAGACTCCAACAAAACCGACTGAGCTATCCGGGCTCGGCTTTAGAATTAGAACTGAATAAAATTGTGCCATTTGGGATAGGGTTAACCCATTCCTAAACGACATTTTTTGGGGTGGTCCTATTCAAAAGCTGCTGCTGATGACAATATTGATGTTGTTAAAGGTAGAATATAGCTCAGAAAATATTGTGACACAAGAAGAAACTGCTGGTTATCAGCAGTTTCTTCTTTTGTCTCAATGTTTTCCAAAGCCTTTTCCTATAAGACGTCAAATCCAGGTCTTGTTTGGGAAAGGGTTAAGAAAGCTGAAGGCTCAAAACTTTGTTGTTTCGGAAAGGATTAGTATAATAAACAACTATTGTAATGTTTCCTTTTAACTTTACTGTCTTTGCAGTGCCCATATGGTCAATCTAAAGTTATGGAAGAAAAGAACAAGAAAACATTCAACTCAGCATTCTATGTGTGATGGTTTAACTATTTCCCAAACAAGACCTGGTATTGACATCCCTAACAGAAAAGACTGCGGAAAATATTAAGACAAAAGAAGAGAATGCTGACGATCAGCATTTTCTCCTTTTTCCTCAATATTTTCTGGGCTATAATTTACACAAATTCTTTCGTTGTCAACAACCTTTAAGTATTTTATTGTTGGCAGTAGCTTTCAAGACCGACTGCTGATTCACTTCGGGAAAGTTAGATATTGTTATTTTTCTTCTTTGCAGTGCCCATACGGTCAATCTAAAGTGATGGAGGAAAAGAACAAAAAGACATTTAACTCAGCATTCTATGTGTGATGATTGAACGATTAGCCCTGTCCTAAATCACTTTCAAGGTTGTCTACGTCTAAGCTATTACAGAACACAAATTAATGGAAGTTGATAAATATAGGATTTGTGTACATGTATGATATATCATAGAAAATATTGAGACAAAAGGAGAAAATGCTGATTATCAGCGTTTTCTTCTTTTGTCTCAATGTTTTCTCAGACCTTTATGTTATCAGAGGTGTGAAATGGCAATACATTTTGGGATTGGGCTAAATTGCAGCCACCATCTACCTACCTCATTAAGTTTTACTAGTCATCTAAAAATAATTAATGGGGATTAACCCTTTCCCAGACAGCAAATATCTAAGAAGCTCAACTTTGGAAGCTGCTACAGACAAAAATGATCTTCATAAAATTAGGATTTATGTATAATACATCATGGAAAATATTAAGGCAGAAGGAGAACAAACTGAGTATCAGAATTTTCTTTTTTGTCTTAATGTTTTCCCATGCGTAATCTCTTAGGGGCGCCAAAACCAAGTTTTGTTTGGTAGAGGGTTAAGTGTTTGTTCGTGTTTCCAAAATAAATTGTCAAGTGGGATCATTTCGTCAATTTGCCCCACTGATACAAATCATTGACAGAAAGTAGTGTGTGAGAATTTTTGTGCTCAAGTGAATTTGGCCTTTATCACGGTGGATAATCGTGTGTTTTGGTTGATCTTCAATAACTTTTTGATCAGTTGATTTCTCAAAAATCCAACACGTCCAGCTCAGTTCTGGCATTTCCCCCACCTTCTCTGCTTCAAACCGAGTTCAAATTCACCAAGTATTAACAAAAATATTGATGATTTTATGAAATTCTGAGTCACATGATTGACCACCGTGTTTGCTCTGGTGATTTGCCGATTATACAATGATAGTGCTCTTGAAATATTATTTAGTGATATTTTTATTGTATTCAGTTGAAGTGATTAAAAATTATAAATGACATACAAAATTGTTATTAATTTGATAACCAACATTTTCTCTCAAAAGTTTCCATTACTTATAGATAGCATTGATAGCGATGAATTTTTTTCCTAAAAAGATTGGGTTTGTCGTTATATAATCATAAATTATGGCCGTTGTTGTAAAATCTCGTAACTACGACTTGAATGAAGCCGTAGCTACGAGATTTTTTAACAACACCCATTAAATACTATTTGTTTGTCCGAAATTACGACCCAGTTAACTGGATAAAATAGCTCCCTACTAGGTTTTCTGCGTGTTTCAGATCAGTCAAAAATTGTATCGTATGGAAAAGGCTAAAACCTAACCTAAATTCCACAATTTCAGACATATCCAATTTGGAAGGAATTCAAAAATATGAATATAACAAGTTCAAAATGTCTATGTCATTGCATGGAAAATATTTAAGGAAAAGAAGAAATAGTTGATCACGATCAAATTCTTCTTTTCTCTCAATGTTTTCCAAAGATATCTCTAGAACAGAAAGGATTAAGAATGTCGCCTATTAGTTTGCCACCAGTGATAAACCAACACTACTCATAGACTCCGAGCCCCGATAGCTCAGTTGATAACATTAGCATGGTGGAGATTGTGCATGATGAGATGGGTAAATCTACGGACACTTTTTCCTGGCTTCAGGTAAGACATTTTACAATAACTTTCTTATTTCTGCGTCAATTTTCAAACAGTTTGTGGACATGTACCCCGCCTTACCGAGGTCTTTCATCTGATATATTACCTTAGATGATGTATTGTCTTACATGAAACCTTTTTGTACTTTTTGCAAAAAATGATCGCAACGGACCAGAAAAAAACGACAAAAATACAGATTGTTTTTCTGGTCGGATGGGATCAATTTGTGTGAAATGTATGAGGATTTTTCAAATAAGTCATACGTCTGAAGAAAGAGCTTAGTACTAAGGCGGGGTACATGCAACAAACCGCATGAAAATTGACTAATAAGTAAGAAAGTTGTTGCACAATTTCTTACCTGAAGCGAGGCAAATTTTTCCGTATGCGTTATCATTTCGTTTTCTGGTCGGCTAGGATCAATTTTTCGAAAAAGTAAAAGGATTCGACAAATAATTTATATACTAGAGGAAAGAAGAAATGCAACAACTATTTTTTTGTTATTTCTCTTCATTCTTTTATGTTATTGAGCCAAACTGTATCTTGATATATTATTGATCTTTGTCTTACATGTGAGATAAGGCCAAAATAGACGTTTACACGTTTCTCACGTGCAAACCTTTAAATAACTAAACTGTACATAAAACTTTTGATTGTGTAGATGCACGTCGCCTCGACAAAAGGCAGTGATTTGCGTTTGGATTCAATCCCTCATATCATTTTGGGACTTATTCAAAGACGTCGTCTACTAGCAATTGTGATGTTTATTAGTGGAACATCTCAACCTGCAGCTGCTGCTGACTTTTGTGTACATCGGTATACAAAATAGTGCTTGAGGTAACGTGTTAGAATGAACGGAACAACTTACGTTCGCCCGAAAAGCGGCCGTCAACCTCTAACTTCACGACGTCAGGACCAGAACGTTCGCTAATTTTACCTACAGAAACAAATTGTCTTATCGAGAAAAACTGTTGATACTTTTCATTGACAGTACAGCAATCACATTCTAGCCAGGAATCGTTAACGTCGGTCTTGATTGCGTGTGAGAACGCATTTAACGTTGACGCCAAACCGCTCTCATTTAAACGCATATTGATGGCACGTGCAACCTGTGACCTTGGTGAAATTTTAACACTAGAAAGTCAAATGATGAAGTTTTACTATGCATTGAAAAAAGTACTCGAATACGGGTGATTTTGAGAAATACAAAAAACAAAACGTATGAACAAATTAATTTGTTGTTGCGTCTCTTTTTCCTTTAGTATATATCTGAAGAAAGAACTCAGTACGTGGGGGTACATGTAAGAAACTTTTTGAAAATTGATGCAGAAATAAAAAAAAAGTTGTTGCAAAATAATTGACCATAATCGAGATTATTTTTGTCCGTAGTCGTTATCAATCGTATGATGCACAGTCTCCACGGTCATCTGAGTCTAAAAATCAAGTGGCCTTGGGTTTGATCCGCAGCTACATGTTGGCCAATATTCTTTCTGGCATTTGAAGCCATTTGTCTCTCACTTATGGATGAATCAGTCATGAACTATTTAAGTGGCGTCAGCAGCCGATTGGTCATATTGTCGCTTTTCAACGAAAACATCGTAACTGCAGCTTGGTGTAAGCTGCAGTTACGAGGTTTTCGTTGAAAAGCTGTGATATTATTTGATGTAATTGAACTGATGTGAGAATGGTTAGGTACATCAGCTGCCACTAAATGACTTAAAAAAAACAAGAGGCCCAAGAGGGCCTGAATCGCTCCACTGGCTATAGTAAAAGAATTATTTCATGATTTCTTGTAAGCCTTGCACTACCAAATCTTGTACAGGGTTGCCCAAGGTACATTTCTGCCAAGTTTGGTCTGAATTGGCCCATTAGTATATTTTCAAAAAATTGTTTCGTGGTTTGTCAAATTCTGATAAGCCCTGCCCTGCCACACCCACATTTATTGACCAATCAAAATTTCACTTACAAAGTATGTAAAGGACTACCCATTGAACATTTCTGCCAAGTTTGTAATAAATTGACCAAATGGTTGTTTTTAAAGAATAATTTCGTGATTTCTCCCTTTCTGATCAGCCCACCTGCCACACCAACATTAATTGGTCAATCAAAATTACACTGACAATTAAAATAAAGGGCCGCCCAAGGAACATTACTGCCAAAATTGGTCTACATTGGCCCATTGGTTGATTTATAAATAATTATTTTATGATTTCTCCAATTTTGATAAGCCCCGCCCTGCCACACTCATATTTATGGATCAATCATAATTTCACTGACAATTTAGATAAAGAGCTACCCAAGGTATATTTCTGCCAAGTTTGGTCAAAATTGGCCAAATGGTCGATTTTTAGCTCCACTGGCCTTTCAGGCCAGCGGGCTATTGTCATGGCAGTGTGTCCGTCGTGCGTGTGTGCGTGCGTCCGTCCGTCCGTCCATCCGTCCGTGCGTCTGTAAACTTTTTCTTTAAAAATCTTCTTCTCAAAAACTACTAGATGGATTTCAACCAAACTTCACAGGAATGATCCTTTGGTGACCTTCTCTCAGATTCCTTCAAAGAAAATAGATTGAATCAGTATAACCTGAGTTATCAGCCCTTGAATGTCAAAAATTGCAGGTTTTGACTAGTTTTCTTCTAAAATCTACAAATATTGAATAATCAAGACAAAACTTTGACAGAATCATGCTGACTACAAGATCTTGCCTTGGCAAAATTTTCAGCTTGATTTGAATTTTATATCATGAGTTATGTGCCCTTGAAATTGACAAAATTGCCATTTTCAGCTGTATTTTGACTTTGTTTTCACTCTAGCAACTACAAATATTGACTAAACAAGACAAAACTTTGACAGAACTTTGATAGAATAATACTTACTATAAGATCTTACCTTGGTAAAATTTTCAGCTTGATCTGAATTTTATAGCATGAGTTATGTGCCCTTGAAATTGCCAAAAATTGCCATTTTCGGCTCTATTTTGCTGGTTTTGACTTTATTTTTACTCTAAAATCTACAAATATAAACCAATCAAGACAAAACTTGGACAGAATATATATAAGCATTATATGCTGCCTGGGTGTAGTTTTCAGCTTGATCGGAATCTTACATCATGAGTTATATGCCCTTGAATTTGACAAAATTGCCATTTTCAACTTTGTTTTCACTCTAACAACCACAAATGTTAACCAATCAAGATGATACTTGGAAGAATCTTGTTGACAACAAGGTCTTGCTTATGCGTAATTTTCATCATTATCACACTGTTACAATCTGAGTTATGTGCCCTTGAAATTGGCAAAATTTCAGTTTTTGACACTTTTTCCACTCTTGAAGCCACAAATATTGACTAATATAGACAAAATTTGAACAGAATGATAGTGACCATAACATCTTGCATGTGTTTAATTTTCGATTTGATTTTAGATATACATACTGAATTATTTGTCTTTGAATTTGGCAAAATCACAGTTTTCAATTTTATTATCGCTCTAACATCCCTAGAATATTAGTCAATCATTTACTTTCTTTTTGCATTGACCACGTGATTGCTGCTTTTGACTTTGTTTTTGCTGTAAGAACCATAAGTATTCAAAAATCTAGTCAAAACTTGGATTTGATATTAAAAGAAATTCAGGCCTGTGGAGCGACTCAAGACCTTCAGGTCTTTCTAGTTAAAGAATTATTTTGTGATTTCTCTAAATCCGATAAGCCCCGCCCTGCCACGCCCACATTTATGGAACAATCAAAATTTCGATGACAATTTAAATAAAGGGCCAACCTAGGTAAATTTCTGCCAAGTTTGGTCAAAATTGGCCAAATGGTTGATTTTTAAAGAATTATTTTGTGATTTCTCTAAGTCTGATAAGGCCTGCCCTGACACGCCCACATTTATGGACCAATCAAAATTCTTTGAACAATTTAAGTAAAGGGTCACTTAAGGAACATTCCTGCAAAGTTTGGTCAAAATTGGCCTGCTGGTTTGAGAGGAGAAGATTTTTAAAGAATTATTTTGCGATTTCTTTAAGTCTGATAAGCCCCGGCCTGCCACGCCCTCATTTACAGACCAATCAAAATTCTTTGAACAATTGAAGTAAAGGGTCACCCAAGGAACATTCCTGCCAAGTTTGTTCAAAATTTGCCCAATGGTTTGAGAGAAAAAGATTTTTAAAGAAAAAGTTAACGCACGGACGGACGCACGACGGACACAGCGCCATGACAATAGCTCGCTGGCCTTCGGCCGGTGGAGCTAAAATTGAACACGGTGCTATCAAAATTCAACCAATTGCTCAATGGATTGATGCGCAGATCCAGAGGATTTCTGGATTCGCGCTTGCTATTGTATGAACTAGCCTAACTTTAACCCAAACGATTGTCAGCTTACAACTAGAGATGCCTTGCCATTGGGGGGGGGGGGGGGGGGGGGGGGGGGCTTAGCTTTCTAGTCCCTTGTTCCTACGGGTCTGACCAGTTTAGAATGTTGTCGTTTTGGTAAAGCCTCTCTTACAACCGGTCGTACGTGCTCCTGCGTGCGGTCTGCGTCTAAAACGTACGTTTAGTCGTGCGATGCACGCACGTGCAACGTACGATTTTGGTGGACGCAACCACGACGCGGCAAAGAATTGACCGGACAATTCTTTGAGGCGCTCTTACAACCCGTCGTGCGTCTTTATAAATCGTGCGATTTTGCAGAGTTTTAAAGCGTACGATTTAAAAAGACGCACGACGGGTTGTAAGAGAGGCTTAAGTGAGTGAGTGAGGTTTAAGGCCCATTTCAACAGCTAGGATCATACAGAAAAGGAACATCAGATTGTACTCTCGTCGAAAAGACCCGATTGGCGAAGGTGGAATGGTAGGCCCACTGTTGGTGAACTCGGCCAAAGCGTGGGACGTTTTTTCGCGATCATTGTAATGATTGTATTCCGTCAGTGTTGTTATAAAATATCGTAACTACCGTTTTGATAAAGCCGTAGTTACCAGATTTTATAACAACACCGACGGTTTGTCAATACATATCGGTTAACGCGGTCTATTTTTAGAACAAATTCATTGTTATTAGAAAAACTATCCAATCAGATCTTTAAACTCACAATTAAATGCAAAATATATGTACCTTGTTGTAGGAAAAAACGTCCCTCGCTTTGGCCGAGTTCACCAACAGTGAGGCCTTTTAGATCTATCTAGAATCGTTTGGGTCAAAGTTAGTTCACACAATCCCAGAAATCTTCTGGACACTTTTAACCAGGCAACTGCCATCTGTTTCCACAGTTGTCAATTCTCGGAAGCTCAGTATTTATTTTGAATTGGCAACTGTAAGTGTCAAGTTAGTTGCCATTTGCCAAATCGTGATAGATCTAGATCTAGTTTAGTATAGTTAATATGAATTGGCAACTGAAAGTGTGAAGTTAGCTGCCAGTTGACAATTCGGGACAGTTTAGTAGCTAATATGAATTGGCAAAACAAAGTGTGAAGTTAGAGTAGAGGAGGGTAATCCCGACATGCGCCCAATTCCGGCACTTTTTGAAAATGGTCGTTTGTATTGCATTATCTTTAGACAAAATCAACAACTTTCTGTTTTCAACATTAGGCTACATCATACATTTTCCCGAAATTATGATCATTGACATATAAAAGCTTGCTTTCTTAAAAAAAATCGAGGTTAAAGATAGACCACCCTGTTTGCGGAATTTTCAAAAATGCAGTCTTACAGATTTCTGTAAGAGGGGTGTACTGAAAAAAGTAAAAATAAATTGATGTACAAGTCATCTTTCTCGATACATTTTTGAATAAGATGAACATTTATATAATTCTCATTTATCCTAGGCATCTAAATGTAGGCCTATATTCTTAGTAATTTTCAGCATGGTTTTCGCTCGAAACGAAGCTGTGAAACCCAACTAATTAGTTTCTCACATGAAATTATGACAATCTTGAAAATGGTGAACAGGTTGATGTTGTAGTTATGGATTTTTCGAAAGCGTTCGATAAAATTGACCACTAAAAACGTGTCCAAAAATTAAAACGTATGGGTATAAACACCAGTCACAAACCGGATACAAAATTTTCTAAGGTCAATGTCACAACAAGTCGCAGTTGAATGTAGCTTCTCTAATATCCTCCCAGTGCTGTCAGGTGTCCCGCAAGGCTCGGTCCTTGACCCCTGTCTATTCCCTTCATATATGAATGATTTACCTGACTCCATCAAATCTAGTGTCTGACTTTTTGCAGACGACACAATTGTCTTTAGAAGTATCAATAGCCCCAAAGATTCAGAAATCCTACAAACCGACCTAAAAACACTCGAAACCTTGGAAAAAGATTGGGCTATGGAATTTAATCCCGATAAATGTGAGGTGCTAAGAATTACACGTAAAAAGAAGCCTACAAACCATCAACATATCTTCCATGAACAAAACTTATAAACAGCTGAAACTGCTAAGTACCTTGGCCTTACAATTGCTCACGATATGTCCTGGAAAACACACATTGAAAACATAACAAACAAAGCAAATATTGTCCAACAAGATTAACCCGGGATATCTGCATATGTAATGACCCTTCTTCGGCAATGTTTTGTTAAGACGCTCAACTAACGGACTTAGCACACGAAAATTAAGTTGTCCCGGGTTAATTTTGGTGGACAATAACTCTCTACGCCTTATTAAAAGAAATATAAAAACATCAAACAAATAATTAAAAGAAACGTCATACAAAACATTTGTTAGACCTCAGCTTGAGTATTCATCAACTGTGTGGCATGATCCATGGCAAAAATACCTGAATAGGAAATGGAGCAAGTTCAAAGATCTGCAGCTCGTTATGTGATGAATGACTATGATTATAACCACGGTGTATAATCACGTGACTTAGAATTTCCGATAATCTTCAATAACTTTGTCAATACTTGACCAATTCTAATTCGGTGTGAAGCAAAGAAGGTGGAAAAATGTCAAGAATAACCTGGACGTGATGGATTTTTAAAAATCAACTAATTGAAAAGTTATTGAAGATAAACCAAAATGTTGGTTTATCTTCAATAACTTTTTTATCAGTTGATTTTCCACAAATCCACTACGCCCATCTAATGCGTGACGTCTGTCCACATTCTCTGCTTCAAACCGAATTGAATTCGGCCCCGTATTAACAAAATTATTGAAGATTTTCTGAAATTGTTGCATTACGTGATTGTCCACCGTGATAACAGTACCATGTTACATCATCTAAACTGGCAGACCCTGGAACAGAGACGGAACATTACAGCTGTTACTTTCTTCTATAAAATCAAGACAAATTTAGTCCATGTTGATCATCATCATATTATCCAAACTAGAAATTTGAACTGTCTTATACATTTCTCTCGAGCTCAACAACACTCACATTCCTTCTTTCTGAGAACAATCCGTACAGCTGTGGAAAATGAAGAAATAGCAATGAATCGTGTGCTAAAAATAGACTGGGTTCTCCGTTCTGTTTTGATAAAGCATCGGTGTTCTCATAAAATCTCGTAACTACGGCTTGAAATAATCCGTAGTTACGAGATTTTATAACAACACCCACGAAATACTATTTGTCCAGTGAAAATCATATGCTTTTCAACTTGAAGACTGATGCAGGTCATGAAATAAATGTGGACATAGAAAGGATTTCTGTACATTATAGATCTAGCACAGAAATTTTGAGACAAAAGGGGCAAATGCTGTTTATCAGGCCTTTTTTTGTATTAGTTAGGCCTATGTCAAAACAAGATATTGTATGGAAAAGGGTTAAATAATCCCAAATTCTCACATGTGGACACCTTTTTGTATGCATTATTTACATGTACAAAAGATTTTCGCGAGTGAATCCATGAGAAGACTGTGCTCGCCAACTATTGCACGGGTTGTTTACCATGCAATTCCCTTAAGCCTTTCCAAAACAAGACCTGGTTTTGACGTCCCTACCAAGATAGGCTTGGGAAAAGATTGGGTCAAAAGAAGAAACTGCTGATAACCAGCAGTTTCTCCTTTTGTCTCAATATTTTCTGTGCTGAAATATACACAAATCACGTGTTTATCCACAATCATTTTGTTGTCTGCAGCATCTTTGAATTTTGACCACCCTAAAAATTTGTCGTTTGGGAAAGGGTTAATGCCATGAAACATCGGCGAATCTAGGATTTCTTTGAGGGCCTGGGGTTCGAATATACAAATAGGGGGTTCGTTTTCCCATTATTACTCTATTTTGACTGAATTTCTGCATGAAAATGAAATATTCAAGCCAACGTGGGGGTTCGTTTGAACCTCCCCCCCCCCCGAACCCCCTCTGGATCCGCCACTGAATTGAAAGTAGTGTGTAGGGTTGATCGATAGAAATGGGTGGGAGCTGCGGGCTGACACCATTCAACTCAATTTCTTCATTTTCCACAATGTTTTTTTTTTTTTCAACAGAAATACCAAAAATCTAAAACTCCATTCACATGAAAGTATCGCCAGTATCATCTTTGAATTTGGAACAGTCTAAAATTTTGCCTTCTGCTTCTAAAACAATGATAATTTTAAACAGATGTAAGACACGGCCACCAATCCCTCTCCTTCATTGCAAAATGCTATGAATGAAATCTCAGAAGAGGGACTTCCTGCTATGAAGAAAGGGGACACATTTTGAATAACTAAACACATGTTGTTACTTTAAATCGGTTATTTTGATAGTTATGAATTGAATCTCAAAAGCCCCTGTCCTGGCTGTTGTCTGAATTTTGGAGGGGCTGAATAGGATTTCCCCTAAAGTTTCAATGTGAAATAAGGACAATTCAGCATTTTGGGCGAGCTTGGGGGGGGGGGGGGGGTCTTAGGCCCTTCATGTCCCCACCCGTTACTATGGGCCTGACTTATCATTACATTTTTAGATAAGAACAGTTTAAATTTGGTAAATAAATACTTGAACACTACGGTTCCTCGTCTTAACTCAATTACAATATTCAAAGTGCCTCTTCTGAGATTTCATTCATAGCATTTTGCAAAGAAGGAGAGGGATTGGTGGCCGTGTAAGAGTTATTCAAAGTCTATGAGCAAAGAGTCTCGGCGTATTATCGCTGAAATTTCAAATAGCCTAGTCTCTGAAGAAAAGGATGAGGTAGAGATCTTACAATCAGAGTTTTTACGACCAACAATTATTTTCCTTATTCCATCGATCAGAACAGTATCCCTTTTGAAGACCCTATTCAATACGACTTTAGACTTAGTAAAACATACAGGGAAGAGAGAAAATGCCCAGTTATGAACCGGGTAACCTCTATAATGTATATAATCCGAGTTTTCTCTGATGAAATTCGCTCTTTGATATGTTGATGTCGCTCATTTACAAAAAATGAGCGACATCAACATATCAAAGAGCGAATTTCATCAGAGAAAACTCATGTATAGGGAGTATTTCTGTGGAAAAGGCCGTGTTCTATAGATTGTATAACACATTTTCTCAGTGTTTCTTATGATCGAACATCTCAGTGTTTCTTATGATCGAACATGGATACTTTTTTATTTGAGGTAGGCCTAGCTTTAACAGCCCGTAGGAACAGGGGAGCTAAGGGGGGCCAAGCGCCTCCAAAGTTGGCCAAAAATACTGAATTTCCCTACAATATAGCCCACCATCCTAATATTCAGATACTGGGGCTTCAGCCACCCCAATATGAAATTGCTTCCTACGGGCCTGTTTAATTTTGTCTTCGTCAACTACTCTGAGTCCTGAAACACTGCGTCGGCGAAAATAGCGTATGAAAATTTATTCAATCACGTTCCGGGAATTCTTTCCTGAAATTAAGGTTTACAGACCCTGAAAAAAACCCCACTTTCTAGTCATAGGAAATGCACCAAATTACACACACTTGTAAATGCACTTCACTCAAGTTGATTCACCGTGTCGGATTTCAAGATTATGCTTCAGGAAGAATATTATGTACAAATATTATTTTACTCTACATTCATATGCAAGGGAGGTAATTTTGAACATTTTTGTCAAATATTTCCATAAGTATGCATTAATTCAAAATTCTAAACCGTACAAAATGCTTATGTTTGTATTTGGAATGGAATTGTAACACAGTTTAGGAATTATTTGCACTTTTAAAATTTTGCCTCTGGCTCTTTGGTGCTTTTGAGGGGTTGGATACCTTAAGTAAATAAGTCGGAAAATAGAATCTATGCCATGTCTCTCCCCTTCTATCTTAGAGATGATCTTCTCTAACCCCCCTTTCCCGTCTGAATTGGCAGCATTTACCCATTACGCAGGCCTACCAAACGACAAAATTTTAGGCTCTTCCAAATTCAAAGATGTTGCAGAAGACAATTAAAAATAAACAAAATTCTCTATATATATATTTTTTAGAGGAAAATATTGTGGGAAATAAAGAAATTGCTTGTCACAAGCATTTTTTTTTTTTATTTTCCACAGTGTTTTCCAAAGCCATAATAGTAGCTTGTGCGGAGTCAAAAATAGTCACTGCGTGGTGATGGGTTAAAATTGGACCATTCTAAATCCAAACTTGTTATTTTTGATAGGGGTAAAGTAAGAATTTGCCTCAGATTCTTATAAATAGCCCTTGTTTTCCAAACGACAAAGCCTAAAATTTCCGGCAGACGACAAAATGGATGCTGATCAGTGGCGGATCCAGGATTTCTGAAAGGTGGATACGAATTTACAATTAGAGGGGTTCGTCTTCCGATTAATATACAATTTTGACTGAATTTCTGCATGAAAATGAAAGAATTAGGCTTCAGAGGGGGGTTCGTTTGAACCCCCCGAACCCCCTCTGGATCCGCCACTGCTGATCAATAAATATCTCTAGGATTTTTTTTCTCTCTCTCTCTCTCTTTAAATCAATGAAGCAAAACGTATTGCGACGAAAGAAGAAATGTTGGTTGTCAGTATTATCACTTTCTTCTTTTGCTTCAATAATTAATTCTCAAGCCTTTTTCCTAATGTTCCTCGATGCCACCTAATGTTTGGAAAAGGTCTACTTCGTTTTCACACAGAAAAGATTGACCTAGTTGACCACCTGTGTGGTACAATACCCGTAGGCGATACCCGTGAATTTCGCTCGTGAATAATCATGTGATAATCCCGGATTAGCTCGTGAACAGCCGCCATTGTCATTATGAATATAAATTTTGACCGTCATACTTTTCAGTTCTTATAATCTACTGGAATATCGCCGAGGAAACACGTAAACTTTTTTTTATTTTCATTCTTGCTGTCTCTGTTATATTTAATGTAATTTTGTAAAGCATTCATTTAGCAAATTATTTAAACAAATGTGGAATCTTTGCATTAATTTTCTAATCGTCTTCATTAGATCTACTTCTGTCTTTTGTCTAAAGCGGTCTTGAACATTCCAAATAATTTTGACTTATTAGAAGAAAATGCTGACATTTTCTTTTCGATGTTCACAAGATAAAGATTTACTCGACCCCAATTGGGAAAATATTGATGCAAAAGAAGAAAATGCTGATAGGCTAAACAGCATTTTCTCCTTTTGCCTCAATATTTTCTGTTTTTGATTTTAATATTTGTACACAAATTCTACATTTTTAGCCACACATGTCTGTAGCATCTTCCAAATTGAAAGGGGCTATTTTTGCATTTTGGGAAAGGAATTGATTTATTTTATGCACACTAACCATATTAGATTTTCAGAGATCACGTGCCAGAGTTCTGGTAAAGAACCAAAAGCAGTTTGGGAATCAATAAATCAGGGAATTAACAGATTAAGGTTGGTTTCTTTTATTTCTCCTTTTCTACTCACTACTGATGATATTAACCCGTTACCACACAATGACTCTCTTGACTACCCTCAAGATAATGGCTTTGGAAAACATTATGTAAAATGGAGAAATTGCTTGTGACAAGCAATTTCTTCATTTCCCACAATGATTTCTACCCAAAAAAATTTACAATTGCATCCACTTGAAATTGTTTGCAGCATCTTTCAAATTGGACCTTTCCAGTTTAAAATTTTGCTGTTTGGTAATGGCCAATGGGTTTGGTGAAATTAGAATTTTTTTCTGAAAGAATTCCGTTTCATTACCATATTCTCACATTTGAGACAAAATGACGCTTTTTGCAACCCACGACTTACATCTTTGGAAAACATTGAGAAAAACTGTATTTTTTTTATTTGGACAATTCAAATTTTCCTTTCTATAATGGCAAAGGTGAAATTTCAGAATTATTTGTTAATTAATCAGTATTTGTTGCATTGTCCTCTAATTTGTAGAAATGTCTTTCTTTCAAAAGATGGTAATCAAAAGAAAAAAAATGTTGAATATCAGCAAGGGAAGCCTTGAGAGAAAAGAAGAAAATTCTCAATATCAGCAATATTTGCTTTTCTTCCAGAACTGGCTACAAATCGACATTGTAAGACATGTCTAAAACTTGTTTCAGAAAGGATTAATTGTTAGTTTCTACATAGTTTAGTAGTTTAAGAAATTATGTACATACTTAGGAATAATGCAAGTATGATATTAGGGGCCCCCATACTTGCATTAGTAGGAATTAGTACCAAGTAGATAAAATCATGGGTAAAAATAACTGGTGTTTTACTCATGAATGTTAGGTAAGCTTTAGTAGTCTTGAGGAATTTCTCAAACAAGTGGGTTTAATTTATTATTCTCTCGCATTGGAATAGAATATGCTGTGAGAGAAGGAAAAATGCAGATAACGATAATTTTCTCCTTTCCTCTCAACGCTTCCTAAGCTGATACAGTATATACATAATATTATATTCTGTGTTTGAATCCAGTTTGTCATGTGCATCGTTTATTAATTGGCATTTTTATGCCCCTGTATCGAAAGATCAGGGGCATATTGTTTCAGTCGAGTCCGTCTCTGATAATAAAGTCTGATTGTCTGTGTGCTGTTTCTGTCCGCTTGTCTGTTCGTTACTTTTGTCGTCTGTCTGTCTGGCCATTTTGGGGGGCACTTGTGTTTCACAAACATATATGTAGTTACCTTTGCCTTAATATTTTGCTTGATGTTTTCAGTATCATATTGGTCACAAGTCATTTTTTATCCAAATCTGTTGAAGAATTTGAGGTTGGCGTCGCTTCAACAGAAAGTTTAAGTGGAACCAGCAACAGCGAGAGTAATTGTAGGTAGAAACTTGTTTATTATAATCATTTGGATTAATTACATTCTGCCCCATTGCTCTCCCAAAAATAGACTAAGTTTTAACACCTGTATCAGCTTTGAAAAACATTGAGACAAAAGACAAAAAAGCTGATGAACAGCATTTTTGTGCCCCTGTATTGAAAGATTTGGGGCATATTGTTTCAGTTGTGTCCGTCTGTCTTTCTGGCCATTTCGAGGGCACTTGTGTTTCACAAACATATATTATCTAGTTACCTTTGCCTTAACCCTTTCCCAAACAACTAAATCTTGGGGTGATCCAATTTGAAAGCTGCTATAGACAACAACATTCATGTTAAAAGGAAAGGGTTTGTGTGCAATATGGCACAGAAAATATTGAGACAAAAGGAGAAACTGCTGGTTATTAGCAGTTTCTTCTTTTGTTTCAATGTTTTCCCAAACCTTTTCTATTTGGGATATTAAAACAAGGTCTTGTTTGGGAAAGGGTTAATATTTTCCTTGATGTTTTCAGCTTCATATTGGTCACAAGTCATTTTTTATCCAAATCTGTTGAAGAATTTGAGGTTGGCGTCGCTTCAACAGAAAGTTTAAGTGGAACCAGCAACAGCGAGAGTAATTGTAGGTAGAAACTTGTTTATTATTTATAATCATTTGGATTAATTACATTCTGCCCAATTGCTCTCCTAAAAATAGGCTAGGTTTTAACACCTGTATCAGCCTTGAAAAACATTGAGACAAAAGGCAAAAAAGCTGATGATCAGCATTTTTGTGCCCCTGTATTGAAAGATTGGGGGCATATTGTTTCAGTTGTGTCCGTCTGTCTTTCTGGCCATTTCGGGGGCACTTGTGTTTCACAAACATATATATTTAGTTACCTTTGCCTTAACCCTTTACCAAACAACTAAATCTTGGGGTGGTCCAATTTGAAAGCTGCTATAGACAACAACATTCATGTTAAAAGGAAAGGGTTTGTGTGCAATATGGCACAGAAAATATTGAGACAAAAGGAGAAACTGCTGGTTATCAGCAGTTTCTTCTTTTGTTTCAATGTTTTCTAAAGCCTTTTCTATTCAATGGGATGTCAAAACAAGGTCTTGTTTGGGAAAGGGTTAATATTTTCCTTGATGTTTTCAGTTTCATATTGGTCACAAGTCATATTTTTATTCAAGTCTATTGAAGAATTTGAGGTGTCACTTCGACAAAAAGTTTTGGAGGAACCAGCAACAGCGAGAGTAATCGTATGTAGAAATTTGTTTATTATCATCATTTGGATTAATTCCATTCTCCCCAATTGTTTTTATGTCCCTATATCGGAAGATCGGGGGCATATTGTTACAGATGTGTTAATCTGTCTGTCTGTCTGTCCGCCCAGCCGTCTGTGTGTCTGTCTGTCTGTGTGTCTGTCTGTCTGTCCATTTTGGGGGCATTTGTGTATACCAAACAAATTTTGTTATCTTTGCCTCATGTTTTCAGTTGTAAATTGTTCAAAAATCTTTTTTTTTTCCAAATCTTTTGAAGAATTTTAGGTTGGCGTCTCATTGAAAGTTTAAAAGGAACCAGCAACAGCGACAGAAACGGAAGGTAGAAACTTTTTTTATTCAAACCAATTGAATCAATTACATTCCGCCCCATGGCTTTCCCAAAAATAAACTAGGATTTGCTTAAGGTTATCTACTCCTAATGAGAATCATGTGATGTCAGAATTTTTCTTGTGACGTTAGCATATGTTACACATCCAAATCTATTTGGACGATGTTGTAAACATTTGGCAGTGGAAAGTTTCACCGCTGAATATTTACAACATGGCCCAAATAATTTCCATTTTGCATGAATCTTATTATGAAGATCTACCTTAGATGTAATGTTGACTGCTAATATTTATTTTTTATACAGTTGGTCAACCAGATGAAACGGCAAGGATGTTTTGGACGTATCGTCGGTCACATTTGAAAAAGTCGTAACTACAGATTAAATAAGCTGTAGTTACGACATTTTCAAACTTGACCAACGATATGTAGTCTATATAGACATACACATGCTAATATTGATTTGTTTTCTTTTGACAGCTATGGAATAATTGTGCAGATTTGTATTAGTATTTTAATTAAGTCAAGTATTAGTACATAGTAGAAAGTATCTAAGTTAGTTTCGACATACGTATGACGTTGACATGATACCGACATGACAATGATGGGACATCATTTTTTGGAAAGGACAAACATGTTACAAGACGACGGATTTTGGGTTTGAGTTTTAACTCTTGTTTCTATTGGTTTGTGCATTCATGGGTGTTGGCAAGTTTTGTCACTTGATATCTTTGTTCAGTTCTGCTTTGATAGTTTGAGACTTCACTTATATCTTTGACAATTTATATTTGGTTCTTGAAAGTCTTAGAATTTCCTATTGATCATTGGCATTGAAGGTTTGTAGATGGTTTGTACATTCTATTGTTCCATCAGAGACGTTCGATTGATTTGTTGTAATGATCTGGGTCTAGGTTGTGTTGCTCTAATAATGCTTTCTTTTTCAGTAGTTTTCATGCCTGCTGTTTAAAACCCAGTCACCCGTATATCTTTCCTCTTTTTAACTTACATGTTAAATACTTATCACCTTGTTTTACAGGACTGTCCATCCGGGTCCAGATCAGGTTGCTGTAATCATTCTTTGGTTTGGCTGTTCTTTGTTAAGGCTATGTCATTAGATTTTGCGTCAACTATTTACTAATAGGTTTCACCCCATAGATCTTTCTTTCCTATTTTTAACTTACATGTTAAATACTTATCACCTTGTTTTACAGGTCTATGTCCATCCGGGTCCAGATCAGGTTGCTATAATCGTTCTTTATTTAGGCTGTTCTTTGTTTAGGCTATGTCATTAGATTTCGTGCCAGCTGTTTACTATACCCAGTCACCCCATCTCTCTATTGTACCTCTTTTTAACTTGCATGGTCAATACTTATCACCTTGTTTTCCTTGTTTTACAGGACCATGTCCATCTGGGTCCAGATCAGGTTGCTATAATCATTCTTTGTCTAAGCTATGTCATTAGATTTTGCCCCAGCTATTTACTAACAGGTTTCGCTTCATGTATCTTACTTACCTATTTTTAACTTACATGTTTTAAAATACTTATCACCTTGTTTTACAGGACTATGTCCATCTGGGTCCAGATCAGGTTGCTATAATCGTTCTTTATTTAGGCTGTTCTTTTTTTAGGCTATGTCATTAGATTTCACGCCATCTATTTACTTACAGGTTTCGCCAAATCTATCCTTTGTACCTATTTTAACTTGCATGTTTATACTATTCACCTTGTTTTACAGGACTGTACATCTGGGTCCAGATCAGGTTGCTATAATCGTTCTTTATTTAGGCTGTTCTTTGTTTAGGCTATGTCATTAGATTTCGTGCCAGCTGTTTACTATACCCAGTCACCCCATCTCTCTATTGTACCTCTTTTTAACTTGCATGGTCAATACTTATCACCTTGTTTTCCTTGTTTTACAGGACCATGTCCATCTGGGTCCAGATCAGGTTGCTATAATCGTTCTTTATTTAGGCTGTGTTATACATAGGCTATGTCATTAGATTTTGTGCCAGCTGTTTACTATACTGTGTCACCCCATCTATCTTATGTACCTCTTTTTAACTTACATGTTAAATACTTATCACCTTGTTTTACAGGACTGTGTCCATCTGGGTCCAGATCAGGTTGCTATAATTATTCTTTGTCTAAGCTATGTCATTAGATTTTGCGCCAGCTATTTACTTACAGGTTTCGCACCATCAATCTTACGTACCTCTTTTTAACTTGCATGTTTAATACTTTTCACCTTGTTTTACAGGACAATGTCCATCCGGGTCCAGATCAGGTTTCTATAATCATTCTTTATTTAGGCTGTTCTTTGTTTAGACTATGTCATTAGATTTTGTGCCAGCTATTTACTAACAGGTTCACCCCATCTATCTTAAGTACCTATTTTTAACTTGCATGTTTAAAACCATTCATCTTGTTTTACAGAACCATGTCCATCCGGGTCCAGATCAGGTTGCTACACATCATTTTTTGTTTAGACTATGTCATTAGATTTTGCGCCAGCTATTTACTTACAGGTTTCGCTTCATGAATCTTACTTACCTATTTTTAACTTACATGTTAAATATTTATCACCTTGCTTTACAGGACTATGTCCATCTGGGTCCAGATCAGGTTGCTATAATCATTCTTTATTTAGGCTGTTCTTTGTTTAGGCTATGTCATTAGATTTCTCGCCAGCTGTTTACTATACTGTGTCACCCCATCTATTTTATGTACCTATTTTTAACATACTATTCACCTTGTTTTACAGGACCATGTCCATCTGGGTCCAGATTAGGTTGCTATAATCATTCTTTGTTTTGGCTGTGTCTTTAGATTTTGCGCCAGCTATTTACTAACAGGTTTCGCTCCATGAATTTTACTTACCTATTTTTAACTTACATGTTCGAAACCATTCATCTTGTTTTACAGGCCCATGTCCATCCGGGTCCAGATCAGGTTGCTATACGGTTTAACTCCATGACCCCATCTATCTTACGTACCTCTTTTTAACTTGCATGTTTAATAGTATTCACCTTGTTTTACAGGACCATGTCCATTCGGGTCCAGATCAGGTTGCTACACATCATTCTTTGTTTAGACTATGTCATTAGATTTTGCGCCAGCTATTTACTTACAGGTTTCGCTCCATGAATCTTACTTACCTATTTTTAACTTGCATGTTTAAAACCATTCATCTTGTTTTACAGGACCATGTCCATTTGGGTCCAGATCAGGTTGCTACACATCATTCTTTGTTTAGGATGTGTCATTAGATAGACTTGTTATTGTTTTACAGATTAGATGCTTTTAAAACTATATTTAGCCTACGGTATATGTCCTTCTTATTTATTGACCATTGCCATATATGTAGTTAATTTGCTAGATGTTGTTTTACCCTAACCAAATAATGTAAGCCCCCGGCTGTTGAGGGGGAATAGAAATATCTCGGTTGCCAGTCCTGCAGTTGGTGGTAGAACCCCATACAATGGACATATTGTTAGATTTTGATAAGTTTAATTTTGTTACATTTACTTGCATAATTATTATGTTATTGTTTAATTTAATCCCTTGAATATGTTACTGAGTATGTTACCAATTGAAATGTTTGACTTTGATAGTTGATTCAATATAGGCTACTTCGCATTTTACATGTATTGAAATCTTTATTTATAAATCCTACTATTGTCCTTTGCCATACATAGCTTATTTGTTAGATGTTTAACTTTGCATGTTTTGAAAACTGATATATATATATGCTTTCTCTAGATTTCCTATTGAATACAAAATGTATTTATAGTACAAAGTTATAAATGCTATTATATTTGTTTCTAGATAGACTTGATGTTGTTTTACCCTAACCAAATAATGTAAGCCCCCGGCTGTTGAGGGGGAATAGAAATATCTCGGTTGCCAGTCCTGCAGTTGGTGGTAGAACCCCATACAATGGACATATTGTTAGATTTTGATAAGTTTAATTTTGTTACATTTGTTTGCATATGCATGTTATTGTTTAAGTTAAGCCCCTTGTGCCATGACTGTGTATAGTTTATTGCTTTAACTTTGCATGTTTGAAAATTTTTGCACCGGTGTTTAAATTTTCTTTTTTGTTGTATTTCATAATTGTGCAATATCATTACTTTGAATAGTTTTTTTCATTCAATAGATCTATCGAATTTTGCTTGTATTGATAAATGTTATTTTAGTGGGTGCCTACATAATCTAGTTAAGTTAAGGCCTTTAGAAATTTACATATTCGTAATCTACTAGTATATGTTTCTACTAACAACTTTTGATAAGGGACTTTCCTGTTGCTACTAGAATTTTTTCATGTAATTTCATTAAAATTTAATCTGTGTTATGAAAACTTTCACTGGTGTCTGTAAAATGTATGTTTAAAGTAAATACTGTATAGGCCTATAAAAATTTATACATTGATATAAGATATAGACGTTTCTACTTAAAACTTTGTTGCTACTTATTGTATACATTGATAAGTTAGATATTTCTACTAACAACTTTGTTACTGCTTATTGTATACATTGTTAAGATACCGTAGATGTTTCTACTAACAACTTAGTTGCTACTTGTTATATCATTGATAAGATTGTTTGTTGCTACTGGAATTTTTCTTGTAATTTCATTATATTTATTTAGATCTACATTATTATTACCGGTAATTATTTATATAATTAATGATTGTGTTATCATTATGTATTACATTGTTCATTTGTATTAGTTTTGCTTTTTTGACTTCTATTTCAATTGTATACATCTTCAGTGGGTAATCAAAACCTTGTAACTCCAGCTTGGTCAAGCTGTAGTTACAAGGTTTTGACACCCACTAACAATATTCATTATTATTTAATGCTTCACTGTCAGACTTTTCAATATTCAACAAAACAATCCAAAACCTTTATCAAACTTTTTTTAGATGGTCAGTGGAGTGAGATTCTGAGTAGGAGCGACCCCGTCTGTATGGTGGAGGGCCTAGCAGCACAATGTCCGCACATCAACACTATCCAGATAGAGATGACGCGCTAGTAAGTCTTCAAAGGGTGCCTACAATATGTTGATTCATGATACTGTTAAGTAAGATTAAGAACAGTTATAGTTATTTTGGTTTACTTTTCAGGTAATCTTTCCTACCTAAAAATAAACTAGAACAACTGTAACTTTGTTATTGTACATATCGCCAGTGAGGAATACAAACCTTGTAACTCTAGCTTGGTCAAGCTGCAGTAACAAGGTTTTGATTCCTCTCTAATGATATTCTCTTATTATTCAATCCCTGGTGTGAATAGTTGATTCGCAAATTAAAGAAATTTTCAATTTTCAACAAAACAATACAAAATCTGTCTGCATGGTATATTTTTTTTAGATGGTCAGTGAAGTTAGATTCTGACAAGGAGCGACCCCATCTGAAGCAGAACTTCTGCATCAACACAGTCCAGAAAGTTTATTTTCGTTGACAGGGATTATCCTAATTGATGCATCGTGAAAAATCCTACATAATTTCTCTTCCCGTTTCAGATCGTAAAAAATCCTACAGAATTTCTCTTCTTGTTTCAGATAATGAAAAATCCTACATAATTTCTCCTTGTTTCAGATAGTAAAAATTTCTACAGAATTTCTCTTCCTGTTTCAGATAGTAAAAATTTCTACAGAATTTCTCTTCCTGTTTCAGATAGTAAAAATTTCTACAGAATTTCTCTTCCTGTTTCAGATAGTAAAAATTTCTACAGAATTTCTCTTCCTGTTTCAGATAGAAAAAATTTCTACAGAATTTCTCTTCCTGTTTCAGATCGTGGAAAATCTTACAGAATTTCTCTTCCTGTTTCAGATCGTGAAAAATCTTACAGAATTTCTCTTCTTGTTTCAGATCATAAAAAGTCATACAGAATTTCTCTTCCTGTTTCAGATCATAAAAAATCCTATAGAATTTCTCTTCTTGTTTCAGATCGTGAAAAATCCTACAGAATTTCTCTTCCTGTTTCAGATCGTGAAAAATCTTATAGAATTTCTCTTCCTGTTTCAGATCGTGAAAAATCTTATAGAAATTCTCATAGTATCAGTCACATCTTGAGTGCTCCCTTTTCCCTACTTAACCCATTTCTGTTTCTTTTGTATATTCATATAGTCTAGATAAATGACCTGGCAGAACAGCCCTAGCTATAAGCTAGGGATGCTCTGCCAGGTCATTTATTAAGAGCTATATCCTTCCTAATATGATGATGGCTTGGAGACTCAAACCGTCTTCTCGCAACTGATGACCCAGAGAGACTAAAACGGGCTACCAGCGACTGATGACCAAGGGAGACTAGAACGGGCTACCAGCGACTGATGACCAAGGGAGACTAGAACGGGCTACCAGCGACTGATGACCAAGGGAGACTAGAACGGGCTACCAGCGACTGATGACCAAGGGAGACTAGAACGGGCTACCAGCGACTGATGACCAAGGGAGACTAGAACGGGCTACCAGCGACTGATGACCAAGGGAGACTAGAACGGGCTACCAGCGACTGATGTCCCAGGGAGACTAGAACGGGCTACCAGCGACTGATGAACGGGGAGGACGAGAACGGGCTACTAGCGACTGATGACCCAAGGCAAACCAAAAAGGGGCTACTAGCAACTGATGACCCAGGGAGACTTGAACTGGCTACTAGTGACTGAAAGAAGCGAAAGGTTAGTTAATTCTCGGCTCCACTCAACTGCAATAAAAACTCTTGTAGACATACTCAGTAAAAACTTCAGATAATTTTTCACAAGTATAATTAATACTGCCTTTAGAACTTATGATGTTGACAGTGTAACCAATGTATTACTGTAAATATTGTTGCCTCTAATGTTTAACCCATTACCAGACGACAAAATTTTTGGGTGGTTCAATATGAAAGAAGTTGCAGACGAGAATTGCAAATCAATCAAACGTCAAAAATCTTTCCATTTTATGTTAGAAAACATTGTGGAAAATGAAGAAATTGTATGTCACAAGCAATTTCTTCATTTTCCACAATGTTTTCCCAAGCCTTTCCTTTTGAGTAAGTCAAAAGGCGTCACTGTGCAGTAATGGGTTAAGTCCATGGAGTTGGCAGTATAACAAATGCATCAGTCTAAGCTTTGTAAAAAATTCCTATGGCATTTTGGAGAGACCCGTTCAACTTTTTGCTTCCGGGTCATTGTACAATAGAAAATAGTTCAAGAAATCTTTATCTTGGCATGCAAAGAGCTGTTGGATGTGTTAAGTAATAGTTGATAATTTAGTATTTCTGCATCTGCTCTAAGTTTGGCTGTACAGCATATTTTTTGCTTTATTTGCAGGACTACTTTTTGCAGATACTTGTCAAAATGTACGTGTTGTTAGGCCCAAGACGGACATTCTAAGTGAAATTATATGGTGGTCCTGTACTACGTTGGATATTTCCAGCCAGATTTGACGTAACAACCTTTACACGGTGGATAATCCATGTGACCTTTTAGAAACATTCACACTGAAAAACTGTCCACTTCAAGGTATGTTTCTCAGTTTGTTGTTTGATGATAAAGTGCACCATTATGCATTTGAGAAGGCCATTCCTGGTTCTAGCTTCCTCTGCACGGAATCCCTTGATTTCTAAAAGCATTCAAGCGAAAGCATTTTTTGGGGCAAAAAGGAAGTGGGAAATATTCCCACCTATAGCGTTAAATAGGAAGTTTGGGCTTTATCTGTCCATTTACACGAAATGAATTGTATATATATCCATATATCGTCTTATTCGTCTAGTTAATATATTCATAGAAAATCCTTTAGAATTTGTCAGAAAAGTCTTATTTGAAATGTGACAAGTGAAAGAACACGCCTGATTCAAAATGGAAAGTGTTAAGAGAGGCTATGGTCATTTTAGGTTTAACCTTTTCCCAAACAAGACCTGTTTTTGACATCCCTTATAGAAATGGCTTGGAAAAATATTGAGACAAAATAAGAAAATGCTGACACCAACATTTTCTTCCTTTGCCTCAATATTTACTGTAAATAAGTTAAATCTTTATCAACATCCATTCTGTCACTGAAGCAGTTTTTAACCCATTACCAAACGACAAATTTTGGACTGTTCCAAATTCAAAGATCACGCAGACGACAACTGCATGTGTATGAAAGTTTACATTTTTTGGTCTTTTTGGGTAGAAAAAATTGTGGGAAATGAAGAAATTGCTTGTCACAAGCAATTTCTTCATTTTCCACAATATTTTCCAAAGCCATTATCTTAAGAGGAGTCAAAAAGATTCATTGTGTGGTAATGGGTTAATAGAACCACCCCAAAATTATGCTCTTTGGAACTGCCAAAAGAGTTGTACTAATTAATGCTCCGGGGAAGGGAAACTATAATAGGGAACGATTTTATCCAGTTAATCGTGACGTAAGTTCGGACAAACAATAGTATTTTGTAGGTGTTGTTGTAAAAGCATATTTTCTACAATGTTTTCTACACATAAAGACCAAACAGAATTCTCAATAGCAATTAATTTTGTGCTAAAATAGACTTGGTTTACCATTATGTTTTGATATACTGTCGGTGTTGTTATAAAATTTTGTACATATGGTTTGAATCAAGCTGTAGTTACGAGATTTTATAACAACACTGACAGTTAAGCAAAACATAAAGGTAAACCCTGTCTATTTTTAGCACAAAATTCATTGCTATTCCAACATACTTGCAGGCATCCCATCTGTGCAACAACAAGCTGTGTGTGAACCCAGACCAACTTACATTTGAATCAAGCTCGAAAAACTGCCAAAGGAGAAAATGTGTTAGACCGAACCGATCCATCAGCCATACAGAAGGTCCGGACTGCTTAACAGATCTTTACGAGTAAGTTTTATTTGAATCATTCTAAATTCCTAAATGTTCAGGTTTCGGACCAGGGTTCTCCCCAGAATAATTTGAAGCCGTAGTGGCAAATAACAAGTTTTGGTAAACCTTGAAATGCATTGTGTTCATGCAAATAATTGTGAATAAAAACATAATTGGACAAGAAGAAATTGCTCAATTTGAGCAATTTCCTCTTTTCCCATAATGTTTTATACATAATTATTACATTTAATTTTATTAGAATATATTATTGATCACCTTGTGACATGAAAAAGTCCACAAATCCCCCTATTTGGTAACCTTTTTGAAGAAATTAAGCTGTAGAGGTAAATTTGAAGCTGTAGTGGCATTACTCTGATTTCCATGAAGCTGTAGTGGGACCGATACAGCTTATTGGACTGGGGAGAACACTGGAATTCCATAACGGGTCAGTGTCACAGTGTTTGGAGTATAGTGGTCACATTGAAAAAGGAAAGTTTTGGGTACGACGATTTCTTGAGTGCTTGAAAGGGGAAAAGAGAATTTTAATTTTGTTTTTATACATTTCGGTCAGCTAATCAGACCATCGGAACATTTACCATGATGTTGACGGGTTTTGTGTATGCTTGTGTGTGTCATAGAAGTTGATGATGATGACGATGACGATGATGATAAAGATGATGATGACGATGATGATGATGACGACGACGATGAAAAGTTTATTAATTTTAGCAATGAAGCCAGTAAACTTCTGTAGAAAATTGCTTTCAACAGGCTCTTGTCATTTTCTGTCAATTTCAGCCAACAAATCCGAATTCCTGGTTGTACCACCAGTCACCTACACCAACCAGGGAGCAGACGAGAGAACCATGTGGACAGTAGGAGCAGTTTCCTGAGTAACATTCGACTGTAATAGTAACATGTCAGGTAGGCGATTTATATAATATTTAGTCACATCTCTGTCATCTTTTTTATTACTTTTGCACATTTCGCCTTTAATTAACCCTTTCCCAAACAAGACCTGGTTTTGGTGTCCCTAATAGGAAAGACTTGGGAAAACATTGAAACAAAAGAAGAAACTGCTGATAACCAGCAGTTTCTCCTTTTGTCTCAATATTCTCTATGCCATATTTTATACAAATCCTATTTTAATAACATCCATTTTGTCATTTGTGGTAGTTTTTGAACTGGATCACCCTAAAAGTTGTTTAGGAAAGGGTAAAGTCCTTTGCAAAAGCAGCCAGGGCTGGTTGTCTGGCCTGTTCATGCTGGGGATTGTACACCATTGGATGGATAACATATAGGGCCAAATTGACACTGCTTCAGGTAAGAAATTGTGCAATAACTGTCTTATTTATGCATCTATTTTTAAATGTGTTTGTTGCATGTACCCGGCCTGATGTATGACCTATTTATATAGTGTGTTTGCTTTTCACTAAAATGATCCTAACTGACCAGAAAAAAAAGATCTTAATTGGTTTTTTTTCGTTGTTTTTTTTTTTTTTGTGGGGGGGGGTCAGTTGGGATCAGTTTTGGGTTTTTTTTTTTTTTTTATTCATCGACAAAATCTGGATAAAACCATTACCATGCAGTGACACCTTTTGTTTCCCCAAAAGAAAAATGCTTTGGAAAATATCATAGAAAATATGCATCATGGAAAGTAATTTCTTCATTTTCCACAATGTTTTCTACACATAAAGACCAAACAGAATTCACAATAACAATTAATTCTATGCTAAAATAGACTGGGTTTACTGTTATGTTTTAATATACTGTCAGTGTTGTTCTAAAATTTTGTACATATGGCTTGAATAATGCTGTAGTTACGAGATTTTCTAACTCCTATGAAATACAACTGTTTTTCTGAAATTATGTCACTGTTTACTGGATCAAATCGTTCCATATTCTGTTGCCCAGATTGTGTAGTCACTGTCTTCTCTTTTCTTCAGGCTGTCGGTGCAATGAGATGGTCCTGACTTCTCCCTGGTTGAATCCTATACTGGTTAGTCTTCGGAAGCACTAGTTCCAGGCTTTGGATGGTGATGAGTTTTTCTTCTACTTGGTCTTGGTGAAAGAGGTCCAGGCAGCTCGCCTTTTGCATTCTATGATTTACGATTTTGGTAAGTTTGAATTAATTTTCTGTTTCAGAGATGTGACAATTTTGCAATTATGGGTCTGAGTGACAAATTCCTTTATTGGCTGTATTTTGTATAGTATGGAAGGGTAGGGCACCTTTTAATTCTTTCCCAAACAATACCTTGTTTTGACGACCCTCATAGAATAGGCAAGGCAGCGGTGGATCCAGGATTTCTGTGAGGGAGGTTCGAATATACTAATAGGGGGGTTAGTTTTCCTAGTATTACACAATTGTGACTGAATTTCTGCAAATAATCTGGCTACAGAGGGGGGTTCGTTTGAACCCCCCGAACCCCCTCTGGATCCGACACTGCAAGGGAAAACATTGGGGCAAAAGAAGAAAATGCTATATTGTATACAAAGCAAACCTTATCAACATCTTTTTTCTCAGTCTGCAGCAATTTTGGAATTGAATTTTGTGGTTTGGGAAAGGGTTAAGCATGTTTACAGCAAAAGTAGCCATACTGGCTTTTCATATAGCCCATTGCCAAACAGCAAAATTTTAGACTGCTCCAAATTCAAAGATAATGCAGGTGATAATTTGAAATAAATGATTTTTTTAAACATTTTTTGTCATTTTGTGTAGAAAGCATTGTGGGAAATGAAGACAATTCATGTGGTAGTTTTTTAATGGCTAAAACAACATCCAAATGTGAATTGTAATGCACATGAAAAGCAAATATTTAGCAAACTAGAAGACCTGAAGGTCTTGAGTCGCTCCACAGGCCTGAATTTCATGTAATATTTAATCCAAGTTTTGATTAGATTGTTCAATGCATGTGTTTCATAGAGCTAAAAGAAAGTAACAAAACTAGATTGTTCAAAATGTGTGGTTCTTAAAGCAAAGAAAGTAAAATTACATGTTTGCCATTTGAGAAAGGGTAAAAGGAAATGGGAGAACATTCTAGCTTAGGATGTCACAAGCAATTAAAATTTTCATTCTTCCCAACAGATCTAAATTAACAGAACATTTATTACTCCAAAATAGTTCATATTTCTAAAAATAGATTTTGAGCTAAAAATAGATTCTGGGAAAAACCCTTTTCCAAAAATAATGCAAAAATTTAATGGCTGTCAAACCAGAATTTCTTGTAATATCAAGTACAAGTTTTCACTAGATTTTTCAACATGTGTTGCTCTTAAAGCAATTACAAAGTAACTAGAAAGCTGAAAATACATTCATATAAGATCTATTAGTTACCAAGCTTTGCAACAGTCTTTATTACAGTGAGTTTTGCTGTTAGAGTGAAAAAAAGTCACAATTAGCAATTTTGTCAAATTGCAAGGCATATAACTGATTATTTTATATTCCTATCTAGCTAAGAATCACACTAAAGCAAGATCCTCACTTCACCTACATCTTGTTTAGTTTTTACCTAATTATTCAATATTTGTGGGTGTAAAGAGTGTAAAATCAAAGTCGAAAACAACAATTTTGTCAAATTCAAGGGCAGATAAATCATGATTCAAGATTCATATGAAGCTGAAAATCACACCAACACAAGATCTTATGGCCAGTAAGAAAATGTGAAAGTTTTATGTTGATTGGTGGATATTTATGGTTGTTTGAGTAAAAATAAGGTCAAAAATGGTACTTTTGCCAATTTCAAGGGCACATAACTCAAGACGTAATATTCAGATCAAGCTGAAAATTGCACTCAGGCAAGATCTTATCAGCACCAACATTCTGACAAAGTTTTGTTTTGATTGATCAATATTTGTATTGGCTAGAGTGAAAACAAGTGAAAACAGCCGGTTTTTAATTCCAGGGCAGATAACTCCAGACTTTATGGTTCAATCAGAATTAATTGAAGGAATCTGATAGAGGACCACCTAAGGATCATTCCTGTGAAGTTTGATTGAAATCCATCAAGTAGTTTCTGAGGAGAAGATTTTTAAAGAAAAAGTTGACGACCGGACGCACGCACGCACGACGGACACAACGCCATGACAATAGCCCGCTGGCCTGAAGGCCAGTGGAGCTAAAAACATTACTTTGATCATTTTGGATAATTTCGAAATGATATTTTTTTCCAAATATCTGCATATCAGTGCAATACTGGTATACACCCTGAACAGGCCTAAATCGGTAAAAAATGAATGAATGAATATGCTACCAGAATTTGGTCCTGCATCTGCAACAGATATTTTTTATATTAACCCATTACCACACTGTGACGCCTGTTGACTCCCCACAAAATAAAGGCTTCAGAAAACATTGTGGAAAATGAAGAAATTGCTTGTGACAAGCAATTTCTTCATTTCCCACAATGTTTTCTATACAAAATGACCGAAAATGTTAAATTTTATTCACTTGAATTTGTCGTCTGCAACATCTTTGAATTTGGACTAGTTTGAAATTTCGTCGTCTGGTAATGGGTTAAGAATATCTTGATTCTGTCCCTACATGTAGCACACTGTGTTTAAATGACCATAAATCATTGGAAACACACTCAACCGTTTCTCAAACAAGGCCAGCTTTTGACATCCCTAATAGAAAAGGCTTGGGAAAACATTGAGGCAAGAGAAGAAATTGCTGGTAAGCAGCATTTTCTCCTTTTTACTCAATATTTTCTGTGCTATATTGTACACAATCCTTTCCTATCCACTTTTTCCTTTATAGCAGCTTTCAAATTGGTCCAATCTAAAATTTCGTTGTTTCGGAAAGGGTTAAACTCTGATGACACACCATAACCATATTTCATTCTTTTACAGTTATATAGAGAATGGGCTACTAACGACTGATGACAGTGAGATGAGATTTGTAACAAACACAGGAGTACTAACCTACACCTCCAGGTCATTGCAGGCCTGCCTTGCTTTCTCTTTCCTTGAGGATTCCAATCCAGATCTTGTCGGGTGATGCTTGTTGGCTCTCGTCGTCGAATGCAACCGTGGCCGGTCCCAAGTCCGTGCTGAGAAATGCAGAGGGTTGGGCTAGGGCTAGCAACCCTTTCCCCTAAAAAATAGCTTGCTACAGAAACTAGAGTACCGTGTTTGATCCCTCACCACTCTGGTTTTTCAGACAAGAATTTATTTAAGCAGTTTCACCATTCTTCATAAATATTGTAACTTGTGATAACCCATTACCAATGGGTTAAGATGAAGAACTGTAGTTATCAAGTCTTTATTTATCTATTGAAATGTCCTGTTCTGTAAAATATGAACATGTCTGGCCCAAAGGTTAGTGCCATATCAAATGAACTGTTTTTATATCATCGTTTTTCATGGAAAACCTCATAACTGCAGCTTGTTTTAAGCTGCAGTTACAAGTTTGCTCTTTTTTGAAAAGCAGCGATATACTCATAAGTCAGGATCTGGGAAAAGGTTTTGAGACCAACCTGGATCCAGATCTGCCTGTTTATACACAGTCTGATCAAGATCCATGCTGTTCTTTAACCCATTACAACAGAATGACTCTTTTTGACTCCCCACAAAACAATGGCCATGGAAAACATCTTGGAAAATGAAGAAATTGCTTGTGACAAGCAATTTCTTTATTTCCCACAATGTTTTCCATCCAAAAAGACTTAAAGATTAAAAATTCCATTCACTTGAAATTGTCGTCTGCAGGATCTTTCAATTTGGACCACCCTAAAATTCTGTTGTTTGGTAAAGGGTTAATAGCTTAATTATCTTTAACCCATTCCCTCTTATTGACTCCCCTAAAGAAAAAAATCTTTGGAAAACATTGTGGAAATTGAAGAAACTGCTTATGCCAAGCAATATCTTCCTTTCCCACAATGTTTTCTACACAGTTATACCAAAAAATCATTTAAAATTGTCGTCAATCAAGAGATTATGAAAGATAAATAAAGAATGCAAAGTTATCTGAATTTCAAAAGTCATAATATGCACTACTAGACATATTTGAAATTCTTTGTACCAAACTTATTCTGATTTAGTCCTTAAATGGCAAGTACGACCTGAGCCGCGTTCTTTAGAGCGAGATTTCTTAAGATTTCTTAAGATGTTTTAGCATAAAGCGCTCTTTTTAGCAAAATTTTTAAGACAATCACTGTGAGCTGCCATTGCTCTTTACTTGTTTCGGAACCCTTCGGTAAATTCTGTAGAATCTATATGGGAGAGAATTGACCGAGTTGTTCCGAATGCTCAATGATTCATAAACCATGGAGTTCCGAATGCTCCATACTTCATACAAATGACGTCATGATGACGTCATTTGTATGAAGTATGGAACATTCGGAACACTTCGCTTATAATCTTGGTCTCGAAGACGCTGTGTCAAAAACATCTTAGAAATCTTAAAAATCTCGCTCTAAAGAACGCGCCTCCGGTTTTGATGTCCCTGTTAGTCAAAAAGGCTTTGAAAAACATTGAGGCGAATGAAGTAAATGCTGATGATCAGCATTTTCTCCATTTACCACAATATTTGCTATGCTATTTTACAAGAAGTAAATTTCAAACTTTGCAATTACAAATTACAAATATTACAGCTTCAATCAATCCTATTAATTTTAATTTTAATAAAATTCATGCAAAACAATTGTATATTTTAAAGAAAATAAAAATGTAATTAAAACCATACAAAATGCGATGGTAGTTTTGATGTGATTTTTTATGCCCGATATCGAAAGATATGTGCGCATATCATTTTACCGTCCGTATATCTGTATGTCTGTGCGTGATATGAAAACCTACAACCATCTTGATGTCAGTGGATGTCCCTTTAACCTTTTCCCGAACAGCAAAAATGAGGCTTTTCATGGTTTAACCCTTTCCCAAACGACAATTTTTTAGGGTGATCCACTTCAAAAACTTCAACAAATGACAAAATGGATGTTATTAAAGACAGGATTTGTGTAAAACATGGCACAAAAAATATTGAGACAAAAGGAGAAACTGCTGGTTATCAGCAGTTTCTTCTTTTGTCTTGATGTTTTCCCAAGCCTTTTCTATAAGGGATGTCAAAACCAGGTCTTGTTTGGGAAAGAGTTAAAATCCTTTCCCACACGACAATTTTTCGGAGTGGTCCAATTTGAAAGCAGCTACAGACGACAAAATGGATATTGTAAAAGGTTGTATTTGTGTAGAATGTACAGCTTAAAGAATATTGAGAAAACAGGAGAATCCGTATTTTCTTCTTTTGCCTCAATGTTTTCCTAATCCCTTTCTATTATGGACGTCAAAACAGTACAGCGTAGCACAAAAAATATAAAGGGAGATTTTGAATCAATGTTTCTCAAGGTCTTTAATTTTTTGCTAGGGATGTAGCAAAGGAAATATTTAGACAAAAGGAAAAAAATGCTGGTCTTTTTGTCTGAATGTTTTTGTAGTCTTTCTTGAAGGGATGTCAAAACCAGGGCCATTCTGGAAAGGATTAAATTACCATATCTCTCAATATAAATTAGAAGAAATAATGTACCTGACCAGTAATGCTAAAAGGGACCTTCTAGGAAGTCAAACCCCTGCAAAAATAGTTCAAGAACTTATTTTAGTTCTAGAATGTTCTGGAAAGTGAAATGGCAGTTCTAGGACTGATCTAGATAAGTTCTAGAATTGTTCTAGAACGTTTTGGAACATTAAGTGGCAGTTCTAAAACTGTTCTAGAACAGTTCTAGAATTGCCATTTAACGTTCCAGAATGTTCTAGAACTAAAGTAATTTCTTGAACTTTTATCGCAGGGGATGATTCAAATTTAGCACTATAACAGATGAAACTGCATTATTTAGGAAACATTCAAGATTTTGAAATCATACTAAAGGTAGAAGTGTCTACACAGTCTGACTAGGGTTGATACTTTTCACACTTCCAATAAGGTCCCTTTTAGTATGACGGGTCACATATCGTCGTTGTAAATGCAAAACCTCGTATATCGATTTTTGAAAATTTTGAAGGGGAAGGAAAAAAGTGTAATAACTTTTCCCAGACTTACTTGCAATTTGGACATATTGTTCACAAATAATGTTAATACTGATCAGTAAAAATACCTCAAGCTTAAACCAGCAAGAATTGACTTAACTGAGCTCGCAAGGTTTTACTTTGAAAATCGCAAAAATCGACATACAAGGTTTTGCATTTACACCGACGATATGTAGGCCTAGTAACTTGCTCAACAGGGATAGACTCATTTATTTATCAATGCAATTCATAAGGGAGGCGTCTAAATCTAAACGAGTTGCACAATTTCGGTGAAAAAGCAGTTCTAATGCAGTTTTAATATTAAAACTGCTCCTTCCCAAACGGGGAATATTTCTATACTCTTTCAATTTGGAAGCTGCTGCAGACAGCATATAGGCTAGATTAATTAACCCTTTCCCAAACATGACCTGGTTTTGACGTCCCTAATAGATATGGCTTCGGGAAAACATTGAGACAAAAGAAACTGCTGATAACCAACAGTTTCTCCTTTTTATGCCCCCGATAGGGAGGTATCATAAATTTGACTTGTCCGTCCGTCCGTCTGTCTGTCTGTCTGTCCGTCCGTCCGTCCGTCATTCCGTCCAAAAACTTTAACATTGGCCATAACTTCCTTATTACTTAACATATTCGCTTCATACTTTACCACAACATTCCTTGGTACATTACCTTTCTGTAGGCACATACTTTGGTGACCTTGACCCCTGGATGACCTTGACCTTATGACGATCAAAGCGGTGTCGGGGGCATTGTCATCTTACAGTGACAGCTCTTGTGTCTCAATATTTTCTGGGCTATTTTGTACACAATTCCTTTCTTTAGCTACATTCATTTTGTCCTCGGCAGCAGCTTTCATATCCAACCACCCTAAAATTTTGTTGTTTGGGAAAGGGTTAAAGATGGGATTTGTGTAGGCCTATGATGAAGGCCCTAGAATTGAAATTATTGCGGTAAAGTAAGGAAATGCTGATGGATCAAGATTTTTAGCTCCACTGGCCCAAGGCCAATGAGCTATTGTCATGGCGTTGTGTCCGGCGTGGGTGGGTCTGTCCATGCGTAACTTCTTTAAAAAAAATCTTCTCTCAAACCAGTCGACTAATTTTGATCAAACTTGGCAGAAATTACCCTCGTGTAGGCCTAGTGCTTTACTTAGATTGGGAACAAATTTTTATGAGTCCATAAATGTAGGCGTGGCAGGGGCGGGGCTTATCGGACGAAAGATTTCTTTAAACATCCACCATTGGGCCAATTCAGATTAAGCATGGTATAAATGCTTCTTCTGTGGACCTTCAACTTACACGGTGTATAATCATGTGACTCAGAATTTCCGATAATCTTCAATATCTTTTTTAATAATTGACCAATTTGAATTCGGTTTGAAGCAGAGAGGGTGGGAAAAATGCCAGGAATAAGCTGGAAGTGTTGGATTTTTGAAAAATCAACTGATTAAAAAGTTATTGAAGGTAAACCAAAATTTTGGTCCAAAATAACTTTTTTATCAGGAGATTTTTTTAAAATCCAACACATCCATCTAATGTGTGACGTATGTCCACATTCTCTGCTTCAAACCGAATTCAAATTGGTCAAGTATTAAAAGATATTGAAGATTATCCGAAATTCTGAGTCACATGATTATACACTGTGACTAAATTGGATGTAAAATTTTGATAAGATCTAGTTGATAAATGTGGGCGTAGCAGCGCAGGGCTTATCAGACTTGGTGGAAATCACGAAATGATTCTTTAAAAAAAATCCTATTGTTCATGACAGTTTGATTGCTCCATAGCCTAAGTGTGGGCGGGGAAGGGTGGGGCTTATCAGTCTTACAGAAATCGAAAAAAATAATTCTTTAAAAGTCTACCATTGGGTCAATTCAGACTAATCCTCGTCAGAAAACACGAACAGGGGTAGGCCTATGGCAGTCGGAGGCTTACAAGAAATCAAAAGACAATTGTTCTAATAAGCTAGCTAGTGGAGCGATTCAAGCCCTCTTAGGCCTCTTGTCTTCTTTTGCCTCAATTTCTGAACCTTTTCTTTCGCTGACGTCAAAATGAGGTCTTGCTTTGGAAAGGATTCATTTCATTTGAAAGTTTTGTAGGCTACTTTTTCCACTTAACCAATTGCACAGATATAAATCGTCGCTTTTCAACGAAAACTTTGTAACTGCGGGTTGTCTTAAGCTGCAGTTACGAGATTTTCATTGAACAGCAGCGAAACATTAAGGCACTATAATATACTGAAGGAAAAAAGAAACGCAACAAAAATCTTTTTTTTTTTTTTTGATCATACGTTTTGTTTTTTGTTTTTCTCAAAATCAGCCTTATTCAAGTACTTTTTTCAATGAATAGTAAAACTTCATCATTTGACTTTCTAGAGCCAAAATTTCATCAATGTCACAGGTTTTACGTGCCATCAATATGCTTTTAAATGAGAGCGGTTTGGTGTCAACGTTAAATGCGGTCTTGCACGCAATCCAAACTGACGTTAACGATTTCTGGCTGAAATTTGATTGATGTAGCCTTCTGTCCATGGATAGCATCAACAGTTTTTTCTCGATAAGAGAATTTGTTTCCGTATGTGAAATAAGCGAACGTTGTGGTCCTAAACTCGTGACGTTGGACGTTGACGACCGCTTTTCGGGCGACCGTCAGTTGTTCTGTTGGTTCTAAGACGTTATCTCAAGCAATATTTTGTCAACCGATGTATACCAAAGTCAGCAGCAACTGCGGGTTGAGATGTTCCATTCGTAAACATCGCAATTGCTCCCGGAAGACGTCTTTGAATATGCCGCAAAATGATACGAGGGATTGGATCCAAACGAAAATCATTGCCTTTTGTCGAGTCAACGTGCACCTACACATATTAGAAGATTTTTATGTAAAGTTTAGATATTAAAAGATTTGCACGTGAGAAACGTGTAAACGTTTATTTTGACGTTCTCTCACAGGTAAGATATGTTTTAAGGAAAACACAAAGATCAATATCAAGATACAGTACCCTGTAATAATCAGTTACAACTTTGACCCAATAATATAAAAGGATTCAGAGATATTACACAAAATAGTTGTTGCGTTTCTTCTTCCCTCTGGTATATATCTTCAGAAATATTTATTTGTCGTTATCATTTTTATACGCCCGAAGGGCCATATTATGTTACGGCCCCGGTTGTCTGCCCGTCCGTTAGCAATTTCTTGTACGGAATTCAGATAACTCTTTTCGTTCTTTTATCATCTGCCCTCAAATAAAGAAAATGTCCATTTTCTTGTGTACACAACTCCTATATAGGCCTACAGTTTCAACCCGAATAGCCTATTTATAATCAAACTCTCCACAATACATCCCCAGTTGTGCACACCGCTTACGGAATTCAAATAACTGTTTGTTCTAGAATTATCTACCCTTGAATTAAAAACAAAATTCTCGAGGGCAACTCCTAAAGTTTTAACCAGAATTTGCCACAATCTCTATGGTGTCAAGTTGTGCAAATTGCCACAAAATTTAGATAACTTTTCATATTTGAATTATCTGCCCTTGAATGGAAAAAATGGCGAATGTTACTGACAAGCCCCTCTAGGGTATATAATTATATACTCCTCACAAGAAGTTAAGCAACAAAGATGCTTTTCTTTCTCAAATGTGTTTTTTTCACAACTCATGATCTATGTTTTATACAATACAAAGTTGGGGTCCTATTACACAAACTACATTTAAATGATTGGAAAATTCCTCAAACAGTAACAAAGTTACAGATACTTGAAAAGCGTCCTGACGAAACAATTGTGCAAAACGTCACTCGCCAGCAGTTCAGAATGTGTAAAAAGTTGTTTTCCGGCCACTTCAGTCCATGATCCAGCATCAAGTACCTGGTATGGCCCCCATTATCTTCAACACATGCCCGAACACACCTTGGCATCAAGCAGATTCGTCTGTCTAATGTCCGTTGTGGAATAATCCTCCATTCTGTCTTCAAGACCTGTTGCGGTTCATCCAGAGTCTATGGGCGAACATGCTGACCATAGACTCGCCCACCAAGAATGCCCCATGTAGGCCTATGTTCTATCGGATTAAGGTCTAGAGACCTATCAGGCCAGTCTATAATGCCTAATGTTGTTGGTCCACAGAACTTCAGTCACAATTCCAGAACGATGGGGATGGGAATTACCATAGTATTACATTAACATAACATTTGGATCTGTTTACTGTGCCAGAAGGATGTTAACAGGCGTAATGCTGTCGTTCATGTACCTTACACCAGTCATTGAACCTCATCTGATGACAACCAACTCTGTTCCGTGGCAAACACTGATACCTCTCGAGGCCATCAAACTCCCACGTCCATACTGGTCGTGTTCAGCGATGGTACAGTCGGCAAACCGTTCATTACCGTTTTTACACACACGTGTCATGGCGTCATTAGAATCAAGGCAGAATCTTGACACGTCCGTTAAGAGTTTGTAACGACAACATGCTCGATGTTGATGTGTCAATATTCATCTTTGCCGTCGATGTTTTGGGGGAAGTTGGATCCGTTGAAGTGGTCTCCTAGACCTTAGACCTTCTGTGTGAAGCGTGTTCCTCATGGTTTGGGTGAAGACTCTGTTTCCTGACATCCTCTGAATGTCATTTTGCAGCGATATGGTCGTTGTGAGCCAGTTTCAACAGACTAAGGTTGCAGCGTTACGGTCTTCACGAGGTGTTGAACTCTTAGACGACCTGAACGTGGTCTCTATGTCATCTGTCAAGTTTGATTGTATCGGGGTTATTGCTCTTGAGACATCACTGCGATGAAAATTAAAGTGAATGGCAGCAGCAGTCTTGGTAGCCCCACCCTGTAGCATTCCGACAATTTGAACCACTTCAATTGGAGTCAAGTGACGTCCTGGCATGATTCAAATGTTAATGACATCCAAGTTGTCAAATTGGCGCGTTTTAAGCACATACGGAGCTAATGCCAAGTTTGAAATCTGTATATGCGACACGTTTTGCATTCATGTTTTGGGGTGAGTTTGTTCTAATCTCGTGAGAGCTGTTTTTGGAGACGATATCATTGAGTATTCTTTAAAGCGTATTTAAGCATAGATATGGCTGTCCGAATAACGAATCTGTGCAAAAAATTCCGCGTGTATAAAAAGAATATTGAGAGAATTACTTTTGTTGCTTAACTTTTTGTGAGGAGTATATATGAGCCGCTTTGAGAAGCTCTTGTTAATCTATCTAGATCTAGAGATCTACTAAAATATTGAAATATATCTAGATATAGTTTTAACCCTTTCCTAAACAATACCTGGTTTTGAGGTCCCTAATAGAAAAGGCTTGAGGTCCCTAATAAAAAAGATTTGACGTCTGCAGCAGCTTTCAAATTGGACCACCCTAAAATTTTGCCTTTTGGGAAAGGGTTAATAAATATTTTCAGGGAAATATCAATTATCCCTATATAGTTGATGGTTTTTAACTATAGTCCAAAAACGATGTTAGGCCTGTAACACGTAGATCTAATTACAAATTTGACATGTAAAAAGTAGGCCTACTCTTCAAACGCATTACACATGCGTACATTCGAACCTTGCATGTGTCTGACTCTTGCAAGATTTGAACTATCGCATGCAAAATTACTGACTTTGTGAGTTCAGAATTGTGTTGTTTGTATGGGCCTAAACATAAGCACATTTTGTAAACACTGGTGGTGAACTCGGCCAAAGCAAGGGACATTTTTCGCTACAACAAGATATAGATATTTTGCGTTTAAATGTGAGTTTATAGATTTTTTTTCTAATGACAATAAACTTAATCTAAAAACAGACCGGGTTTACCATTTTGTATTGAAAAACTGTCGGTGTTGTTATAAAATCTCGTAACTACGGCTTCGATAAAGCCGTAGAACAACTTTACGTTATCTTATAACAACACCGACGAAATACATTGTTCGCGAAAAAACGTCCCTCGCTTTGTCCGAGTTCACCACCAGTGTATACGTTATCTTATAACAACACCGACGGAATACATTGTTCGCGAAAAAACGTCCCTCGCTTTGGCCGAGTTCACCACCAGTGGTAAACATGTGCTGTAATATTGTGACTGGACTGTAGAGGCTTAGATCACTCTATAATAATTAACCCATTACCACACAATGATTCTTTTTGACTCCTCACAAGATAATGGCTTTGGAAAATATTGTGGAAAATGAAGAAATTGCTTGTGACAAGCAATTTCTTCATTTCCCACAATGTTTTCAACCCAAAAAGGCCAATAAATGTACAATTTCATGCACTTGATAGTGTCTGCAACATCTTTGAATTTGGATCAGTCTAAAATTTTGTTAATTGGTAATGGGTTAACCCTTTCCGAAATGGAAAAATCTTTGGGTGATCCTCTTCAAAAACTGCCACAAATGACAAAATGGATGTTATTAAAGATAGGATTTGTGTAAAATATGGAACAGAAAATATTGATACAAAAGGAGAAACTGCTGGCCATCAGCAGTTTCTTCTTTTGTTTCAAAGTTTTCTAACGCCTTTTCTATTAGGGATGTCAAAACTAGGTCTTGTTTGGGAAAGGGTTAAAGTACATTTTCAAGATGTGTTTGTTATTTTTCGAAAACAAACAAGATCTGTTTCCAAGTTTTAGATCTAATACCCGCGAATTTCATACACTTTTAAGAATTTGACATTTTTTCTAAAATATGGACTATGAAATCGAATTTTCTCTTTAGCCTTTTCCAAACGACCAAATTTTAGGACTGTTTGCTGCAGACTAATTAATCTATCCATATACGTTGAAAAAGAAAAAAAATGTGTATCCCCAAGAGAGCTAGGAAAATATTGGGGCAAAAGGGGGAAATGCTGATCATCAGCATTTTCTTCGTTTGTCTCAAAGTTTTCCCTCTGTATAGCATAACTATATTTCATTTTCATTATGCAGTCAAAATTTTGTAAATATAGCCTAATAGGAAAACGATCCCCCTCTTAGGTCTATTTGTTAGTTGGAAGTGGCTAGAGATACGGGCCCGTATCTCTAGCCTATGGGGGCTAGAGATACGGACCCGTATCCCTAGCAACCCCCCCTTGTTTTTGCTAGAGATACGGGCCCGTATCTCTAGCGAAACCATGGGGTTTTTGCTAGGGATACGGGTCAAACGACTTCCGGTCTAACATAACCTATCGTGTCATTTATGGAAAATCGATATTGATCCATTCCCAAACTTCGAAATTCAGACTGTTCATTTCGAAAAGTTCCATGAGACAAATAAAGTATTATTTATGTCTCGACTAGACGATACAGGCGATATTGCAGGGGAAATGTCGAGGGAATGGAGAAATTGCTGAAATTGTTTTTTCTTGTTTGATATATGGTTAAAATAGAAACCTTTCAGTTTTAAATTATCGGTATATTCCCGGAACGTCGAGTCGCACCTTTTATAAAATGTGTGAAAAAGGGTTACCCACAGGGGGACACTTTTGAGAAGTCACATTTATGAAGACTATTAAAGAATGAAAATAAGAGAAAACTTAATTATTTTGCATTGTAACTTTTTTCCGTGATATAGCCTACATTGTAATATTTGTTGTAAAAAATATACATAGGTATGATAACTAGGCCTATTTATTTACGTTTTAACTCATCACTAGACGGCAAAATTTTAGACGAGTACAATTCATTCTTTCTGGACAGAAAACGTCGTGAGAAATTAAGAAATTGCTTGTCACAAGCAGTGTCTTCAATCTTCACATTGTTTCCCAAACCTTTTATGTCATTGGGCGTCAAAAAGCGTCAGTTTGACAACCTTTGTGGTATTGATATCTTATATTTTTCAAACACCTTATGACAACAAGGTGCTTACTATTTGCAGGTTCATCAGTTTTCACGCGTACGCAGTGTGTATAACACTTTTGTTTGATTATATTATTCTTGTTTGACAAGAAACTTTAAAGTTACATTTCACAAATATTTTTACATAAATTTCACTTTTATTCTATTTAAAAGAGCATCTTTTCTTATGGAAATTCTGAAAATTTCAACCCAAAATATTGATCTGTTTACGAGAAATATATATTTTTGTGCTTGATTTTAACAAATTGTTGTGGACAACAGTTCAGATTTATATAGAATTTGTCCTTTCTGTCTTCACTTTAAAAGCCTTTTTCGCTTAAGAATAACAGCTTCAAAAAACTGATATCATTTCAACAATAAACAATCTTTGCATCAATACATACTTTCAAAAAAAAAAAAAAAATGAAATAAATGTGAAATGTCACTTTAAAGGCGAATAGCCTATATAGTTCCCAGAAGAAACCAAACGAAGTAATAATGGAACTTTGGCAAATTATTGCGCAAAAAAAGTTTTTAGAAAAAAAATTAAAGGGTAGATCATCAACCAATTTCTTGTTTTCCCTCAATATTTTCTCAAACTTTTTCGTGTACGAACGTCAAAACCATAATTTTTCAAAGGGTTCAACGACTATTTGATTTTGGCCAGTAATGGAAACTGCTTTAACCATTTCACAAACTAGACCTGGTTTTGACATCTGTCTTACTTGGAAAAAGCTTTGAAACAATCAGAATTTGATAATCAGAATTTTCTTACTTTGCCTCAATATTTTCTTTGCTATATTACGCAGAAATCCTTTCTTTATGAACAACCGTTTTATTTCTCGAAACCGACGGGTATAAATGTTTAAAGGCATAGACGTCCCAAAAAGAAAAGGCTAAAAATATAAAGACAAAGGAAGAAAATGCTGGTAATCAACATGGTATCCTTTTGCGTCAATATTATCTATGTTATATTACACACAGAACATACGTGAAGCAGACGATTTTCGGTGTGAACGTTTCCCAAAAGTTACGTGGGTAATCCACTGTATAATAGAGCATGTCTATAATGCGGGACTTATTTTCATAATATCGAAAGCGAGGGTTACGGACTTGTAAAACAGTTGTAAGTGTAGACACAATTACAACTTTTTTGCATTAAACTCAAAGTGATATTATGTTTAGATGATATTATTGTTGTAATTCAACAATGCAATGACCTATTGATTCAATGCGTTCTTTTCTACAGACAAAATATAAATATATTCTAAATTAAACAGGCCCAGTGTCTGAATATTGGAAGGGATTTATTAGATTTTCCCAATTTTCTTTTTTCATTATAAAATACAGACATGAAAATTCGGCTTTTTGCCCAAATTTAGAGGTAATTTTCAGCCCCCTTCCGGCCCCCTGTTCGCCCCATACAAACGAAAAAAGAGTGAAAATCATGCTACTCTACGAATATTTATCTGCTGGTCCAAATTGTGTGCGCTCCAACCTCGGCTAGATTTTTACAGGACAGTTTATTGTCAATGGCAATGAATTTTGTGCAAAAATAGACCAGGTTCATTGTTATGTTTTGATAAACTGTTGGAGTTGTTTCATAATCTCGTGACTACGGCTTGCATCAAGCCGCAGTTACGAGATTTTATAACAACACCAACGAAATACTATTTGTTTGTCCCAAATTCTGCCACAGTTAACTTGATAAAATCGTTCCCTAGTAAACACGAACAGGCTTATATTTAAACAAACAAGAGGGTTAATACACATGACACACTCGTGAAACCATTGCCACTGATTAAGTTGCAAATAGTAAGCACCTTTTTGTCAAAATGTAAATAAAATAACATGAGATATTGATGGAATAAAAAAAAGTTTCAATTTCAAACATTTCGTTTCAGCAATATCTCCATTCCCTCGACATTTCCCCTGCAATATCGCACGTATTTTCTAGTCAATACATATAAATGATATTTTACTTTTCTTCTGGAACTAATTTCAAAATGACTAGTCTAAATTTCGCAGTTTGGGAAAGGATCAATATCGATTTTCCATAAATGACATGATAGGTTATGTTAGACCGGAAGTTGTTTGACCCGTATCCCTAGCAAAAACCCCATGGTTTCGCTAGATATACGGGCCCGTATCTCTAGCAAAAAGAAAGGGGTTTTGCTAGGGATACGGGTCCGTATCTCTAGCCCCCATAGGCTAGAGATACGGGCCCGTATCTCTAGCCACTTCCTTGTTAGTTCGAACGTCAACACCCTTCACAGAAATCCTGGACCCGCAGCTACATACGAAAGAAATGTCATTAGATCTAATTGATAAAGAATATAACACATAAAATAGAATTTTATTTGCAAGAAGAGAATTCTTATTTTTCACATTTTAATTGCTTTTCCATGCTTAATTTTGGAGGAAAGGGTTTAACCAGCGCTTGTTTGGGAAAGGGAGACATTTATTAACTTAACCCATTAACACACAATAAATCCTTTTGTCTCTGAAAAAGATGAAGGCCTAGAAAAACATCGTCAAAAGAGAAGAAATTGCTTGTTACAAGCAATTCCTTCATTTCCCACAATGTTTTCTGTAGACACAAAAAACATAAAAAAGTTTCATTCACTTTAAATTGTCGGCTGCAACATCTTTCAAATTGGAACAATTTAAACTGTTGCCGTCTGGCAATCAAATTCCCAGGCGTTTTGAAGCAAGAACATGGAAAAGTGGGGGCGGCGAATGCTAGATTCCTGGGGAATCTAAATATAGATTTTATGGAAATCCCCATTTATGAAGTAAACCCGAAGTGAAAGCCGATACGATTGGTTCAATATCGAAACGGAAACTAACAATACCCAATCACGTAACGCTTAACATAGTGACAGCAACTGTCTGACCTACTTTCATTTTCGGAAAACGAAAACAATCAAGTATCCAGTTAACGATTCAGTGTTCGCAAATTGAAATGTTTCACGGCTTAATTTAGAGGTGAGATTTATTGTCATTGATCGATTTACTACAAAGCTAGGAATCAAAGTTTTTGCATAATTCTAATTCAGTTTTCTTGGCATCGGAAAACACATTGAAATGATGAATATTTCAGACTTTTAATTTCTTACCACATTTCTTACCACTGTAGACATCTATGTAGGCAATGTTTGCCTTTCTTGATGCATTATGATAATGTCACTTGCTTGACTTCCGGGAGTGTAGCATGACGGGTGGAATTTAATAGGGTTGTCCTTCCAGTATATGTTGAGCTGACTCTTAAAACTGTTCAGGGAGGGTGCCAAAACTATTTTATCTGGTAAACTGTTCCAAAGGTTCACGATACGATTTGAGAAGAAGTTTTTACGAACATCTAGCCTTGCACGATTCTTGAAAAGTCTTAAGGAATTACCTCTTGTCACAGGGTTTTCTACTAATTTGAAAAACTTAACTTTGTCAATGTCTTCAAGCCCATGTATAATTTTGAAAACTTGGATGAGGTCCGCCCTAATTCTACGATATTCCAACGTTGGAAGGCCCAATCTCAAAAGACGCTCTGAATATGTTAAATTCTTAGGTAAGGAACCATTTTCGTTGCCCTTCGTTGGACATTTTCAATAGCAATGCAGTCCTTTTTGTAATATGGAGCCCAAACGCAGCTCGCATATTCGAGGTGAGGCCTAACAATTGATTTATAAAGGGACAGGAACATTGCTTTGTCCATAAATGTAAAACTCCTAAAAATCAGGCCAATATTTCTGTTTGCTAATTTTTACTTTATTATTGACGTGTTCTGTGAATTTCAAATTAGTATCAATAGTGATCCCAAGATCCTTTTCACTCTGGACTTGCTCAATTGGTATTTCTCTGTCTCCTACGTTCATTTTATATTGCGTTTCTGTGACCTTTTTGCCTATATGTAAATGTTTACATTTTTTGTATTGTAGAACATTTTCCAGTCCTCTCCCCATTTAACAGCGTCATCTATTCCCCTCTGAAGATCATATGTATCTTGGTCTGAACTGATGCAGTTATACAATTTTGAGTCGTCTGCAAATAACTTTTTGTACACTGTTAGAACATCTGGCAAGTCATTAATGAATATTAGAAAGAGTATTGGGCCAAGGACACTTCCTTGAGGTATCCCACTTGTTATTAAAGATTTGGTTGACTTGGCACCGTTGACTACCACTTGTTGCGTTCTGTTTGATAAAAAGTCCGAAATCCATTTGTGCACTTTACCTCGTATACCATATGCCCAGATCTTCTTTAGTAGCCTTATGTGTGGAACTTTATCGAACGCCTTACTAAAGTCTAAGTATATGATGTCTACGCTCTTGTCTTCATCTACAAATTTAATACCCCCCCCTTTGTTTTGAAAGCATTTGCAAAAATCGGAGCAAGCCGTGTAGGGATTAAAATCAAAAACTCCATCTTGTCGAATGGTTGATGTAATGCTAACCCTTTCTCGTACTGTCGTTGACCTTAATTAATGTGCCAAGTTGAAGTAAATTTATTAGAAAATGAATCCCCTTTATTTATCCTCTCTTCTCTGTAATCCGAGTCTTCTCTGATGTAAATACGCTCTTTGATATTTTGATTTTTCGCTATTTACATAAGAGAGCGTTGCTCTTTGAAAACAGCGGAAAGTTCGGTAACGTTACATGTAGTGAAGTTTTGTTTTTGTGTATCATATCGAATCACTCGGTAAAACACTGTAGGGTATAGATCAATAAATAATTTTTTGTCATACCTGACCAAAAATTTCATTTCAAATCGGCCTGCTGGAAGAGTATAACCTTTGGTTTTGAATGGAAGGTCAAGGTAAACAAAGGCTGCTCAGGTGAGGGTTGTTGAAAAACATTGCCTATAAACCTTTTAGAAATAGATCTACTTTTTGGCCGTAAATTTTTCAACATGTATGACAATAAATGGTTCATTGATCGAAATCATCAGGGGTTTTAACGATAGCGTTTAAGATCGGATGGTGAATGATGCGCAACAATTTGTTGAGAACTTCTTGATTTTTTCAAAGAGCAACGCTCTCTGATGTAAATAGCGAAAAAGCTCTGAGCCATGTCTGAGAGTGAGTCAGACTCTGTTGTCTTTGAAACAGAAAATGTGTACTTGTCCGAAAGCTTATTTGGGGTTTAGCCATAGTGAAGTTGGTATCACATCAGACTCTCACTTATGAGGTCCTGGGTTCAATCCTGGTTCATGGCAATCAATCAATCAAACAACTAATCAACCAACCAATTCAGGGGTCTCGTTTGCCAAAATTTGGGGCCGTTATTCGGCCCCATTCCCAATGGCAAAAAGTATCTTTTTTCCCAATTCTCTGGTAAAATTTCCCAATTAGGACCCAGAATGCCCTATGTTAAGACCTCATCTTCATTTACAAACATGTTGAAGACAGTTTTAGAGTAGATTCTTAAACAAGAGTATGTACAAATGCATTTTACACCACTACAGTCTAATTTGCAGCTGAAACTGAGTGACAGTATGAATACAAACTTGTTTTAATTTTTCCCAATTTAGGTTGAAACGTCACTATTTTTCCCAATTTCACTGGCCCCTGGCCCCAAACAAAAATTGGTAGCAAGACCCCTGCAATTAATCAATTAATCAATCAATCAAATCACAAATCAAAACAAATAATGCAAATCAAGTTAATTATAATGTCAATAATCAATCAACAGTGAACTTATGAATAAAAAAAAATGAAATCTTATTTCTTTTTACCTACAGCAGGTTACTTTTCCGAAGACACTCCTACACAATGGCGTCACAGAGCCAAATAATAGACAAGAGTATTATAGAATACATGACTGAGGTAAGTCTTACACACTTTCCCGAGCCGCAAAAAATAGGGAACGATTTTATCCAATTTACTGTGACATAAATTCGGACAAATAATAGTATTTCTGTAGGTGTTGTTATAAAATCTCATAACTACGGCTTGATTCAAGCCGTAGTTATGAGATTTTGTAACAACACCGACAGTTTATCAAAACGTAAATCATGTCTTTTTTTAACACAAAATTCATTGCAATTAGACCAAATCAAATGTTCCAATTTGAAAGCCACATACGACACAACAGGGTTTTCCATGACGCACAAATCCTGCGTCATTGTCCCAATTTCAAAACAAATGACCCCTTAGAAATTAAGTGAGTGTCATTAATGACGCAAGTTTTGAAACCTTGATTTTTGTATGATACTTGAGTCCTAAGGCGTTGATAAAATTTTGCCCACAAAATTGGAGCAATGACCCCCAAACTTTGAAGGCAAGGGGTCACAATGACCCCAAAGTCCTTACTCCCAGGGAAAACCCTGACACAGAATCGTCACAGAGCCAAATAATAGACAAGAGTATTATAGAATACATGACAGAGGTAGGTCTAATCCGAGTCTTCTCTGATGTAAAAACGCTCTTTGATATTTTTATTTTTCGCTATTTACGAATAGCGAAAAATCAAAATATCAAAGACCGTATTTACATCAGAGAAAACTCGGATTAAGGTAAGTCTAAACACTTTCCCAAACAGTGAAAAATATACAATTATACAGTTAACCGTGATATAATTTCGGACAAATAATAGTATTTCTGTAGGTGTTCTTATAAAAATCTCGTAACTACGGCTTGATTCGAGCCTTAGTTATGAGATTTTATAACTTTTTTTTACATGAACACCTTATCAAAACATAACGCTTAACCCAGTCTTTTTTTAGCACAAATTAATTGCTATTAGACCAAATCAATTGTTCCAATTTGAAAGCAGCCACAGGTGCCTTAATGGGTACTTTCCCAAACTACAACATTTAACCCATTACCAGATGGCAAAATTTTAGACAGATCCAAATTCAAAGATATTGCAGACGACATTTTCAAGTTGATGAAATTGTAAAAATCTGTACATTTTGGGTTAGAAAACATTGTGGAAAATGAAGAAATTGCTTGTCACAAGCAATTTCTTCATTTTCCACTATGTTTTCCATAGCCATTTTCTTGTGGGGAGTCAAAAAGAGTCACTGTTTGGTAATGGGTTAAGAGTGTTCTAGTTGAAAAGCTGCTGCAGATAACAGAATGTGCGTTGATAAAAATGGAATTGTTTTATGAAATAGCTGGTTATCAGCATTTTCTTCTTTTGGCTCAATGTTTTCCCAAGCCATTTCTTCTCCATTGTTTGGGAAACGAAAAATTAGGCCAAGTCAATTGTTCCAATAGCAATGAATTTTGTGCTAAAAATAGACTAGGTTTACTGTTATGTGTTGATAAACTGTTGGCATTGTGATAAAATCTCGTAACTACTGCTTGAATCAAGCCGTAGGTATGAGATTTTATAACAACACCTACGAAATACTATTGTTTGTCGGAAATTACATCACGGATAAATCAACAAAATCGTTCCCTATTTGAAAGCAGCCGCAGACGACACAATGGGTAAATGAAGAAATATTTTGCGTATTACAGATTTCATTTGACCTTATACTGACCTTTATTCAAATTGTGTTCATATTTCGCATAAAGGGTAACATTCTTCAAAAAGACTCATGTAATAGCACACAGATATAACAGGTATACAAGAAAATATTGATGAATTATTAGTGTAAAAAAGCTCAGGTGTGTAACTTATGATAATAAAAGCTTAAGCCGCGCCATGTGAAATGAAATCTGTAATACAAATTATACATGTAACATAAAAATATTCTAGTAATATTAAGGTGGTTTTAAACATTATGTAGTTATTTTCCATTGTTTATGCCACACTTTACCTTGAAATGATTTTACATTTGCTACACAGAACAAATTGGCAACCAGCTTGGACTATTCCAGAACAAGACCTGGTTTTGATGTCCCTAATAGAATTGACTTGGGAAAACATTGAGACAAAAGAAGCAACTGCTGATAACCAGCAGTTTCTCCTTTTGCCTCAATATTTTCTGAGCTATATCATACAAAAATCTGATCTTTATCAATATCCATTTTGTCGTCTGCAGGTTGGACCAGTCCAAAATGTTGTCGTTTGGTTAAGGTTAAGGGCAAATAAACGCCTATTGTTGTGAGCTTTAGCTTTTCTCAAACAACAAAATTTTAGGGTGATCCACTTCAAAAACTGCCACAAATGACAAAATTGATGTTATCAAAGATAGGCTTTGCGTAAAATATGGCACAGAAAATATTGAGACAAAAGGAGAAGCTGCTGGTTATCAGCAGTTTCTTCTTTTGTTTCAATGTTTTCCCAAGCCTTTTCTATTAGTGACGTCAAAACCAGGTCTTGTTTGGGAAAGGGTTAAGCTTTGCATCTACAGTGTTCGTTTCTCTCTTGAGCCTTTTTGATGTTACACTTGCTCCATGTCCAATGGTTAGGGCGTCTGCCTTGGAAGCGGGAGGTCAAAAGTTCAAATCACGTTGGAAGCTGGCTTGCTGGGTTAGAACTGATGCAACTGATTGATGAGCCGCCAGCTAATAAAATCAATGGTTACCGTAGACCCATCATTCTCTGCCAGACGCCGGGCATCATGAGTAGGGAATCGGGAGGTACTGTGCAATCAGAAGAGAGTGTCTCATAAGCCAAAACTGGTTGGACCGTTCAATAGGGGTGACACTTTTACCCATTTTCAAACAAGACTTGGTTTTGACGTCTGTAATAGAAAAGGGTTGGGAAAACATTGAGATAAAAGAAGAAAATGCTGATGGCCAGCATTTTCTCCTTTTGCCTCAACATTTTCTGTGCTATATCATACACTAATCCCTTCTTAGGGAACATCCATTTAGTCATCTTTAGCATCTTTCAAATAGAACCATCCTAAGATTTTGTCGTTTCGGAAAGGGTTGTTGAACAAGCCTTTACCTTTTTGCTCATAATTATTTCAGAATCAGAATAAGAGTGAGCATGTAAAGAGGATATATGATGACTGGAAGGAATTGCTAGATGCTTTCGGCATCAATGTGTCAATTAGACAACAGTTTGATTACTGGTTCATACGATGTTACAATGAAAGGTAAAGTGTTTTCTTGTCGTTTGATTAAAAATTGGCTGAATGCCAGGAATACATATGATGCTATAAACCCCACCAGCCAAATTTGAAAGTGACGTATAACTGTTTATCGATTACAACCAACCAATCTGTTCATTTTGCTTCCCAGAGGGAGAGCATATAGTCGCCGCTTTGTCTGTCTGTCCGTCCGTCCGTCCGGTCCGTCCGTTTTTCTGTTTGTCTGTCCGAAGCGATTTCTCCATAACCCTTGGGCCAAATCAAATGAAACTTACCATGTGAAGTACCTATGACATAATGCTGATGCCCTTTTCACGGTTTTTGGATTTGAGGCCTCGTCATGGGAAAAGGGGACTTAAGGTCAAATACACTTTTTCTCTAATTTCTCATAGTCTAATGGTCAGAATTTGATGTAATTTCATATTTGAGTAGCAAATCAGATGCCCTTGACAATGGGTGATTTCAAAAATAAAGAGGATTTTTTTTCAAAGTGAGCTACAGAAAATATTTTAAAAGATTTTGGTGAACTTTTTGTCCTTAAATAAGTGTTGCCTTAGTGTTAAGATATCTACAAAAATTTCATGAACATATCTTGATAAATAAAAATTTTATGACCAAAAATGATGCTAAAATTGTCCCTAGTGAAACGATTTTTGTGAGACATTTTCTGATAATATCATTATTATGACTGTTATCACATAAAGTGTAGGTATTTGGTGATGGAATCTTAGTATTTAAACAAAACTTTGACTTATAATCTTTATCTTCTTAAAGGTTTCAGATGCATATTACCTTATTTAGACTATACATTCTGGGTCTATAACAAACAACATGCTGACGAAAATTTAGTCAAAATTTACTTGATTCTCAATTTATTTTGGTCTTATTTGATTTCTGTCGAATTGCAACGTGTTAATTAAGTTAATTTGATGATTTTGATATTATAAGATTAAAATAAGCATAAAACTATTGTTGCATGTCTTTACACTTTGATCTGCTAGAGCTATATCTGTAGGTACCCCAAATTGTCCCCAGTGAAACATTTTGTGTTTTGGAGCTTATAATTTTTCCCCATCTTTTTCAAATGTGCAGTCTCATATATTTTCCAAGAGAGTTTGTGCCAAAAAGATCACCAGCAATAAGATAAATGAGAGGAGGATGTGCATTTGGTATCTGTCATCCGAAATCAAATGTCCCCAGTGAAACGCAATTTTGCTGCATGACACTATACCAGTCTATATGTTAAAATATCTTAAGTTTAGGATGTTGCCTGGTTACTTCTGATTACTTGTTGTAAATATAGGTTATTTTCTAATATTTCGCAAGAAATTTTTCTTGATATCCCTATGATGTAGGTAAAATATCAAAGACATCATTTTCTAAATTTCTGACAGCAAAATGTACTTATATATTGATATTAAATCTAAAAAGCAATTGCCATGTTTGAAATTATAGAAAAAATGAACTTTGAACAAAAACAAACTAGTCTTATTTATCCTGAGCCTAACAATTTTATGTCCCCAGTGAAACGGTTTCAGCTGCATTTGTATCTGGTGACATTTTTTCAGAATCTTTTTCTATTTCAATTTGTATACACCTTTAATTTAGTCTTTGGACAATATTCTTTACATTCAAACTAAACAAGAATTAAATTGAATTCTTCTACCATTTATTTCGGTATCTTAACTTTTAAAATGTAGGTGTAGCTTAGAAATATGTGCCAGTTGGTTGTTTCAGACCATGGAAATATACCAGAATTTTTTAATCTACAAGGCCTTGTCAATGATACATACAAAATTTATGTACATTATATCAGCTTCGAAAAAGAAGAAGGCTTAAGACAATTTTCTTCATATTTTTGTCCCCAGTGAAACGGACTTTCCAGTTTCTTTGATGCCATGTAAACTACTTGTGGCTACTTGTAGAATCAAATTACTGAAAGTACTGTTAGAGAGCGTATTTGACACAACATAAATTTCAAACTGTGACAATATTGCATGCTTACATAATTGGGAGCATTCTGTGTGATCGTCATGCAAAACCATCATCGAATATAAGTGGAGTTGTGTCAGGCCCGTAGGAAGCAATTTCATATTGTTGAAGCCCACGTGTCTGAATTATTGCGGAGGGGGGGGGGGGGGCTAAATTGGATTTTCCCTAAATTTTCATTGTAAAATAAGGAGAGTTCAGCACTTTTGGCTATGCATTCAACCATGAATGGAGGAATGTATTAACTATTGACAACATAATTGAAGCCTCTTTTTCTGTGATGCAGCATAGTGTCACCATACAACAAAAAATTTCCGAACAACAATTTTTGAAGTGGTCCACTTCAAAAGCTGATGCAAATGACAAAATATTTTTAAAGTTTAGAATTGTGCATAATATTGTTCAGAAAATATTGAGGCAAAAGGAGAAAGTGCCTAAATGTTTTCAAAACTTTCTCTTGGAGACACGTTTCATTGGGAAAGGGAAATTCAAATCAACCCATTCATAAATGTATGAGAAGTTGAGTTGATAAGGAAATTTGCTCTAATGACCCTTTTATCCACGGCATAACATACTACGGCTTTACTACCTTATGGCTTTACTACACATTACCCAGATAGACACTCACTATGCACTAGAATCTGTCTGTGGAATGTGATTCTATTTTTAGACTGTTTGCATTGTCCAAAATTTAGGTTACATGACTTGACTGAATGACCTGCATGACCCAATTGTAAATGACAAATTACTACACTGATCTTTTTTCTATTTAATTAAGACTTGTTTACTTGAATTTTTTGCATAGATCATACAAGTCATATATTTTTATATAATGACATGTATGGTTGTAGACTATTCCAATTGTTGTTTAGATCTATTTTGTCTTCATTGGAAGGAACTATTTCTGTTGTTCGGTTTGCAAAATATTGGCTTGTGGCCTCTGGCTGCTAATAGAGAGACTACGCTCTCTAAAAACGGCTTTTGGCTAATCTATAGCTATGTGTTCATTGTCACATCAGATAGAACTACAGCTATTTTCCTAACATATTGCGTCTTTTACAGAAACTTTTATTAGTGATAAATGAAAAACCAGAGCAAAATTCTACTTCAAATTGTCATAAAATTTGATACATCTCGCAGAAGTAGCAAATTTTTGTATCGGATTGTAGCTTTACATATGCTTTTAACTTAAAAGACAAATAATCTTTCAATTATATAACTTTTCCAAGCTTTAAGATGTCTAGAAAAAATCGGATATCCTTAAAAAATGAGTCAATGGATTTGAACAAATTCAAAATTAAAAAGGAAATAGTCTTTGTCCTTCACCTTCCCACGTATATTTTCTGAAATTTTGACATATTAGCAAAACATTTCTAAAGAAGACATCAGCAAATAATAATTTTAATTTTTGACACCCAATGTCACACTTTATCCTCTTTTTTTTTTGAAATCACCCCAATAAACTGCTCTACATGGCATACATTTATTGTGACAATGCCTTATTCGGGGAGCATTGTCCGTCTCTGGCGGCTCTTGTTTATCATGTGCACATTGTATACGGTACAAATGAGAAGAGTTTATTGGTTTTGAAACAGTGAACACAAAATTACCTCACTGTCAATTTTGGTTTACGGATTTATAGCTGTTCTCAGCATTAATGTTTCTATAAGACATATAATATTTGGTTTATACAAAGCTATAATGAAAAGTAGTTGTACGAATTTCTAGATGCCCATGGCATCCATGTGTCTGTATAGACAACAGTTTGATTACTGGTTTATCCTTTCCCAAACGGTAAGATTTTGGATAGGTCCAATTTAACCCTTTCCCAAACAAGACCTGTTTTTGACGTCCCTAAGAGATATGGCCTAGAAAAACATTGAAACAAAAGAAGAAACTGCTGATAACCAGCAGTTTCTCCTTTTGTCTCAATATTTTCTATGCCATATTTTACACAAATCATATCTTTAATACCATCCAATTTGTAATTTGTGGCAGTTTTTGAAGTGGATCACCCTAAAATTTTGTCGTTCGGCAAAGGGTTAAAAGTTTCTGTAGATGACAAAGTGAATGCTAATAAATATTGGCTTTGTGCACAATATTGCACAGAAAATATTGAGGCAAAAGGAGAAATTGCTGATTACCAGCAATTTCTTCTTTTATCTCAATATTTTCCCAAGCTTATTCTTTTAGGGACGTCAAAAGAAGGTCTTGTTTTGGAATGGGATGAAACAATGAAAGGTAAAGTGACTTCTCTAGACAATTTAATGTTGTACCAACTTTATATTGTACTCAGTGGGTTGCGTGGAAATTTACCAATTAAATCTTTTTCCCACAAATAACTAAACAACAGGGTTGCCATGTGTAAGGGAAAAGTCAGGGAAAGTTAAATTTTTCAAGGTCAGGGAATTGTCAGGGAATTTGTGAACTGTCAGGGAAATTTGAAAATACTGGTAAATGTCAGGGAATTGTCAGGGAATTTTGAAAAAATTAGGTGCAGTGTCATATAATTAATGATTTCAACATCATCTTTTAAAATTGTCTCAAGTTTTCATGAAATTACTGCGAACAAACATGTCAGGGAATTTTCTAATTTTGTCAGGGAAATGTCAGGAAATTTTATTTTCTCTGAACAAATATGATGGTCATTCAAACTAGGATTTTTTTTAAATTGAAGCTATGTGCAGAAAGCGAAATTGATCAGATACAAGTTTCTATCTACAAATTTGATATAAATGAACTAGATATTGTTTTCAATGTCTTCTTTATCAGGGGTATTGAAATCTTAATTAATTGGGGAAAAGGGTTAACTAGATATAATATTTGTGACCCGTCACGCTAAAAGGGACCTTATTTGAAGTGTGAAAAATATCCACCCTAGTCAGTCTGTGCAGTCCGCCCAGCCAGACTAGGGCCGACACTTTTCACTTTTATGCAATTTTCTAGATCCGGAATGTTTGCCCTATCTTACTTTATGTTCATTTTTCGCATACGGGATCTGGTTTACCTGTGCTGAGTCTTACAAGTTTGTCAAAATTTGTATTTTTGGAGTTCGGATAAGGTCCCTTTTAGCGTGACGGGTCACATTTTTATGCTCCCCGAAAAAAATTCGGGGAGCATATAGTCGCCATGCTGTCCGTCCATCCGTGCGTCTGTCCGTCTGTCCTCAGCCAGATCTCAGCAACCCTTGGGCCAAATTCAATGAAACTTCACATGTGAACTCCCTGTGATAATCCATAGGGACCTTTTTATGCTCCCCGAAAAAATTTCGGGGGAGCATATAGTCGCCACGCTGTCCGTCCGTCCGTGTGTCTGTGTGTCCGTGTGTCCGTCCGTCCATCCGTCCACAGCCATATCTCAGCAACCCTTGGACCAAATTCAATGAAACTTCACATGTGAACTCCCTTGGTCAATACCTAGGGACCTTTTTCTCCGTTTGTAAATTTAAGGCTGCGTCATGGAAAAAGGGGCCTTAGTGTAAAAATTAGTTTTTTTCTTATTTCTCTTCATCTAATGGGCAGAATTTAATGAAATTTTGTGCTCATGTAATAAATAGGATGTTCTAGACCATATTCTATAAATAATGTGTGTACAAAAAGCTGTCATGGGAAAAGGGGGCTTAATGTATGATAGTTTTTATTTTGTGACAAACACTTATTCGGGGAGCATAATCCGTCTGTGACGGCTCTTGTTTCTCCGTTTCTTAATTTGAGGCTGCGTCATGGAAAAAGGGGCATTAATATAAAAATTAGTTTTTCTCTAATTTCTCTTCATCTGATGGGCAGAATTTAATGAAATTTTGCACTAATGTGATAAATGAGATGTTCTAGACCATATTCTATAAATAATGTGTGTACAAAAAATCTGTCGTGGGTAAAGGGGGCTTAATGTATGATAGTTTTTATTTTGTGACAAACACTTATTCGGGGAGCATAATCCGTCATTGTTTTGTTTCTCTCATTTCTCAGGAATAGCGGGAGGAACCAGGAGTTATTTGCCAAGTTTTTGGAGGGAGAATCCCAGATCGATGATTTTCTACTGAAACAAGAATTTTGTGAGATCAAAGTAAGTCGGATAAACAAAAATTAAATACTTTAACCCTTTCCCAAACAAGACCTGGTTTTGACGTTCTTAATAGAAAAGGCTTGGGAAAACATTGAAACAAAAGAAGAAACTGCTGATAACCAGCAGTTTCTTCTTTTGTCTCAATATTTTCTGTGCAATATTTTACACAAATCCTATCTTTAATAACATCCATTTTATCATTTGTGGCAGTTTTTGAAGTGAATCACCCTAAAATTTATTGTTTGGGGAAGGGTTAACCAATTACCATACTGCAAAATTTTGGACTGGTCCAAATTCAAAAGCTGCTACAGGCTACAAGATGAGTGTTAAAAAAGATTGCTAGTGTGTATAACATAGCTTAGAAAATATTGAGGCAAAAGGAGAAAATGCTGGTTTTCAGCATTTTCTTCCTTTGTCTCAATGTTTTCCCAAGACATTTCTCACAGAGAAGTCAAAACCAGGCCCTGGTTTCTCGAAAAAAAACTTGAGTACATACTCATTAGTACATGCTCAACTTCAATGGAGTACTCTCAAACGCTGATTGGTATTCAATTTAAGTCCATGTGGATTGTGTTTGATTTGAGCATGGTGCTCAGATTTGAGCATGAAAACATACTAGTATTTTCGAGAAACCGAGGCCAGGTCTTAATTTTCTACTGAAACAAGAATTCTGTAAGATCAAAGAAAGCAGAGTAACAGATAAGATGGGTTAAAGCATTCTAAATTTCTTATTTTAAATCCAAACCCTATGTTGTGGGTACTCATTTGAATCGTCTACATTGTCTATTAGATTCCATGAAGTATTATCAGAGTTTTCCCTTTACTTGACTTTTTCTAGAGAGGAGTCATTATGTCCCCCTCATCTTCAAATTAGGGGGTCGTGCCTATTGTTACGTTGTTTCTTCATGTCCCAGCTGATAATTTTTAGAGGGTCATTTAAGTTAAAACTGTACCAAACATACAATTATGAGCATAAGGAAAACATTGTTTTATCAGAATTAATAACCTTGAAGTTCAAAAGTTTTTTTTGTTTTAAATTTATTAAAAGACAATGTACTTAGAATATATTTGCATTTTTGCTCTTGAGGTCCCAATTTTGGATCAGTCATTGTCACTTTTGAATGTTTATCTTTATTCATCTAAGAATCCTTAGAGTTTCAAAATTTGCAAGTTGTAGACTACAAATATATCTCAAAGCTCTCTCAGGTGAACAATGCATGGCCATCTAATTAATGGCCCTTTTGTTCAGTTTACTTTGGAAAAGCCCTAATGGGTGTTTTTTTTTAAGCTCATGTTGTATTTTCAGAGATCCTGGGACATACATGTAGATCCAAACCTTCATCTTTTGGGGCGTCAAAAAGCGTGAATATGTGGGAATGAGTCAAATATAATTTCAGAAATTGAGAGACGTAGAATGGGTACAGAGAGCTAAAATTTCCAAAAGGATGGAATGTTACATTTTATAGTCTTTTGCTCAAGAAAACACTGTGGGAAATGAAGAAATTGCTTTTCACAAGCAATTTCATCATTTTCCACAATGTTTTCCAAAATATTTATCTTGTCAGGCATCAAAAAGCCTGAATATGTTGGAATGAGTTAAATGTATTTTCAGAGATCGAGAGACATGGAGTGGGTAGAGAGAGCAAAAGACTGTGTAACACAAGAGAGAACTTATATAGATACATATAGGTCTTTTGCTGAAATAAACACTGTGGGAAATGAAGAAATTGCTTGTCACAAGCAATTTCTTCATTTTCCACAATGTTTTCCAAAATCTTTATCTTGTTGGGCATCAAAAAGCGTGAATATGTATTTTCAGAGATCTAGAGACATGGAATGGGTAGAGAGAGCAATAGACTGTGTAACACAAGAACGAGAACTGATACACAGACATATAGAGGTATTTTATCATTCAGAATCTACAGCTTTTTGGCAATTTTAAGCTTTTTTTGCCTACGCGATTATTTTGTTACAAATTCTGTCGGATCTGTCCAGATCTAATGTTTTTGAAAGGGGGTTTCAACTTTTTTCACTGAAAATGTCACTGATTCTCATCTCTGATCATTGTCAATTATGCAAGCATCTTCTATATATCGTTGCTTTTTCCAGAAAAATTATCGTAATATTGTGTGTTACTTTGCTTTGCAAAATCATTGGATGATTTTGCCAAGTATCTTTTTCAAATGAAGATTATATATTCTTTAACTTCTTGCCTTTTTAACCAAACTACTAAAAAATATATTGCTCCAATTTGGGAGCTGCTTCAAAGGACGAAATGATTGTTAAAGTTTTTTTTTCTTCCCAGTTAGAACAAAAAATGTAGAATATGATTGACTTTTGATTGCCTTCTACAAGATCTTTGAATTTGGACTAGTCTTAACCCTTTCCCAAACAAGACCTGGTTTTGACGTCCCTTATTGGATAGGCTTGGGAAAACATTGAGGCAAAAAAAGAAACTGCTGATAACCAGCAGTTTCTCCTTTTGTCTCAATATTTTCTTAGCTATTTTAAACACAAATTCAACCTTGATTTACATCCATTTTGTCGTCTGTAGCAGCCTTCAAATAGGACTGGTCAAAAATTGTGTCGTTTGGGAAAGGGTTAAATTTTATTATCTGATAATAAGTTGATTTTTTAGGCTCAGAAGAACAGCAAAAACAAGGAACATTATGACAGATTAGATGCAGAGGTTTCCAAAGCTAAAGATCTACATAAGGTGGGTTCAAATGATGAGTTTTTAACCTTTTTTAGGGAGCCAGGACCTATGTCCAGGGAGCTAATGTCACAGCCCTAGTGTCTGTGCCGCATCTTCAAAAACTAACATGGTCTATATCTCAGGTAATATTAGAGATACAGCCTTCATACTTCACACATGGAAACTTCCTGCCAAGACCTTTCATTTGGATACATGACCTGTAATCCGAGTCTTCTCTGATGTAAATACGCTCTTTGATATTTTGATTTTTCGCTATTTACATCAGAGAGCGTTGCTCTTTGAAAACATCAAGAAGTTCGCAACAAATTGTTGCGCATCGTCCACCGTCCGATCTTAAACGCTATCGTTAAAACCCCTGATGGTATCGATAAATGAACCATTTATTGTTATGGCTGCTGAAAAAATTACGACCAAAAAGTATTTCTAAAATGTTAATAGGCAATGTTTTGCAACAACCCTCACCTGAGCAGCCTTTGTTTACCTTGACCTTCCATTCAAAACCATAGGTTATACTCATCCAGCAGTCCGATTTGAAATGAAATTTTTGGTCAGGTATGACAAAAAATGATTTATTGATCTATACCCTACAGTGTTTTACCGAGTGATTCGATATGATACACAGAAACAAAGCTTCAAGTTACGTGTAACGTTACCGAACTTTCCGCTGTTTTCAAAGAGCAACGCTCTCTGATGTAAATAGCGAAAAATCAAAATATCAAAGAGCGTATTTATATCAGAGAAGACTCGGATTACATGACCTGAGACCTTGGAGTTTGACCTACTTTTGAAAAACTTTAACCTGGCCTATATCTCATGCACTATTACAGATAGGATATACCCTTGATATTTCTCATGTGGATACCTCAGGCCATGACCTTGAGACCATGACCTTTGACTTTGTGACCTTTGACCTTTGACTCTTTTTTGTGACAAGCTCTTTGTATAGGCAAGCTACATTATCTGCGGACATATTAACTCTTGTAATGAAAGGAATTGACACCAGTAATACTTCTGTCTGTCAAAATTTTAGTCAAAGGTTAAGGGCAATGTCAGTTGCAAAAAAGTAACAAAAAAACTTTAACCTAGTCTCTATCTTTAGAAGTATGTGGGTCAGAGATGTCATATTTCACACATTCATACCTCATGCTAGGGTAAGACCTTTAAATTTGGACTTTGACCTTGCGACCATCAAGTAGGAATTTTACTTTCTTTATGACAAGCTCTTGTATAGGCTAGCTACATTATGCACAGACAACTCTTGTTGATACTGCATCAATTAATATGGTTGGTCCTTTGTTGTTGTTGTTGTTTTTTTTGTTTTTTTTTTTTTGCAACATTAACATTTGTGGCAAAGCATTGTCGAGGAATATGGTCAAATTCTCATTTAGTAATAACTATAGGTTCTAACTGCTTTCTTTTCATGATATTTTAAAAACATGTTAACTTATTCCCAGATAGAGATACTTTTTGACACCCACAAGAAAAATGCCTGGGAAAACATTGTGTTCAAATTGTCTTCTACCACACTTTCAAATTGGAACAGTCCAAAATTTTGCCATTTGGTAAAGTGTTAAGCAATATTTGGGCCCATCTTATTCTATAAAGAAACCCTTAGGATGGTCCTCTTGGGTACCACGGTACTTAATGGCGACCGGAAAAATCAATAATGAATGGAGACACGAAAAACATTCCATGTTCTCTTTTTCTATAACAATCCAATGCAGCCGAAATATAATAAAAGTAATCACCGAAGATTAGACTAAATGATTTTGTTTTCAGTTTTGCTAATAAACGCAGTTTGTATGTGATATTTTGTCCTTAAATGAACACTATTTTAGATACCGCGGTACCGTAAAAGACGCGGTAACGAAGCAGACTACTCTACTTATATTTTCAGGACATCCAATTAAAATTGTCCCAAATGGAGAAGGTTCTTGATTCTTTACGAACAATGGGGGAAGAAAAAGATAAAGCAGAACAATATCTTTGTGGTAAGAAACCCAAATCCTTTTCAAACAATGAGATTTTATGGTATTAATCTAAAAGAAATGTTTAATGAAATCAATGAAAAATTAGGAAGCATCATTGACTTTCTTAACCCTTTCCCAAACATGACCTGGTTTTCACGTCCACAATAGAATTGGCTTGGGAAAACATTGAGACAAAAGAAGAAACTGCTGATAACCAGCAGTTTCTCCTTTTGTCTCAATATTTTCTGAGCTGTATCATACACAAATCTTATCTTTATGAACATTCATTTTGTCGTCTGCAGCAGCTTTCAAATTGGATCACCCTAAAATTTTGTCTTTTGGGAAAGGGTTAACCCAGAAGAAATTAGGATTAGTAATACATAACAGTAGAAAATCTTTTGTAGCTTGACTATCGGAAGAATAGAGTCATTTCAGGTCACCTGACATTTATTCTTTAGAGCAAGATTTATAACCCATTACCAAACGGCAAAATTTTTGACTTGTCCAAATTCAAAGATGTTGCAGACGACAATTGTAAGTGAAAGATTTTTTCATTTTTTAGCTCCACTGGCCTTTCAGGCCAGCGGGCTATTGTCATGGCGATGTGTCTATCGTGCGTCAGTGCGTGCGTCCGTAAACTTTTTCTTTAAAAATCTTCTCCTCAGAAACTACCTGATGGATTTCAACCAAACTACACAGGAATGATCCTTGGGTGACCCTCTTTCAGATTCCTTCAAAATATTTGGATTGAACTAGAATAACCTGAGTTATCTGCCCTTTAATGTCAAAAATAGCTGGTTTTGACTTTATTTTTACTCTAAAATCTACATATATTAACCAATCAAGACAAAACTTGGACAGAATATATATAAGCATAATATCCTGCCTGGGTGTAATTTTCAGCTTGATCGGAATTTCACATCATGAGTTATGTGCCCTTGATTTGACAAAATTGCCATTTCCGACTTTGTTTTCACTCTAAAAACCATAAATTTTAACCAATCAAGATGATACTTGGACAGAATCTTGTTGACAACAGGATCTTGCTTTTGTGTAATTTTTAGGATGATTGCATTGCTACAATCTGAGTTAAGTGCCCTTAAAATTGAAAAAAGTCAGTTTCCAACACTTTTTTCACTTTTGCAGCCACGAATATAGTCTAATACTGACAGAATTTGGACAGAATGATGCTGACCATAAGATCTTGCTTGAGTCCAATTTTCAGCTTGATAATAAACTCAAATACTGAATTATGTACCCTTGAATTTGGCATAATGACAGTTTTCAACTTTATCATCACTCAAAAAATCCCCACAATATTGGTCAATCTTTTACCTTCTTTTCGCTTTGACCACATGATTGCTTCTTTTTACTTTGTTTTTGCTCTAAGAACCAAAAGTTTTGAGAAATCTAGTTTTTCTTTGACCACATTGCTGTATTTTACTTTGTTTCTGTTCTAAGAACCACAAGAATTTAAAAAATATTTAAGTTTAAGCATCTAAATAAATTGGTCAAATTTTTCATAGTAAACCACAAGAAATTCAGGCCTGTGGAGCGACTCAAGACCTTCAGGTCTTTCTAGTTGGTATTTTTATTTAGAAAATATTGTGGGAAATAAAGAAAAAAGGGTAACTTTTATATGATATTCAACTGTTTATCACACCTTTTCATGGTTTATGCGCATGATTAGGCAAATTGCCAGATGTATATCAATATTTCACACATTGCCTGCCACAATTAGTTGTACATGGCTGCTGAAGGGGATATAGGTAAAGATCAATTGGGTCAATTTAAGGTGGCCACTGACCACATTAGACAGAATATTGCTATTCACAGTTACTTTAAAGAGTTAAATTGCATGGGAGGACCTGGACTGGCTGCATACGAAAGTTTGGCTGCTATACATAGGTGGCCGCTAACACAGTTTTGACTTTACTTTACACAAATGACATCATTGTGACATCATTTGTATTTTTAAGTATAGTGCATTCAGATTAATACCTTGGTTTATAAATTATGGAACAATTTGGAACAATGGTTTCATATTGTTTCTAAAGATTTGATCAAGGGCTTCCGTAAGAAATAAAGAGTACACACGCTCCCATTGAGGGACTGAAGAATCTCATTTGAAAGGACTCTTTATCAACAAAACATCCTAAGAACTCTGAAGATATCTTTTAAAAAAAATCTTGCTCTAAAGAATGCACATCTGGAGGCATAATGCTAAATGGTCAACAGTTTTTATGTGCAAGTGGCTTTGCTATCTCAGTTTCTACCTATTGTTGTTTGTGTTTAAATCTGTGTTAAAGTGATTACTCCTCTTTTTATCAAGTCCATTTTGTCGTCTGCAGCAGCTTTTAACCCTTTCCCAAACAACAAAATTTTAGGGTGATCCACTTAAAAAACTTCCACAAATGACAAAATAGAAGTTATTAAAGATAGAATTTGTGTAAAAAGTGGCATAGAAAATATTGAGACAAACGGAGAAACTGCTGGCTATCAGCAGTTTCTTCTTTTGTTTCATTATTTTCCTAAGACTTTTCTATTAGGGACGTCAAAACCAGGTCTTGTTTGGGAAAGGGTTAAATGGGAACAGTCTAAAGTTTGTTGTTTTGGAAAAGTTTAATTCAGAGAATCTTTTTGTTCATCTGTCTGTCTGTTACACACGCTATCCTTCCAAACTAAAATTGCAGTTATTTCTTTATTTTTCATTTGATTCGATTTTATTTCTATCTCCTAGGATTGAATGAAGTAATGAGAAAAAAGAAGCATAGTGAAGGAAATGGGAAGATTTTGAATAAACACCAGCTAGAAAGTAATAGAGACACTGCCTCATCAGCGATAGATAAGCTAAAGAAAGAACAAGGAGATTGTAAACTGGTATGTATGTACAGGGTTTTCCCTGAGTGTGAGAATTTGGGGGTCATTGTGACCCCCTTGCCTTCAAAGTTAGGGGTCATTTCCACTATTTTGTGGGTCAAATGCCCTTGGACTCAAGTATCATATGATAATCTGGATTTATAACTTGCGTCAATAATGACCCTCAGGTAAATTTCTAAGGGGTCATTTGTTCTGATATTGCGACAATGACGCATGATTTGTGCGTCATGGAAAACCCTGTATGTACAAAGTTGCCCAAAGAATATTTTGAAGCTGTAGTGACAAATTATAAGTGTTGGTAAACCTTGAAATTCATTGCGTTCATGCAAATAATTTTGAATAAAAACATAATGTGAATAGAAGAAATTGCTCAATTTATATGTTCAACAGACTACAGTCGACACTCGTTATGTCGACATCGGATAAGTCGAATTTCCGCTTAAGTCGAAGTGAATGTTTGGTCCTGTCCTCTTCAACGGATTTTAAAAAGTTTAAACCAAATTATTAGAAAATAAATATAGCCATTGCAATTTCTTTCCTTTTCCTACTATATTTCAATTATGAATGCACTTGATTAACAACAAATAGGCCAAATGATGTACAAACAAAAACTGGTCAAAATCGGTTTACTGGAACTCCGGATATGTCGAGGTATTTTGATGGCCCCTCTGACTTCGACACAACGAGTGTCTACTGTAGAATGGACCTCTTTGTTCTCTATTACAGACTTTATGCACCAAATTTGTGGAGATATTTAACCATTTACAACAACTGGTCCCTAAATTAGAACTAGAAGTGCAGAAATGGAAGTACCAGTACAAGCTGAAATTTGCTGAGCTTGCCGCAGAACTTGAACTACACAATGTAGACAGAATTGATTCATGGTATAGTAGGCTTAAGGCCTTTAACCCTTTCCCAAACAAGACCTGGTTTTGACGTCCGTGAAAGAGAAGGTTTGGGAAAACGTTTAGACAAAAGAAGAAAATGATGATTTCCCCTGAGCTATATTATACACAACTCCTACCGTAATCAACATTCATTTGTTGTCTGCAACGGCTTTTGAAATTGGATCGCCTTAAAATTTTGCTGTTTGGGAAAGGGTTAAATCCATTACCAGAGGGCAACATTTTAGACTGATCCAAAGGATGGGTTGCAACAAGGGATCAAAATTGTTCAAAGAATAGATTTTCTTTAAATTCTGTGGATTGATAGGGTTACATAATACCGTAATTATTCTAATAAACGCCCATATTCTAATAAACACCCATCCACCAAATCTCAGCTGAAAATCTGTTAATTTCAAGCACAATTTTAGCGAAAAGGGTGATTCTAATAAACGCCCATCTCCCAATTCCCGTTTGAAATAATTTATGTCATAAACAAAGATAATTTCCAAAAGCAACGAAAAGGGGGATATCCAGCCCTAAATCTGTTTGCAATGAAGGAGTTTCATAAAAAAAAAATCGTATTTTGCAGCCTTTGCCAATTCAACTTGCTGAACTTTGACTAGATGAATTTACACTTTATTCGCAAATTTTGACTAACAAATTAAGAATACCTCTAATAAACGCCCACCCCCTACTTCTCCATCAACTATGTTTCTAATAAACGCTGGGGCGTTTATTAGAATAATTACGGTTTCTTTAATTTGTATGTGTAAAAAATCTGACAAGGCATTACTTTTGGAGATAATGGCTAACAAAGTGGGTGGGGTAAATTGACATAAGAAGAAAATTTTTATCTGTATAGATCAGATCAAATTGAAATTTTGTGTGTACTTTCAATATACTAGGTACAGAAGATTTTTGGAATCATTAATCATGTAAATTAGTTTGTTGATTTTCTGTATTCGTCCTGTCAATCTCAGACTTTGCTTATTTTTGATGTACTAACTTTACGAAACTATCTCTACAGCTTTTATTTTTGTATGAATTGACATGATATTTTGTGAATATGATTCAATATGATGAAACTAAATATTTGTAAACTTTGGGTTAAATCCATTGCGAAAATGGGCATTTTTTAAATTCAAGGGCAGATAATTCAAGAACAAAAAGAGTTATCTGAATTCCGTAAGCGGTGTGCACAACTAGACACCATGGAGATTCATTGTGGCAAGTTTGATCAAGTTCCAATCAAAACTGTAGGAGGAGTTGCGCACACAAGAAATTGCTAATGGACGGACAGATGGACAGATAGACAACCGGGGCCATAACATAATACGACCCTTCGAGGGTATAATAAAAAAAATAGTGATTATCAGCATTTACATCTTTTGCCTCAATGTTTTTCTCAAGCCTTGTCTAAGGGACGTCAAAACAAGGTCTTTTTTGAGAGACAGTTAACTCAGTCTAACCAAGATCTATACTGTTCTGTAATGTATTCTTCGTTACCTAATGCAGTTTCTAGAGAGCAGCATGGATCATTATTAGACTGCAATTTAGACATTTAGGCATATGGGCAGGTTTAAAAAATGTGACCAAAGTGTGACATTTAAATGTTAAGAATAACAGCTAATTTTACAGAATATCATCCAGATTTCTTAATTAGGGTGGCTAAAAACTATTCTAAATGGTTAAGCAGTGCCCAAATTATATTTTAAATTCATGTTCACTACTTTTTAGCTAAAATTATGTGCACAATCTTGCAAAATGACAACAAAAAAGCGTTTCACTCCTGACAGCATATATATTGCACAATATGAGAAATTGTAACCCACAAATCACTAAAAAGTAGAGTGCAGAATGCCCACAAGGCCGATGGCTTCCTAAAAAAATTTGAGTGGTAGATTTCTTGCTGAATAGACAAAAATGAGAACACATTTTGAAAAATAAAAGTGTTTCACTCCTGACATAAAATTCAGAGGGGTATTGTATAAAACAGGATCCACATCCTAAACCAATGAAGATAAGATGAAAAAGTAATTTTAAGATGAAGATGCACAAGTCATGTTGTTTTATGTTTTACAAGTGCTTATTGTAGTATCCTGTAACCGTCTTTAATTTACCATAGCTTAGAAACTTGGTAAAAGTGTTAAGTGTCACACAAAAACGTTTCACTCACTGACATTTTTGACATGTTTTAATGACATATCTTTTTTATTTGTGAAGCGATTTTCTTTAAACTTGGTACCCAGATTGGGTTGAATATGTTTCTCTGTAAAAGCCGTGGCATGTAAAAAGTGAATGGTCACATTTTTTTAAACTTGCCCATATACTTATCTGGAAACATGTTGGATCACAAAATCAATCAAGGCCCTTTTTCAAGATTCCAGCTCTAATATACATTACTGCCGCCTTCTCAGGCGTATATGCGCCGCTCTGCAAACCTCTTGATTTCCTTTTGTTTCAATCTTTTCTGTGTTTTTTTATTCACAAATTCTATCATTATCAATATATGTTATGTCGTCTGTAACAGCTTTCAAATGTGACCATCCTGATTTTGTTTAACTTTTTGCAAAGTGTTAACACTAATTGTTTTGAATGACTTTCAGGTGCAGTGATATTGGTTTGATACTATATGATTTAGAGCGAGTAAGACTGGCAAAATGGCAAGAATTGTGTAATGATTTATATACACAACAAGAGCTTGAACTTTACACAAAAATTATGCAGATCATTGCCCCGCTATGTTTTGGGTTTATTACACGGTAAGGTTTCAAATTATCATGCCCTCATATGTAAGCTGGCTATCCCAAATGACTTTTTGGAAGCATACACATGTAAAAAATTGTTCACTTTAATAAGGTGGATATTTTCTAATTTCTCCACTTTTGGTATATTCACCTTGGGATTTAAATACGATAAAGTGCACCATACACTCTATTGAGGGCACCATTACCAATTCTATATATTTATTCACCAAACACAATGGCTTCTTCAAACATTCAAGTGCAAATATATTTCTGTCAGATGTGCACATGTCCTACTTCACGGTGTATAATCACGTGACTTAGAATTTCCGATAATCTTCAATAACTTTGTCAAAACTTGGCCAATTTGAATTCGGTTTGAAGCAGAGAAGGCGGAAAATGTCAGGAATAACCTGGAAGTGGTAGATTTTTGAAAAATCAACTGATAAAAAGGTATTGAAGATAAACCAAAACTTTGGTTTATCTTCAATAACTTTTTTATCAGTTGATTTTTCAAAAATCCAACACATTCATCTAATGCGTGACGTCTGTCCCCCTTCTCTGCTTCAATCCGAATTCAAATAGGTCTCGTATTAACCAAATTATTGAAGATTTTCTGAAATTGTTGCATCACATGATTATAAACCGTGTACTTGGACACAGAATATTGCTTGCGTTTGAATGTTTTTAGAAGCCATGGTACATGGTGTAGAGTAAGATAGAACTGCCCGTGATTGAGATAATAGCAGACTTCCCGAAAATTAAGAAAAAGTTTCAGTCATTTGGTCTGATAAGGTCTGAAATTTTCATTTTTCGTATAATATTGTTACACTATGAAAAGTATGATGATCATGATGATACTATCTTATATATCAAAGTTAGTAAGTAAATGAATTAGATTTGGCTCTGACAAATCAATAAAATGTACAAAATGAGATACATAGATTAGTATTGCATGCAAACTTTGGTACAGTTTCATACATTTTTTCACTGCATTACTAGTCCAAGCCAACTTGAACTAGTATTGCAGGGAATAAACGTTAACAATTGAGATAGACTTTAATGGAATTATTGAATATCTCAAAAACCTTTTTGATTTCAACTCTAAAATTTTGTCAGTATATGTGCCTATGATAAACACAAACATTGATGACAAAAACTCATTTACGCCAAAAAGTGACTTAGACTATTATTGTGTTCAGCAGTAAATTTTGGTCTGATAAGGTCTGAAAATCACTCAGTCCAAACAAAACTATGTCAGACCAAAGAACCAAATCAACTAAAACATAAGAAAATATTGCTAGAAAAAAATGATGGTAGTTTGAGCTAAAATGACACCTAAAATGACTGTCAAACAATTGGACTGACAGAGAGCAAAATTAATGCCAGTCTGACTATATGTGACCCATCACGCTAAAAGGGACCCTATAGGAAGTGTGAAAAATATTGACCCTAGTCTGTCTGCGCAGTTGGCGCAGCCAGACTAGGGCCGACACTTTTCACTTGTATGTACCTTTTTATATCTGGAATGTTTTCCCTACCTTACTTTATGTTCATTTTTTCGAATACAGTATCTGGTTGACCTGTGGAGAGTCTGACATGTTTGTCAAAATTTGGATTTTTGGAGTTCGGATAAGGTCCTTTTTAGCGTATCAGGTCACATATATGAAATATTTGTTGCACATGTCTGTCAGACTCATGAATTTCGGGAAATCTGGAAATTGAGAAAATGCTTGTTATCAGCAATTTCTTCTTTTGCCTCAATGATTTTCCATTCCCATTCAATGTGCCTAAAAAAAGGCGTCATTGCGTGGGACATGACTAAAATGTTTTTACTGATACAATGATTTTGTTTCTTTCCAGGACTTTCATTGTGGTGGATCAGGATGATTTTATCGTCAAAACTGATAAAAAACACCTGCCAAAGATTAAGATCAGGTATTTACATGTTGGGGAATCATGTGAAACAAATGTTTTGATATTTTTCATTAACCCTTTCCCAAACAACAAAATTTTAGGGTGGTCAAATTCAAAAACTGCCACAAATGACAAAATGGATGTTATTAAAGATAGGATTTGTGTATAATATAGCATAGAAAATATTGAAACAAAAGGAGAAACTGCTGGTTATCAGCAGTTTCTTCTTTTGTTTCAATGTTTTCCCAAGCCTTTTCTATTAGGGCTGTCAAAACCAGGTCTTGTTTGAGAAAGGGTTAAATCTGTAAATATATGACTGATTTGAAAAACGTTTGAAGCAGATAGGAAGGTGGGAAAGCAGGAAATTTTCTGGACTTGGTGAATCTTTTAAACAACACCTGATGAAAAAGTAATTGATTACAATACAAAATTTTGATTGGTTTAATAACTTTTTTTCATCAGGTACTGGTTAAAAGATCTTTTGCGTTCAATAAATCCCAGTATTTTTCTGCTTCAAACCTTTTTCAAGTCGGCCAAAGTTATATTAACAGAATCATTGAAAAATATCAAACAAGTTGTGTCAAGTGATTCCCCGCCATTATTTTACTTTTTAAGCCTTTCACAAACAACTAAATTTTTGGGAAGGTCAAATTTAAAAGCTGCTGCATAGGATGAAATTAAGGTTGATAAAGATAAGATTTGTGTACAGTATAAAACAGAAAATATTTAACCCTTTCCCAAACGACAAAAATTTTCGGATGATCCTTTTCAAAAACTGCCACAAGTGACAAAATAGGTATTATCAAAGATAGTATTTGCGTAAAATATGGCATAGAAAATATTGAGACAAAAGGAGAAACTGCTGGTTATCAGTAGTTTCTACTTTTGTCTCAATGTTTTCCCATGACATTAATATCAGAGACATCAAAACCAGGTCTTGTTTGGGAAAGGGTTAATAAACAAAATGTAGAAAGTAATTGTTTTTAGACTTTTTATGCCCCCGTATCGAAAGATTAGTGGGATATTGTTTTACTCGTGTCCGGATGTCTGTCTGTCTGTGTGTCCGTCCGTCCGTCTGTCTGTCCGAAAACTTAACATGAAAACTTAACATTGGTCTTTTCTCTAAAAAGTATTTGACATACAAAGCTCAAATTTGGTATGTAACTTTTTTTCAATGATAGCTATCTGTTCCATGCAATTTTACCTTCCTCAAGGTCATCCATTAATCCTTATCAACCCTTTAATCTACGAAAACTTAACATTTTACTCCGAAAATTTAACATTTGCCTTTTTTCCCAAAGTATTTGACATACAAAGCTAAAATTTGGTATGCAACTTCCTTTTAATGATATTTATCTGTTCCATTCAATTTGACCTTCCTCAAGGTCATCCGTTAACCCTTATCAACCCTTTACTCTACAAAAACTTAACATTTTACAAAAATGGTCATTTCGGGGGCATTTATGTTTCACAAACACATCTTGTTTACTTTTGCCTCTGTATTTCTCAAGCCTTTTCTATAGCCCTGGATGTCAAAACAAAGGCTAGGAAGAGCAATTGTCATACCCTCTGATGTCGGTGTGGGCGTCAGCATCCACAAAAACTTTAACCCTTTCCCAAACGACAAAATTTTTGGGTGTTCCGGTTTCAAAGCTGCTGCAGACGACAAAATGGATGTTGATATAGACAAGATTTGTGTGTAATATAGCAGAGAAAATATTGAGGCAAAAGGAGAAACTGCTGGCTATCAGCAGTTTCTTCTTTTGTTTCAATGTTTTCCAAAGCCTTTTCTGATAGGGAAGTCAAAACCAGGTCTTGTTTGGGAAAGGGTAAACCTGGCCCATATATCATGCCCTATTAGAGATACACCCTTGATATTTCACATTTTGGTACCTCTCACTAAGACCTTTCATTTGGGACCTTGACCTTTGACCTTGACCATAGAGTTTGACTTCCTTTTCAAAAATATTCAGTCAGCTATTATACCCATTGATACCTCCTGCGAAAGGATGTGACCTTGGTTACATCCAAGTTGGTCTAATCCCATTTCGTCTAATATATAAAATGTTTGGATTAGACGAAAAATTCCCATCTCTTCTAATACCTTTTCAGACCTTGTTTAATCAATATCCCGTTTCGACTAAAACTTGCATTTGTGTCAAAAAGGTGTAAGTGTCAGAAAAGGTGTGATATACAAATGATATACATAAAGTTCAATTTTAAATTTCATAACTTTATTGGTATTTCTTATTTAGAGTTTTAGACGAAATGGGAAAATTGAATTTTAGACCAAATGGCATTAGACCAACTGGGATGTCCCCGTGACCTTTTACCTTGAACTAGAACTTTGACTTTTTCTTTGTGACGAAGCTGCTGTTAGGGCGAGATTTATTGTTCGTGGACAATTCTTGTTTTATCAACCCTTTCCCAAACGGCAAAATTTTAGGGTTATCCACTTCAAAAATTGCCACAAATGACAAAATGGATGTTATTAAAGATAGGATTTTTGAAAAATATGGCACAGAAAATATTGAGACAAAAGGAGAAACTGCTGGTTATCAGCAGTTTCTTCTTTTGTTTCAATGTTTTCCCAAGCCCTTACTATTAGGGACGTCAAAACCAGGTCTTGTTCGGGAAAGGGTTAAGAATTAATGAAGCTTATAGATCTAATGTTTTCTTGCAACAATCCTATGAGTATTTGTATTTTGTAGAGTCATGGCCTTGAACAAAGTGGAAGTGACAGGCGTGAAAGTGTCTGCATATTTTGCAAGAGAAGAAGATATCAGTGCATGCTGGAATGACAAAATGAACCAACTCAACATTAAAACAGCTTGAACATTTCTCAATGAATTGTGTGCTAAAAATAGAACAGGTTTACAGTTATGCATTGATAAGCCGTCAGTGTTGTTATAAAATCTGGTAACTACGGCTTGAATCAAGCCTTCGTTACCAGATTTTATATCAACACCTACGAAATACAGTTGTTTGTCCGAAATTATGTCGTGGTTAGCTGCATAAAATTGTTCCCTATTGAATGTTTCATTGTAACTAATGTTCTTTTATTTTGTAGAGTTATGGCCTTGAACAAAGTGGAAGTGATGGGAGTTACAGTGTCTGCTTTCTTCGCTAGAGAAGAGGACATTAGTGAATGCTGGGATCCCAGAAATAATCAATTCAATTTCAAAAAGCTTGAGGAGTGCTCCTTTAAGATGAATCAGCATCAACTGATAGTGGAAAAGAAAAAGAAGTCCAAGGAGAAATTTGAGGTCATCTTTGACAAATTGGCGTTTAAAGAGCCTTTTGCTAGAACTGCGACAGATAGAAAGCCCTTTGTTCATGAGGAGAAGTATCGAGTAGTCTTCTCTACTGTGATTGAAAACCGTTTGGTTATGAGTGTAAGTATTAGTTGTTTTGCAAAAAATGTGCTAATAGAACTTTCCTTAAACAATTTGATCAGACTGCAACAAAATGATAGGAATTGCAGACAACGAAAAATTTTGTCCAAAGTGAGAAAGTTGAAATTTTCTTAGCAAAGAAAATGAAATTTTCTTAGCAAAGAAAATAAGGAGGGAAAAAAGGAGGAAAATAGAATATGCTTGATAATGGTACCACAATTATTTTCTATACAAATAGACCAACAAATGTACTTTTCATTCACTTGAAATTTTTGTCTGCATCATCTTTGAATTTGGACAAGTCTTATATTTTGCGTTTTGATAATGGGTTATAATTTCATATGCCTCTGTATCAATTTACCAACAGTAGGATTGAAATGGGTACCTGCAGGTAGGGTACATAATTCCCCGACAGAAAAGGTGTCTAAAAATATTAATGAAAAAAAATATAAAAAAGCTGATAACCAGCATTTTCTTTTGTTACCTCAATATTTTCTGTCCAAAATGATATGCAAATCCTATCTTCAACATCATTTTGTTGTCTGCCGCGGCTTTCAAATTGAAATAATCAATGTTTGTGCTATTTGGGAGAGGGTTAATGAATCAGAGCAAGCCTTACATCTTGTACCAACTTATTCAACCAATCAGACCTAATAATACATTTTGTATTTAATTATTTCAGACAATGTCACTACCCATGGTAGTAACAACCGGGGCTAATCAAGGATGTTGTGCTCTAGCTTCAGTCATGTGGCAGTGTTACTCTACGGATGTGGTAAGTATAATGAAGGTCCCGTCATGTGTCACAAATAACTTTTCTTTGATAAGGAAACTTTACAGTGAAGTCAGGAAATTTTCACCAGAACCTGATGAGTAACCTGCAATGACTTACTGCGACTAATCAATACTCGCAAGCAATAGTATAGATCTATCTACTGTCGAGCAGAGTCAACAGTTTGCATAAGCAATGTGAATTTGTATCCTCATGGTTCTCACAGGTTTTGAAAAACCCTTGAATTTGGCCTTAGCCTTATAAAACCCTTGAAAATGGATTTGAGCCTTGTAAAACCCCTAAAAAGCAAACTTGAGCCCTTAAAAAACCCTTGAATTCTATTTCTATTGTTTTGTACGTACATGTAAATCATTTTCAGCTGTCTTTTAATATAACTATGTGGAAAATTGTTTTTATGCAATCGGAAAATCCATTTATAAAAAGATAGATAGGAAAGGATTAACAATAACTAAATAGCTTATCTGCGAAGAAATAAAATCAGTATGGGAAAGTGTGTGTTCAACAAAAGTTGGTTAACAGATCAAAAAAACAAAGTATGGGTCCGAGATTTGAAGTCGGATACATGAATCATCTTCACGCTTAGATCATTGAATGTTAGTAGCCCTTGATTTTCAATGTTGAGTCCTTAAAAAACCCTTAAAAAATCCTTTAATTTTCTCGTCAGAATTTTGTTTGAACCATGATCCTGCATATGCTTCTCGTGTCAGTATACGATGGAAAGTCTTGAAGTTATATTTAGAAAACCATTGAAATATGTAATTACTTAGGTTAGGTTCAGGTGAAAAATTATTAACTAGATCTATATATGACTGAGAATTTAGTCAACTGGTTTTGATACAGTTTCTCCCTATATCTTTACATTTCTGTGCTTTAACATGCACATTTTCTACTTTTGATATCATTTTATTATCTGAAACTCTTCTAATTTAGAAAATTTTGTTGTTTGTTAGAGATTTCAGTCATGTTTGTCATTTTGCTTTGTATGTCGTTTTGTCATGTTTGTATGTCATTTTGTCATGTTGGTATACCATTTTGGCTGTGGCCATAGCACAGTTGTTAGGGCATCACACTATCATTAGGTGACAGGTTCAATCCCTTGCTGTGGTAAATATCCTTTCAGATTATATTGTCTCCCACCTGTGGTTTGATATTCGTTAACCTAGGTGGGCAAGCAGCTGGAGGCTCAGTAAGGATGTAGTGATAATGCTGTATGAGAACCAACAGGAATCCATGGTTAGGTGCTCTAGCTGCCACAGTATTACCATAGCAGTTGAAATAGGTGTCAAACCACAATTAATCAATTGTATGTCAATTTGCCCTGTTTGTATTTCAGTATGCCATACCCATACAGTGCAGACCCAGTTTACCCTGGTCAGACATTGCTGAGATGCTACAAGCCAAGATGTCAAAACTTAGTGCCAAAAGAAAACTTACTGATCAAAATATCAAACATTTGAAAAGAAGGCTGCTTGGTTTGTACCTTTATTATAATTATACCCATAAATTTCTTGTTACAAGCAATTTGTTCATTTTCCACAATGTTTTCCAAATCCTTTATCTTGTTTATCGTCCAAAATTCTCAATGTGCAGTAATGGATTAACCCACAGTCTCATGCGTTATCTTACACTAGGTGGCTTTAAAAAGAATAACCTATCAGATATGGGCCATATGTGGTAGTATTACATGTATCTCAAACTATCTTCAATACATCAGCACCTATGAAATGCATAGTGATATTATCCTAATCTGGATAAAGTAATTGGTCAAAGAATACAAGTCAATCCTTTTTAGAATGTGACATTCGCAGACAATGCAGTCTCATGATATATTGAAATATTCTGTCACACCCAAAACAAAGTCAAGGCTGTGTAAATTTTTGCCTTGCAAATGTATTGACTTTCTTATATAAAACTATATGCAGATCCAAAATGTTTGTTGTTAACAAAGAAAACAAATGTACCTGTTTTGGAAAAGGTAAAATTGTGTTCAAATAATAGGCCTCTACCAGGTACGAGAGATAACTCTTTTTTACCTGTTGGATTAACTCCCTTGAATCTACTGGATAGTTCTGGTTGGATTTTACTCTATATATTTATATAGAAATAGTGTTGATTCTAATCATCTGACATCATAATAAGCAAAAAATTTATACAAATTTTTGTTCTAAAAAAAATTATTTCAAATCTTCAACAAGCCTTATGGCTATAATTTGAATCGTTGTGACAGGATGATCCATTGAACAACCACAGCACAGGGTTTGATGAAAAATTTAAGATATTCTGCATTTTGAAATGCCTTTACCCCTCTTATCTGTAAGCCCCAACTGGAAGCGGAACAGCCCAAAATTAAAAGGGAGTTAACTATCAAGGGAAATCACTCTAGATCTTGGTAGAGGCGGATTTATAAATTTATATCTTTTTTAACTTCAGGATCTGAGCACAAACCAGATGATACAGATGTAACTCTGAACAAGTTCTGTTTTGTAAGTATGGCTGACTTACTCTACAAATTACATAGTCCATTTTTGAACATCATTATAAAGAGGACAAATTCTGTTTTCTTGCTGCTGAACGATTATGGCGCCTACCAAAAAAATGCTTAAAGTTGTGTGAATCCATATCACCAGTATCACGTTGTATAATCACGTGACTCAGAATTTCCGATAATCTTCTGTATCTTTTTTAATACTTGACTTATTTGCATTCGGTTTGAAGCAGAGAATGTGGGAAAATACCAGGAATAAGCTGGGCGTGTTGGATTTTTGAAAAATCAACTGATAAAAAAGTTATTGAAGATAAACCAAAATTTTGGTTTATCTTCAATAACTTTTTTATAAGTTAATTTTTCAAAAATCAACTACGTCCATCTAATGCGCCACAACTTTCAACATTCTCTGCTTCAAACCGAATTTAAATCGGTCCAGTATCATACTATAATTTGAGCAACGTTTGTCTGTTTGTTCCCCTACTCCTCCCAGGTCCTTGGGCCGATCTTCACCAAACTTGGAGGGAAGGTGGAGGGCGGCCCCGGATATTAGCTTGAGGGGTTCATTTTTTGAAAGGTCAAGGTCATCGAGGTCAAAGGTCAAATTTATCGTTTTTACGGGTTACGGGACGGGATTGCTTACAGGTTACGGGACGGGATTAGGTGGAGTGCAGCCTCGGATAGGTCAAGGTCATCGAGGTCAAAGGTCAGCCCCGGATAGGTCAAGGTCATCGAGGTCAAAGGTCAAATTTCGAGACGGGTAAAATTGCTAGTTTACAAAATTATTGAAGATTTTCTGAAAATATTGTATCACATGATTATCCACCGTGAGTATTCTACCTGAGATTTTTGTGATGATTCAAGCATTGAAACCTTTGTGGAATTGGGAACAGCTCGATTTTACTGACCCATTCAAAGAAGGAGAAATAATTAGACTGTAGCCAAATCTATGACTAATTTAGGATAGGGTTGATTTTCTCCCTGTTTCAGGATAAAATGAACAAGCCAGATGATGAGAACAAACAATTTCCCTTCTCTGGTTTCTTGCCAACTATAACTTCCTTTTGTCTGAATGTTTTCTGAGTTTTATTGTACACTTGTCATATCTTTCTCAATGTCCATTGTGTGGTCTGCAGAAGCTTCCAAATTAGGGCCACCCAAAAATTTTTAGATTTGATAATGGTTTAATCCTTTCCCAAGCAACAAATTTTAGGGTGGTTCAATTTGAAAGTTGCTGCAGACCACTAAATGAATGTTACTAAAGTAAAAACTTATTAATAATATAAGACAGAAAAGATTGAGGCAACATGGATGTTACTAAAGGTAAAATTTGTGAATCATATAACACAGAAAACATTGAGGCAAAAGTAGAAAATGCTGATTATCAGCATTTTCTTCTTTTGTCTCAATGTTTTCCCAAGCCAATTGTAGTAGGGACATCACAACCTGGTCTTGTCTGGTAATGTGTTAATTTTCTCTCAATTTTCTCCCTGTTTCAGGATAAGATGAACAAGCCAGATGATGAGAACGAACAATTTCCCTTCTCGTTCTGGAGATGGTTTCTGGCCAACTATAACTTGCTGGACAAATATCTCAAACAATACTGGGAGGATGGGTGAGTCATTATAATAATTTTGGGGACATGTGTATGAAGCCTCATCACATAAAAAGGGGATGTTATTCATCTTTATGACTAGCACAAGTTTTCTAGCGCATGCACTAGTTTAGACTTGTTATTGTCATAATTCTACTTTATGTATGAAAATATGTGACAAAGTATCAGGGATGGTAACCAGTCTAAGCTTAACCCATTACCACACATTGACTCTTTTTGACTCCCTCAAGATACTGGCTTTGGAAAACATTATGGAAAATGCAGAAATTGCTTATAACAAGCAATTTCTTTATTTCCCACAATGTTTTCTAGCCAAATATACCTTAAAAGACGAATTTTTTTTTCATTTTAAATTGTCGTCTGCAGTATCTGTGAATTTTGACTAGTCTGATTTTTAGCTCACCTGAGCACGATAGTGCTCATGGTGAGGTATTGTGATACCGCTGTGTCCGTCGTCCAGCGTGTGTCGTCCGTCGTGCGTCAACCTTTGGCTTGTGTGCATTCTAGAGGCCACATTTTTTGCCCAATCAACCTGAAACTTGCTCAGAATGATTGTCTTGATGAAATCTCAGACAAGTTCGAAATTGGGTCATCTGGGGTCAAAAACTAGGTCACGGGGTCAAATCTTAGAAAAACCTTGTGTGCGCTCTAGAGGCCACATTTTTTGCCCAATCAACCTGAAAATTGATCAGAATGATTGTATTGATGAAATCTTGGACAAGTTTGAAATTGGGTCATCTTGGGTCAAAAACTAGGTCACGGGGTCAAATCTTAGAAAAACCTTGTGTGCACTCTAGAGGCCACATTTTTTGCCCAATCAACCTGAAAATTGCTCAGAATGATTGTCTTGATGATATTTCGAACAAGTTCAAAATGTCAAATCTTAGAAAAACCTTGTGTGCACTCTAGAGGCCACATTTTATGCCCAATCAACCTGAAAATTGATCAGAATGATTGTCTTGATGAAATCTCGGACAAGTTTGAAATTGGGTCATCTGAGGTCAAAAACTAGCTCACAGGGTCAAATCTTAGAAAACCTTGTGTGCACTCTAGAGGTCACCAATCAACCTGAAAATTGATCAGAATGATTGTCTCGGTCAATTCTCGAACAAGATCGAAATTGGGTCATCTGGGATCATAAACTAGGTCATGAGGTCAAATCTTAGAAAAACCTTGTGTGCACTCTAGAGGCCACATTTTTTCCCAATCAACCTGAAAATTGATCAGAATGATTGTCTTGATAAAATCTCGGACAAGTTTGAAATTGGGTCATCTGGGGTCAAAAACTAGGTCACGGGGTCAAATCTTAGAAAACCTTGTGTGCACGCTAGAGGCCACATTTTTTGCCCAATCAACCTGAAAATTGATCAGAAAGATTGTCTTGATCAATTCTCGGACAAGGTCGAAATTGGGTCATCTGGGGTCATAAACTAGGTCATGAGATCAAATCTTTGTAAAACCTTGTGTGCACTCTAGTGGCCACATTTTTTGCCCAATCAACCTGAAAATTGATCAGAATTATTGTCTTGATCAATTCTAGGTCACGAGGTCAAATCTTAGTTAAACCTTGTGTCCACCCTAGAGATCACATTTTTTTGTCCAATCAACCTGAAAATTGGTATACAAAAAATGGTGAGCGCTTCACGGCCAATGGCCCTCTTGTTTGTTGTTTGGTAAAGGGTTAAGCATAGATTTGCTAAACGACATCTGGTCGTAAAATGGTAAGATATAAAACGGAGCATTGGAGAGTCCATTTCGGCTTCACCATGTCTGTCTGTATGTCAATCTGTCTGTAGAAATTTCTGTTTCAATGTGCTAATTCGAGAGCAATTTGACTAAGGATCATGAAACTTTGTCATTGTTGCCCATGACTCAAGGAGATACCTTATTGATTTGTGGTCATGTTGATCAAAGGTCAAGGTCACAAATGAACTTTGTCTAAAATCAGTTCCTGCTCTAAGTCGATGTTAGTGACAAGAGGATAGTGGGTTTTTATGCTCCCCGAAAAAATTTCGGGGGGGGCATATAGTCGCCATGCTGTCTGTCCGTCTGTCTGTGTGTCCGTCTGTCCACAGCCAGATCTCAGCAACCCTTGCACCAAATTCAATGAAACTTCACATGTGAACTCCCTTGGATAAAACCTAGAAAGAATTTTCTCCGTTTCTTAATTTGAGGCTGCATCATGGAAAAGGGGGCCTTAGTGTAAAATTAGTTTTTCTCTAATTTCTCTTCATCTAATGGGCAGAATTTAATGAAATTTTGTACTTATGTAATAAATAGGATGTTCTAGACTATATTCTATAAATAATGTGTGTACAAAAAAGCTGTCAGGGGAAAAGGGGGCTTAGTGTATGATAGTTTTTATTTTGTGACAAAAACTTATTCGGGGAGCATAATCCGTCTATGACGGCTCTTGTTTTTGTCTGCTTTGCAAAAATTCTGGTTCATTTTTAGCGGGATTATTCGTAAAATAGGAGGGCTATTCTTGTCACCTGGGCATCAGCGTTGGCATAATGCTTTGGTAAACCCTTTCCCAAACAAGACCTGGTTTTGATGTCTCTATTAGAAATAGTTTGGGAAAATATTAAAACAAAAGAAGAAACTGCTGATAACCAGCAGTTTCTCCTTTTGTCTTAATATTTTCTGTGCCATATTTCACACAAATCCTATCTTTAATAACATCCATTTTGCAATTTGTGGCAGTTTTTGAAGTGAATCACCCAAGAATTTTGCTGTTTGGGAAAGGGTTAAGGTTTTACATGCAAGTGTCAAATTTCTGATTCTATTGATGCTATTGCTCTGAAGTTTTGCACACGTCTCTGTGACCATAATATCATCCTCTAGGCAAAGACTCCTTACTTTGACATTTGAGGTAGTGGAATTTTAACCCTTTTTCGGACTAAGGTTTTCTAACTATCCAGCACTTGATAGTCAGACTTTGCTATTCTAACAGCTCTTGTTTAAAATCCAAACTCTATGTTGTGGGTGCTCATTTGAATGGTAGATAAATGATTAGTAAACCATTAATTTCTCCTTTTGTCTCAATGTTTTCTATGCTACAATTTGCACAAATTCAATTTCTTTCAAAATCTATTTTGTTGTCTGCAGCAGCTTTCAAATTGGAACAGTTAATTTTTTGTCGTTTGGGAAAGGGTTAAACAACTGCATGTTTTGACTATATGATGAATTGTTGAACATTCGTTACAGCCTCATTGCTGGGTTTCTCAGCAAGGATGATGTTGAACAAATGTTTCGGGCAGAGAGAATCCACAAACAAGGGGTGTTTGTTTTACGATTCTCGGACAACCACATCAATGACAGTCAAGGAACAAACAGCATGTTTGGTTATATAACGGGAATGGTCTCCAGTGGCTATGTTGAGGAAGATGGTATGATAATAATTTGTCGGTGTTATTGCAAAACCTCGAAACTCCAGCTTGATAAAAGCTGGAGTTACAAGGTTTTGCCTTAACACAGACAAATTATATTTCATGTTTCTTTTGCCATTCTCGGACATGCACATTAAAGACAGTCAGGGTACCAACAGCATGTTTGGTTATATAACGGGAATGGTCTCCAGTGGCTATGTTGAGGAAGACGGTATGATAATATTTTGTTGGTGTTACTGCAAAACCTTGTAACTCCAGCTTGATAAAAGCTGGAGTTATGAGTTTTTTGTAATAACACCTACAAATCATAATTCATGTTTATTTTACGATTCTGGGACACACACATATCAATGATAGTCAAGGAACAAACAGCATGTTTGGTCACCGGTATATAACAAGCATGGTCACCAGTGGCTATATTGAGGAAGACAGTATGATAATAATTATCAGTGTTATTGCAAAACCTTGTAACTCCAGCTTGATTAAAGCTGGAGTTATGAGGTTTTTGTAATAAAACCTACTAATTATAATTCATGTTTATTTTGCCATTCTCGGACATGCACATTAAATATAGTCAAGGAACAAACAGCATGTTTGGTTATATAACGGGAATGGTCTCCAGCGGCTATATTGAGGAAGACGGTATGATAATTATTTGTTGGTGTTATTGCAAAACCTTGTAACTCCAGCTTGTTTAAAGCTGGAGTTACGAGGTTTCACAATAACACATTCAAATCATAATTCATGGTTATTTTGCCATTCTCGGACACACACATCAACGACAGTCAAGGAACAAACAGCATGTTTGGTTTTTATAACAGGCATGGTTTCCAGTGGCTATATTGAGTAAGAGGGTAATATAATATAATCTATATTCATTTTATGATTCTCTTACACATACATCAACAATAGTCAACAAAAATTTGAGACTATAAACCACCTTTACTTTACAATAGTATTATTGGTACTATAAGATGCAGATAAAAAGTTTCAGAATCCGTATTTTCCTCAAAAATTGATTGACAGGAACAAAACTCCATCTTGTTCTGTTATTTATAAATGCACACTCATATGCCAAACATCAGCTCAAAGCCAGCATTTAGAGAAAAATGTCTGAAAAATAGTAATTTCTAGGTAATTTTAAGGTCCAGCATCTGTATCTTCTTCAAAAATCATTGTTTGGTTTACCCTTTCCCAAACAAGACCTGGTTTTGACGTCCGTAATAGAAAAGGCTTGGGAAAACATTGAAACAAAAGAAGAAACTGCTGACAACCAGCAGTTTCTCCTTTTGTCTCAATATTTTCTGTGCCATATTTTACACAAATCCTATCTTTAATAACACCCATTTTGTCATTTGTAGCAGTTTTTGAAGTAGGGAAAGTGTTAAGGAATGCAAAAAAGTTCCCTTTTGTTTCTAGGTGAGAAGAAATGTAAGGTAGTTAGTACCGAAGTTGCAGACCACAAAAAACTGAAAGACAAAAACCTGGCCAACATTTTGAGAGAGTCGCTAAGCAAGAGTGGAAACCAAATCTACCGTAACCTGTTTCCTGGTAATCGCTCAAGGGCAGACTACTTTGATAAATACTGCAAAGAAGGTAACATATTTTACCTTTTCCAAATTTACTCAAAATATCAATGATTTTATTGAATATTTGTAACTTTGACATTCATAATTCCAGTCTTATGGCTTAATCAGAGTTACTTATAAGAGTGGGGTAATGGATTTTCAAAATGCACTATTTCATTAACCCATTACCAAACGACAAAATTTTAAGCTTTCCTAAATTGAAAGAAGTTGAAGACGACAATTCCAATGCAATAAGATTTCAAAACTTTACAACTTTTGAATTAGAAAACATTGTGGGAAATGAAGAAATTGCTTGTCACAAGCAATTTCTTCATTTTCCACAATGTTTTCCAAAGCCTTTATCTTGTTTGGCGTCAAAAGGCATCACTGTGAGGTAATGGGTTAATTGTTCTTTAAACCCTTGATTGTGGGTACTCATTGGAATTGTCTCTTTGGGATAATCCAAATGAGTACACACAACATAGGGTAGGGAATTGAAATAATAAACTTAGAATGCCTTTACCCCCTCTTTTCTGTAGCTCTATTAATGCAAAACTATTGTAACTACATATTGTAAAATTTTACTGGTGGAGAAATTAACTTTATAACTTTCTTAAATAAATTGTACTCATAAGATCTAGAGAAGCTTTCAAATTGTAATAGTCCAAACTTTTGCCGTCTGGTAATGGGTAAACATGTCACTTATTTTCAGGTACCGTGGTGAATGGTTACAAAGGTCCACAAGATGCCTTCATTGTAGATCTAGAACAGGACATGTGGTGAGTCCTTATTCAATTATGACAACTACTACTACTGATGAACTAGAAGGCCCTGAATCGCTTGACAGGCCTGAATTTCTTGTGACACTCAATCCAAGTTTTGGCTAGATTGTTAAATACTTGTTGTTCTTAGAGTGAAATCAAAGTAAAAAATTAAAATGTTTTCAAAGCAAATAGAAAGAAGATCTAAATGATTGACAAGTACATGTACAGTCGGCACTCGTTGTGTCGAAGTCAAAGGGGCCGTCAAATTATCTCGACATATCCGGAGTTCAACTCATCTGATTTTGTTCAATTTCGAATTGAACGCCATTTGACCATTTTCGTTGCTCATCAAGTGCGTTAATAATTGAAATATAGTAGGAAAAAGGAAAGAAATTGCTCCAAACGAGCAATTTCTATCCTTTTCCTACTAAATTTCAATGGCTATATTTATTTCGAAATTATTTTATTTGACGTTTTGATATCCATTGGTGAGGACACGGCCAGACTTTCACTTTGACTTTAGCGGAAATTCGACTAATCTGATATCGACATAACGAGTGTCGACTGTTTTTTGGTTTGGACTTTTATTAAAAAATTTAGAATGTCTTCACCTTCTCTCATCTGTTCCTGTGCACATACCAAGTCTCATAACTCTTGTTGGGATTTAGGCACAATTTTTCACTCTTATCAATTCTTAACTTTCGCCACCATTAGGCTTTTGAAGTGTTTGGGTCACTGACAGCTGTTGTTGTTGTTTTTCAGTGCCCTAAAGATCAGTACAGGGAAGCACTGTAGACGAGCCTCCTTCGACTCTGGCATAGATCCCATGTCACCCGCTTCAACAGGTTTGTGATTCTTAATCTAAACCCTTTCCCAAACGGCAAAAATTTAGCGTGGTCCAAATTCAAAGACGTCACAGACGACAATTTCAAGTAAATGGAATTGAAAATTTTCTTGTCTTTTGTGGTAGAAAATATTGTGGGAAATGAAGAAATTGCTTGTCACAAGCACTTTCTTCATTTCCCACAATGTTTTCCAAAGCTTTTCTCTTTAGGGGAGTCAAAAAGCGTCAATAAATGGGAATGGGTTTAAACAATGTCAAATGGTAATGAATTGAAATTTAATAATCCTTTTCCAAACCAAACTGGACTAAAGGTGTTTTAGTTATTTTTATACCCCCGCAAACGAAGTTTGGAGGGGGTATACTGGAATCAGCCTGTCGGTCCAGTGGTTGGTTGGATGGTTGGTTGGTTGGTTTGTTTGTTTGTTTGTTTGTTGGTCTGTCTCCAAAACTTTGTCCGGACAACTCCTCCTACACTTGTGGACGGATTTAGTTCATACTTGGCACAAGTGTTCATTGTCACCTGTAGATGTGCAAGACGCAAATTTCACGGAAATCGGACCAATACTTTTTGAGTTATGGCCCCTGATTTGACCCAAAAATGCTTGTCCGGCCAACTCCTCCTACAGTTACTGTCTGATTTGCTTCATACTTGGCACAGGTGTGCATTAGGACCTGTAGATGTGCAAGACAAATGCCCCTGATTTGACCCAAAAATGCTTGTCCGGCCAACTCCTCCTACAGTTACTGTCTGATTTGCTTCATACTTGGCACAGGTGTGCATTAGGACCTGTAGATGTGCAAGACACAAATATTACGAAAATCGGACTGTTACTTTCTGAGTTATGGCCCCTGATTTGACCAAAAAATGCTTGTCCGGATAACTCCTACATTTGTGGACGGATTTAGTTCATACTTGGCACAAGTGTTCATTGTGACCTGTAGATGTGCAAGACGCAAATTTCACGAAAATCAGATCAATACTTTTTGAGTTATGGCCCCTGATTTGACTAAAAAATGCTTGTCCGGCCAACTCCTCCTACAGTTACCGTCCGATTTGCTTCATACTTGGCACAAGCGTGCATTAGGACCTGTAGATGTGCAAGACGTAAATTTCACGAAAATCAGACTGAAACTTTTTGAGTTATGGCCCCTGATTTGACCAAAAAATGCTTGTCCGGATAACTCCTCCTACACCTGTGGACCGATTTAGTTCATACTTGGCATAGGTGTGCATTAGGACCTGTAGATGTGCAAGACGCAAATTTCACGGAAATCGGACCAATACTTTTTGAGTTATGGCCCCTGATTTGATAAAAAAATGCTTGTCCAGCCAACTCCTCCTACAGTTACTGTCCGATTTGCTTCATACTTGGCACAGGTGTGCATTAGGACCTGTAGATGTGCAAGACACAAATATTACGAAAATCGGAATGATACTTTCTGAGTTATGGCCCCTGATTTGACCAAAAAATGCTTGTCCGGATAACTCCTCCTACACCTGTGGACCAATTTAGTTCATACTTGGCATAGGTGTGCATTAGGACCTGTAGATGTGCAAGATGCAAATTTCATGGAAATCGGACTGAAACCTTTTGAGTTATGGCCCCTGATTTGACCCAAAAATGCTTGTCCAGCCAACTCCTCCTACAGTTACTCTCTGATTTGCTTCATACTTGGCACAGGTGTGCATTAGGACCTGTAGATGTGCAAGACACAAATATTACGAAAATCGGACTGATACTTTCTGAGTTATGGCCCCTGATTTGACCAAAAAATGCTTGTCCGGATAACTCGTCCTACACTTGTGGACGGATTTAGGTCATACTTGGCACAAGTGTTCATTGTGACCTGTAGATGTGCAAGACGCAAATTTCACGGAAATCAGACCAATACTTTTTGAGTTATGGCCCCTGATTTGACAAAAAAATGCTTGTCCGGATAACTCCTCCTACACCTGTGGACCGATTTAGTTCATACTTGGCATAGGTGTGCATTAGGACCTGTAGATGTGCAAGACGCAAATTTCACGGAAATCGGACCAATACTGTTTGAGTTATGGCCCCTGATTTGACAAAAAAATGCTTGTCCAGCCAACTCCTCCTACAGTTACTGTCCGATTTGCTTCATACTTGGCACAGGTGTGTATTAGGACCTGTAGATGTGCAAGACACAAATATTACGAAAATCGGACTGATACTTTCTGAGTTATGGCCCCTGATTTGACCAAAAAATGCTTGTCCGGATAACTCCTCCTACACCTGTGGACCCATTTAGTTCATACTTGGCATAGGTGTGCATTAGGACCTGTAGATGTGCAAGATGCAAATTTCACGGAAATAGGACTAATACTTTTTGAGTTATGACCCCTGATTTGACTCAAAAATGCTTGTCCGGCCAACTCCTCCTACAGTTACTGTCCGATTTGCTTCATACTTGGCACAGGTGTGCATTAGGACCTGTACATGTGCAGGACGCAAATTTCACGAAAATCAGACTGATACTTTTTGAGTTATGGCCCCTGATTTGACCAAAAAATGCTTGTCCGGATAACTCGTCCTACACTTGTGGACCGATTTAGTTCATACTTGGCACAAGTGTTCATTAGGACCTGTAGATGTGCAAGACGCAAATTTCACGGAAATCGGACCAATACTTTTAAAGTTATGGCCCCTGATTTGACCAAAAAATGCTTGTCCGGATAACTCCTCCTACACTTACTGTCCGATTTGCTTCATACTTGGCATAGGTGTGCATTAGGACCTGTACATGTGCAAGACGCAAATTTCTCAGTTATGGCCCTTGATTTGACAAAAAAATGCTTGTTCGGACAACTCCTCCTTTAGTTACTGTCTGATTTGCTTCATGCTTGGCACAGGTGTTCATTAACTTTTGTAGATGTGCAAGACGCACATTTCACAAAAATCGGACCGACACTTTCTGAGTTATGGCCCCTGATTTGACAAAAATGCTTGTCCGGACAATTCCTCCTACAGTTACTGAATGATTTGCTTCATACTTGGCACAGGTATGCATCAGGACCTGTATATTTGCAAGATGCAAAATTCACAGAAATCTGAGTTATGGCCCCTGATTGGACCAAATTTCAAGAAAATCAATTGACAATTTCTGAGTATGGCTCCTGATTCAACAAAAACGCTTGTCCCAACAAAGGTGGTGGCGGGGGTATTTTTATCACCTTCAGTGATAGATTTCTAGTTTCTATTGCAATGGTTTGGTTCTTGTATTTGTATTTCTGTTGGTCTCAATGGTGATTCAATTTAACCCTTTCCCATACAAGACCTGGTTTTGACATCTGTGAAAGAAGAGACTTGGGAAAACATTGAAACAAAAGAAGAAACTGCTGATAACCAGCAGTTTCTCCTTTTGTCTCAATATTTTCTTTGCCATATTTTACACGATTTCTATCTTGAATATCTTTCATTTTGTCATTTGTGACAGTTTTTGAAGTGGATCACCCTAAAAATTTGTCGTTTGGGAAAGGGTTGAAAATTGTAGACAACAAAACGGGTGTCAGTAAAGATATGACTTTAGCACAATACCACACAGAAAATATTGATGCAAAAAGAGAAAATTTCTTCTCAAATCTTTTCCATAAGGAACATCAAAAGCAGGTCTTGTTTGGGAAATGGTTAAAGCCATGCATTTGTTTTAGGTGGAGGAAGCAAGAGAGTAAAGAGCAGTACCGAAACTCATCCTACAGTAGCTAGTTTATTGTCACAACCAGGGTCAAACATCGGCAGTCCCGGACAACAATCTTACATCTCTACACCACACGCGAGTCCGGAATACAGCATGCCCTCGCCCCATCCTGCCATATCCCCTGCGCCGTCGCACATGACGTACGACCCTGTCTCACCCGCGGGCTCTATGTCCATTCAGTCACAGTTACCCGTTATGGTTCAAAATGGCTTCAATGAAGTTGATGGACGACAAAACAATGGTCATCAAAATGAATTTACAACTATATCGCAGAGTGATTATGGAACAATCTCCACAAACGGACAACATTTTGTCACGGCAGGAAATGAACAGTTTGTCATCACAGATCGAAACCAGTTTTTCATGCCCAGCCCATCGCATATCGGTGGTCAGGATGTTATCGTTATAGAAAGTAGAGATATTGTCTCAGATGAATATAACTCCAATTCCGCGTTTGATTTGCCAAACTGTCGTTTCAACACTGGTACACAAATGAACGACAGCACTCCGATAGTTAATCAGTCCCCGTTTATTTCCGGACAATGCCAAGAGTCAAGTCAGCTTCAGCAGCTTCTGTCTAACATGAGTCGAGACCCCCAGCAGTTTAACCAGATCTTGAGCGTCGTACTGTCTCAGTTACCGTCGGACCAGATACAAACCTTACACCGTATGTTTAGCTCCACCCAGTCAAGCCCCACCCAGCAGATGGTGGAGACGGATAACACACCCATGGACTTTGTGGGACAACAGACTTTGGATAACACACCCATGGATTTTGTGGGACAACAGACTTCTGGAGAAATATTCTTGAGGTGAGTTCCCTTTTAGATACAAAATTTACACCGCATGTTTAGCTCCACCCAGTCAAGCCCCGCCCATCAGATGGTGGAGACAGATAACACACCCATGGACTTTGTGGGACAACAGACTTCTGGAGATATATTCTTGAGGTGAGTTTTTATCCTTACTATCGAACATGAGTCGTGACCCCCAGCAGTTTAACCAGATCTTGAGCGTCGTACTGTCTCAGTTACCGTCGGACCAGATACAAACCTTACACCGTATGTTTAGCTCCACCCAGTCAAGCCCCACCCAGCAGATGGTGGAGACGGATAACACACCCATGGACTTTGTGGGACAACAGACTTTGGATAACACACCCATGGATTTTGTGGGACAACAGACTTCTGGAGAAATATTCTTGAGGTGAGTTCCCTTTTAGATACAAAATTTACACCGCATGTTTAGCTCCACCCAGTCAAGCCCCGCCAACCAGATGGTGGAGACAGATAACACACCCATGGACTTTGTGGGACAACAGACTTCTGGAGAAATATTCTTGAGGTGAGTTCCCTTTTCCCATCTTTAGTATGTTAAGCCCTTACCAAACAACAAAATTTTAGACCGCTCCAGATTCAAAGATGTTGCAGACGACAATTCCAAATGAATGAAATTAAAAAAAAGATTGGTCATTTTGGATAGAAAACCTTATGGGAAATAGCAATTTCATCATTTTCCACAATGTTTTGTTAAAACCATTACCTTGTAGGGAGTAAAAAAGAGTCACTGTGTGGTAATGGGTTGACTTATTTTTTTACATTGTTTGGGACAAAAGCTAGAAGCTTACTTAATTCCTGCTCGATTATGCTTCCTGGGAAACACACTAGTACTCACGACAAATATGTGGGCCAATAAAGAACCAAAAACAATCTCCACTACCAGGGATCAGACTCGGAACTTCTTGATGGTGAGGCCTACACTCTCGACCATAGACACCCAGTGTTCTCCCCTGCCCATTAAGCTGTATCGGCCCCAATACAGCTTCGTGTAAATCAGTGTAAAGCCCCTAAAGGCAGTGTAAAGGCTTGGGAAAACATTGAAACAAAAGAAGAAACTGCTGGTAACCAGCAGTTTCTCCTTTTTCTCAATATTTTCTGGGCTATATTGTACACAAATCCCTTCCTTTTTATAATCAATTTCCTCATCTTCAGCAGATTTTGAATTGGACCACCCTAAAATTTTGTCATTTGGGAAAGGGTTAAGCACATTATTTTATATTTTGTTTTTCAGTAATGATGAGATTGAATCAGGAAGAAATGTAAACAGTGGTAATATAGATGTTGACCTGTTGTTGCAGTACCAAGATGATCCCGGGAATTGAAGGAACAATATCGACATTTATGCACATTACTGCACAGTGACAACTTTTGACACCCTCAATCCTGTCTTATGTCAGTTAACCCTTTCCCAAACAAGACCTGATTTTGACGTCCCTAATAAAATAGGCTTGGAAAAATATTGAAACAAAAGAAGATACTGCTGATAACCAGCAGTTTCTCCTTTTGTCTCAATATTTTCTGTGCCATAGTTTACACAAATCCTATCTTTGCTTACATCCATTTTGTCATTTGTGGCAGTGGATCACCCTAAATTTTTGTCGTTTGGGAAAGGGTTAAGAAATGATTAATGACTAATAAACCCACTTTATATTTTGTTTTTCAGTAATGATGAGATTGAATCGGGAAGAAATGTAAACAGTGGTAATATAGAGGTCGACCTGTTATTACAGTACCAAGATGATCCTGGGAATTGAAGGAACGATATCATACATTTATGATAACTCTAAGCTCTTTCCAAATATCCATCTTATCCTCTGCAGCAGCTCTCAGATTTGACCATACAACATATTATGCTATTTTCTCTTTTATACACATTGTTTTATCTTTTTTGTGCTTCAGTAATGATGAGATTGAATCAGGAAGAAATGTAAACAGTGGTAATATAGATGTTGACCTGTTATTGCAATACCAAGATGATCCCGGGAATTGAAGCAACGGTATCGACATTTATGATAACTCTAAGCTCTTTCCAAATATCCATCTTATCCTCTGCAGCAGCTCTTAAATTTGACCATACAACATATTATGCTATTTTCTCTTTTATACACATTGTTTTATCTTTTTTGTGCTTCAGTAATGATGAGATTGAATCTGGCAGAAATGTAAACAGTGGGAATATAGATGTAGACCTGTTGTTACAGTACCAAGATGATCCTGGGAATTGAAGGAACGATATCAACATTTATGTTAACACATCACTGCACAGTGACAACTTTTGACACCCTCAAATCCTGTCTTATACCATGTTAAGCACATTGTTTTATATTTTGTTTTTCAGTAATGATGAGATTGAATCAGGAAGAAATGTAAACAGTGGTAATATAGATGTGGACCTGTTATTGCAGTACCAAGATGATCCCGGGAATTGAAGCAACGAAATCAACATTTATGTTAAGTTAGAATACCCATAATGTGGTCATTTTGAAATATCGGCTTTTTCCGAGCGGCGTCCTTACGTATCTCAACCTATTCCAGCTCTTTTGTAAACATTTGACGGTGGAAAATTCCGTCACATGCTTTCGACTGCGCCCGAATAATTCCAATGTAGTGTGAATCTCATTAGGGGTGGACTACCTTAAATTACCCTTTCCCAAACCGCAAAATTTTAGACTTGTCAAAATTCAAACATGTTGCAGACGCCAATTTCATGTGAATTTCATGTTTTTTGGTCTTTTTTAGTAGAAAACATTGTGGAAAATGAAGAAATTGCTTGTCACAAGCAATTTCTTCATATCCGACAATCTTTCTTTCGTGGGGAGTCAAAGGTATCAGTGTGTGGTAATTCTGTTACTCATTTTAATCCTTTGCTGAATGACACTATTTTAGGGTAGAGCAATTTGGAAGCTCTTCAAGACAACAAAATTAATGTCACTGTGTTCAATATAAATGAAAATATTGAGGTTAAAGCAGAAAATGCTGATATCAGCAGTTTCTTCTTTTGCCTCAATGTTTTCCCAATTTTTTCCTCAACAAGGTAATTTAAGACTACCCGGTATTCCAATTCAAGTTGCATGCCACAAAATGGTTGATGTCAAGGGAAGTAACTTGTGTATGTTATAGCACAGAAAATATTGAGTGAAAGAGATGGAATTGCTGATAATAAGCTGTTTCTTCTTGTCTCTCAATATTTCCCAAACTATTTTTAGCTTCTACTAGTGGCAAGGTTTTGTTTGGGAAAAGGTTAGATAAGTATAATAGAATTGGTAGATTGCTGTTTTCCAAATTGTTTTCTAGTTTTGCACCTCGAAGCTTGTATGACTCATTTACATGTAAGTCTTTCAGTCTTTCATTCTGTTTGTCTAAAGCTGTTTTTGTGCCCCGAGTGATTTTTTGTCTGAATTATATGTATAGCATAAGTAGTCCACCTCTAATGAGATTCAATTTCACGCAACATCATAATTTTTGTGCAGCATCATTAATTTTCATTACAGTAAAGTTCATGCGGTTTTTGCCCACACTCACCCACTGCCACTGCCGACAAAAAAAAATTCAGGTGTAAAATCATGGTGATTTGCCATCACGACCACCAGGTTTTTCCACTCGAAATTTCCTCGCATCACCACCAATTGCGGCGATGGGTAAAAAATTGCTTTGATCCATGTTTGGGTGGAAATGCCAGGTAAAATCAATATTACCTGTCTGCATAAATCGCTGTGATTCACGGTGGTTGAGTGGAAAATCGTGGTTGAAAATTGCTGCGATTCCTGTTGATTTGGATGGAAAAACTTGCTTGCGGCGGCCACCATGTTTTCCACCCAAAATCCAATCGCGGTGATGCGTAGAAATAGGCAAAAGGGCGCAAGCTATAGTGTATGTATCAAAACCTATTCGGCCGCGGCCATGGCGCAGTTGGTAGCGCATCTGCCTCTCATTCGAGAGGTCCCAGGTTCGATACCCGGCCGCGGCAAATACCCTTACTTACAAAATGTCACCCATCAATGGTCTGATAGCGTGAACCTATGTGGGGGAGCAGCTGGAGGCTCGGTAAGGGTGTTGTGGTAGTACTGGTATGAGAAACGACAAATCCATGGTTAGGTGCTCCAGCCGCCGCGATATGACCTTAGTAGTTGAAAACAGCGTAAAACCCCAATAAACCAAATCGATCATGGAACGTTCTATCGCCTAATGTTTATGTCGCCCAAATAATTCCGACTTCACTCTTCTCACTCATTTACTCTTTTTATTTTTGCAAACTCCAAGGTTGAGCAGTATTATTGTGTGTAAGAAGCTGTTAGCTATGCTTTTTATATGCTAGGCTTCTGATCTCATTTGGAGAAGCCTTTTATTATCTATAATCATCATGGAGCACCTTATGATATTGTTTATCCCATTACTATTCAATGACGCCTTTTGACTTCCTCACAAAAAGGCCTATGAAAATGTTGTGGAAAATGAAGAAATTGCTTGTTACAAGCAGTTTCTTCATTTTCAACAATGTTTTCTGACCCAAAATCGCAATATCTTTAAAATTTCATCAACTTGAAATTGTCGTATGCAACACTTTTCAAATTGAAACAGTCCAAAATTTTGCTGTGTGGTGATGGGTTAACCCTTTCCCAAACAAGACCTGGTTTTGACGTCCCTAAATGAAAAGGTCTGGAAAAACATTGAAACAAAAGAAGAAACTGCTGATAACCAGCAGTTTCTCCTTTTGCCTCAATATTTTCTACTCTATAATGTACACAAATCCTTTCTTTAACAATATCCATTTTGACATTGGAAGCATCTTTCAATTTTGATCACCCTAAAATTTTGTTGTTTGGGAAAGGGTTAAAGGAGACTTCATATGAAGACCCATTCATATCGGTGACTCCTACTTCTTTCCTTAATGACATTTTGAGTGATCGAAATATGAATGTGTTGTAGATGAAAAAATTAATGTTACAAAACAAAGGATTTTTTAATTTTTTAGCATGGAAAGCATTAAGAGGAAAGGAGCAATATGGGTTATCAGCATTTTGGCATTTTCTTCTTTTCTGTCAGTGCTCTCGGACTCCATATATTAACTCTAAATTTAGAATATTTCAATTTGAAAGCTCCTGCAAACAAAATAGAATGATGTCGAAAATCATGGAATTTGTGTATGAAAAAGCAAAGAAAATAATGAGACAAAAGTAAAAAATGTTCCTCACTAGTTATTTTAAGCCTAAATGTATCCCAAGCATTTACCATTTGACATCAAAACCAGGGCTTGTTTTTGTAAGTATTATCTTAACCCATTACCACACAATGACTTTTTTTGACTCCCTACAAGATAATGGCTTCGAAAAACATTGTGGAAAATGAAGAAATTGCATGTAACAAGCAATTTCTTCATTTCCAACATTTTTTTCTACCCAGAAAGATCAAAGAATGCAAAATTTCATTCAGTTCATATTGTCGTCTTCAGCATCTTTGAATTTGGACGAGTCCAAAATTTTGTTGTTTGGTAATGGGTTAAATGGTGTATCATTACTGTGTTTTTATGCCCTTGTATCATAAGATCGGAGGGGAGCATATTGTTGTACTCATGTCTGTCTGTCTGTTTATCTGTCTGAAAACTTTATATTTGCCATTTAAGGGGCATTCATGTTTCACAAACACATCTTTTCAAACACTTTGCCAAAGTGGTGTTGTGTCATAAGCCATTGTATTTTATGCCTCCGTATCGAAAGATCGGGGCATATTGTTTCACTCATGTCCGTCTGTCTATTTGTCCTTCTATCTGTCTGTCCGTCTGAAAACATAACATTTGCCTTTTCTCCAAAAGTATTTGACATACAAAGCTCAAATTTGGTATGCAACTTCCTTTCAATGACATTTATCTGTTCCATGCAATATGACCTTCCCCAAGGTCATTTGTCAACCCTTATCAACCCTTTATTGGAAAACTTAACATTTTAGAAAAATGGCCATTTTGGGGGCATTGGTGTTTCACAAACACATCTTTTTTTATGCTCCCCGAAAAAAATTCGAGGGAGCATATAGTCGCCATGCTGTCCGTCCGTCTGTCCGTCCGTGTGTCCGTCCGTCCACAGCCAGATCTCAGCAACCCTTGGACCAAATTCAATGAAACTTCACATGTGAACTCCCTTGGATAATCCCTAGGAATCTTTTTCTCCGTTTCTTGATTTGAGGCTGCGTCATGGAAAAAGGGACCTTAATGTAAAAATTAGTTTTTCTCTAATTTCTCTTTATCTAAAGGGCAGAATTTAATGAAATTTTGTATTTTTGTGGCAAATAAGATGTTCTAGACTATATTCTATAAATAATGTGTGTACAAAAAATCTGTCATGGAAAAAGGGGGCTTAATGCATGATAGTTTTTATTTTGTGACAAGCACTTATTCGGGGAGCATAATCCGTCTATGACGGCTCTTGTTTTTCCTGAAACACCTGTTTGTTTTGCTTGTTACGGTATGGCTATGTAAGTGCTATTTTATTACTTAATAAATTACATGTAATAGTAAAAAAATTAGTTTGTCTGTTATATTTTAACTACTCGAGACTATTCACTTTTTAGCCGGGACTTTATATCCCAGGAGCCAATATATAACAGCCCTAGTGTTTGCATCCTGTCTTTACTTGAAAAACTTTAACCTGAGGTGCATTCTTTAGAGCGAGATTTCTCAAGATATCTTGAGATATTTTAAGATAAAGCGTTCTTTAGAACAAGATTTTTTAGCCGCTCAGTGGGAAACGCCATTACCCTTACTTCTTTCGGAACCCCTTAGTCAACTCTTTAGAAACAATATAAGACAGGATTGACCGAGTTGTTCCGAATGTTCCATACTTCATACAAATGACGTCATTATGACGTCATTTGTATGAAGTATGGAGCATTTGGAACCCCTCGATCTGCGATCTGAATTTGTCTTAAAAACGATTTATCTAAAACATCTTAAGAAATCTTAAAAAATCTCGCTCTAAAGAATGCGGCTCTGGTCTATATCTCGGGCACTTTTACAGATACAGCCTTGATATTTCGCAAATGGATACTTCCCGGCAAGACCTTTTATTTGGGACCCTTGACCTAGTGATCTTGACCATGGAGTTTGACAAAACTTTAACCTGGCCTTTATATCATACACTATTGTAGATAGATCCCTGATATTTTGCATATGGCTACCTCATGTCATGACCTTGAGACCATGATCTTTGACCTAGTGATCTTGACCTTTGACTCTTTTTTTGCGACAAGCTCTTGTATAGTCTTTTGGCTACCAAGGAAAATGGTCCCTTATATACCAGAAGCAAATTTACACGGGTAATAATTTACCCTTACACAGTTTTGGCAGACGGCAAATGTGACGTCACAAACACTTAAAATAGGCAAACATTGTTAATATTGTACATGCATAGCATATACCAATCATATAGCCTTGCAATATACCAGCATTCTTTATGAGTAGTATGGCTGTTGTGACGGAAAAAGACGTATTGCATGGTATACTTGGAGCACTTTTTGCGACGGAAATATCCTTGGCTATAGGTACTGTGAAATCAGATATTTTCGCTGGGCCAAAAGTTTACGAATTTTTAAATTTGAAGTGGTTCGCGAGGGTCAAAGTTTGCGAAAAACAAAACCTGTGAACCATGTGGTTTAATTTTCACGAAAATAAAATCATCAACTATCATCAACTATCGGTTTTGTGTTTTATTTTTACAGCCGGTCTTCATATTAATAACACGATACGTTAAAAAATACCAGATGCCCCTACTAGTTTAAAAAGGTCTCGCGTAATCCGTAATCATTTAATCCTTTAATCATGTACGTGAATACATTTTCATACCAAACACTGTTCATCTTCTGTAGATTAATAAAATCATATCACGATAATTCAGATTGAATACATTCAGCAGTCCGTATTTGTTCAATAGATTTTGTTTAAAGTATGGAAAACTGCATAACATAACTGTTAATTGCTGACAAACAATGCCTGTCAAAATCGTATGTCGCTCTATTGACCACATTTCACACCTTTTGTTACAGGTGTAACCAAACAGCTCTGGTGATATTTGATTATTCAAGGCCCATCGCAGCGAAGGTTTATTGGAAATTTTAAAGAAAGCGAACATTAAAGTCATTTGTCTGGTTTGATTGCATTATTTACTCGATTTACATTGTATGATAAAACCAAAATTCCGAAAATCAAAGTAATGGCGGACGGACGGTGCGTTCTTGTAGGATCATTGCATTTGCTCCCAGGCAATATGTTCATGTGGCTAAATGTTTACGAATTAATCATTGCATTTGCTCACAGGCAATATGTTCACGTGACTAAATGTTTACGAATTTATTGGATTCGCGAACATAGCGAAGATTAATCCCTAGCGAACATTTCTGATTTTACAGTAGTTAAAAGGTTAAGCTAGCTACTTTGTCCACGGTTCTTTCAAATGTATTATTAGCTTTTGATAACTTTATGTAATTTGACCCTCCGACAAGCGTTAGTACTTGCTCAATGGCAGTTGATTTTGTGCTAAAAAAAGACTGGATAATTTACCATTATGTTTTAATAAACTGTCAATGTTGTTTTAAAATCTTGTAACTATGGCTTGAATCAAGCCATAGTTACAAGATTTTATAACGCCATCTACAGAAATATGATTGTTTGTCCGAAATTACGTCACAATAAACTGGAAAAATCCTTCCCTATTAATGACACTAGATAATATCCTTCCCTATTAATGACACATTTTGACGCACCTATTTTAAGTGTCAAAGCTTCAGCAATACATTGAAGAAAAGGGAGCAAATGCTGTTAATAATTACAAGCATTTCTCCTTTTCCCTCAATATTTACCTTCCTATCAATGATAGTTTCCATTCTGACTGTAAAATTCTGTTGTCTGCAGCGCCTTTAAAATTTGACATATCTAAAATTTGTCATTTGGGAAATTCAACCTACTATAAAACAAGAACAAGAGCCGTCAGAGACGGACAATGCTCCCCGAATAAGGCATTGTCACAATAAATTTATGCCATGCAGAGCTAATATAAAGCTAACAAATGTTAAGCCCCCTTTTTCCATGACATATTTTGTATACGCAAATTTTAAATAGTTTATTGTCAAGGGCATCTGATTTGCTACTCAAATATGAAATTTCATCAAATTCTGACCATTAGACTAGGAGAAATTAGAGAAAAACTATATTTAACCCTAAGTCCCCTTTTCCCATGACGAGGCCTCAAATCCAAAAACCGGGAAAAGTACATCGGCATTTTGTCATAGGGAGTTCACATAGTAAGTTTCATTTGATTTGGCCCAAGGGTTATGGAGAAATCGCTTCGGACGGACGGACGGACGGACGGACGGAATGACGGACGGACGGACGGACGGACGGACAGACGAAGCGGCGACTATATGCTCTCCCTTCGGGGAGCATAAAAAGGCTTTGGAAAACATTGTGGACAATGAAGGAATTGCTTGTATCAAGCAATTACTTGATTTCCCACAATGTTTTCTACCCAGAGAGACCACAAAGTGTAAAATTTTATTCTCTTGAAATTGTCCTAGGCAAGATCTTTCAATAACCACCACCCTAAAATTTTGTCATTTGGGAAAGTTAATGTTTTGTAGGGCAACTCAGAAGGCAAACAAATATTTATAAAGCTTTATTACAAAGAAATAATTCTTAACAAAATAGCGTAACAAAATCACAGCTTACAAGTGCCCCTTTACAGTTTCTGCACATTACATGTCATGAATATGGACTCAGTCATGAATATGGACTCATCCAAATTTAAACTCTTGCAGATGAAAAAAGCAAATATTGACACAGTACAGCTCGCGCATTTTTGCCTATTTCCACGCATCCCTCCATTCGGACTTTGGGTGGAAAAACTTGATGGCCGCGGTGAGTGCATTTTTCTATCTGAATTTGCAGGAATTGCAGCGATTTTTCCACTGAACGACTGCGAATCGCGGTATTTGCACTGACAGGTAAAATTGATCTTACCTAGCATTTCCACCCGAATGCAGCGAATCACAGTGATCACCACATCTTTCCACCCATCGCTGCAATTCGCGTGATGCATGGAAATTTCGAGTGGAAAAAATGCGGAGATCGCGATACCAAATCACCGCGATTTTCCACCAAAATTATTTTTTGTATGCGGTAGGCGAGTGTTGTAGGAAAAAAATGTGTGAGCTGTACTGTATATCTAAGATGGAAAATTGTTATCTCAGGTATATAGCATAGAAAATATTGTGGAAAATGGTTAACAGCAATTCTCTTATGTCTTAATCTAACCACAAACCCCTCCAGTTGGTGGGCTTCAAATTTTTTTTATGGAAGCTGTACATCATAGGTAGGAAAGTAGTGCAAGAAGATTTGATTTTTTGGGGTTTTACGCAGTTTTCAACTACTAAGGTAATATCGCGGCGGCTGGAGCACCTAACCATGGATTCCTAGCATTTCTCATACCAGTACTACCACAACACCCTTACTGAGCCTCCAGCTGCTCCCCCACATAGGTTCACAATATCAAACCATTGATGGGTGACATTTTTGTCAGTAAGGGTATTTGCAACGGCCGGGTATCGAACCCGGGACCTCTCGAATGAGAGGCAGATGCGCTACCAACTGCACCACGGCCTATTGCAAGAAGAGAAGGAAATTTTGGGTTTTAGCATTTACTCGTTTTCTTAGACATTAAAATTTCAGACTTTTGCAAATTTAAAGATGTTGCAGGCGAGAATTTCAAAAGAACTAAAATGTCACATATTTCGGTCTTTTTGGATAGAAAACATTGAGGGAAATAAAGAAATAGCTTGTCACAAGCAATTTCTTCATTTTCCACATTGTTTTCCCAAGCAATAATCTTAGGGGCGTCAATGTGCGGTAACGGGTTAAATAGATTAAAATGATTCTATGTGTTTGATTTCATTAATCAGAAGAGCTTTTTTTAAAGAAAATAGCCATGAAAAATTATATTGGCTATATTGAATGAATTATTGATGTTCTACAAAACTATCTGCATGCAAGAATTTAAAACCATTCAGTTTATGATTTATGTAGAGGCAATTTTAAGCCCGTTATGTGATTCTGCAAATGTCAATATTCATAAGTAGATCGAGTGCTCAATGTAAAATTATTGAAAGTGCATCTAATTCTTTAGTCACTTACAATAGGTCATTTACAGTAATTTTGCACTGGGCCCTCTGGATTACATTCTGTGCAGAAGTAAAGCATTAAATCTGTGATTAAAAATCTTTTAAATCACTGCATAATTATTTTTGTATTATCCATTTTCAATACTGGATGCCTTATTAAACTCTTTCCCTCTTCTCGCAAAGGTTTCTGCAACCAATAATGGAAACACCAGAGTGGCTTCCGCACAGATCTGTAAATAAAGACAGTTGCAAACTACATACACATGTATACGAGGACATTGCATACAAAAACAGAATTAATTTGTTTCCAACAATCTTTAGCAGTCTTGGCAAAGATAATAAGCAAATACATCTGTTGTCCTAATTTCATTCAGCAGGAAAAAATAATTAAAATGAACAACAGTAAAAAGTACTGGACTTGCCGTAGAGTAGAGTCTGCCATCAAATTTTTAATGCTGGGTTTAAATAAGTTAAATAGTTTTATACTACATCTTTTAATAAATCAACTTCACTGGATTTGCTAATTTTCTAATAATGACTGTCAAGATTTCATCATTATTAAATTTTTTCAAATCCCTGCTAATACTCATAAATGTCTTGACAGGATTAGCAGATTTTCTTATCTTGCCCCAGGATATGGCCTAGTCAGGACTGGCCCCAGAGTCACTTCCGTCAAACTCTGATGCTGTATTTAGGTATCAGTGTTTATTTTTTATTTTTGGGGAAGGCGGTCAGGGCCCATAGGTGGGGGAAAATTTGCGCGTGAACGCCAAAAAAGGGGAAATTTCAATACATGCTTATAATCTCAAATACAGTGTTATAAATGCATTTAACTTGCCTGTATATCATAATGGGACATTCAAACAACCATTAGAATTAAGAGATGCCTAGAATCTAACTATGATTTGGATTTTTCTTTGCAAGAAAAATATCTAGTTCCAGGAGGGGAAAATTTCTCTGAAATGGGGGAAAAAAGTATATTCCTCAGAGAGGGGAAAGGGGCCCAATAACGACCGTTTTTCTAAGAAAAAAAATCACTGGGTATACAGCAAAATCAGCTATTTCTCTAAGGAATATTGTTGATGTTTTACTTAAGTTTTCAAATTACAGTCGACGCTGGTTGTGTCGAAGTCAGAGGGGCAGTCAAAATTCCTCGACATATCCGGAGTTCGACTCATCCAATTTTGATTATTTTTCGATTTTTAACCATTTTTGGTGGACATCATATGTGTCCATGATAGAAATTTAGTGGAAAAGGGAAAGAAATTGCTATCCTTTTCCTACTAAATTTCAATGGCTGTATTTGTTTCGGAATTAATTTTGATATCCATATGTTGAGGATGGGACATGACTTTCACTTCGACTTAAGCTGAATTTCGACTTATCCGATGTCAAGATAATGAGTGTCTACTGTATTATTGTCTCATTATAATTACCTTAACAGGATTAGCAGATTTTCTAATCTTGCCCCAGGATATGGCCTCATCTGGACTGGCTCCGGAGTCACTGCCGTCAAACTCCGACGCTGTATTCAGGTATACAGCAAAATCGGCACCATTTCTCTGTAGAGGGAAAATATTTTATACATAGAAATGTAAGATAAAGCAGTAATCAAGTGTCGTGAAGAACATGAGTTGTACACTGAAAACATAACTGGTCTTAACCCTTTCCCAAACAAGGCCTGGTTTTGACGTCCCTAATAGAAAATGCTTGGGAAAACATTGAGACAAAAGAAGAAACTGCTGATGATCAGCAGTTTCTCCTTTTATCTCAATATTTTCCATGCAATATTTTACACAAATTCTATCTTTGATAACTTCCAATTTGTCATTTGTGGCAGTTTTTGAAGTGGATTACCCTAAAAATTTGCCGTTTCGGAAAGGGTTAACACGAGTTGTCCAAAAAGGGTGACAGTTCCACTAAATTAAATGTCAGTGATGAATCTTTGTCTAGAGGCTGAAATTATGGTCACAGAAGTATGCCCAAAGCTTCAGAGTAATAGCATTGCAGACACATGGGTGACAGAAATACGTGGGTTGTCCCAGAAAAAAGTGGGAAAACGTTTGTAATTAATACAATAGTCAACATACATTGATATAAATCTATTATCGTTTTATATAAGATGTTAGTGACTTGTGTGTGAATTTTTGAGTGAATATCTTGAAAATCAACAAAAATATGCAGAAAATTATGTTGTTCGTGAAGGTGTGGCGGCGCACGGTAACGTAACGTCATGTGTAACGTCATGTTTATAACGGCACTCTTTTCAAAGAACTGTCCTTTGCGTTCAGTATACTTTCTGCGACCACCAATCTACTTTTTATATAAGTTCTTGAACTAACGCTGTTTTATTTTTCTAATTTTATTTTGAAATTTCTAAATGAAACTTTAATTCCATCCGCAGTTTTAAACAAAGTCCAATGTAAATTTGAATTCAAAGCCAGAAAATGCAAAATATCAGGACTTTAAGCCAAATCAGGCGTTTTACTATCATTTTCATTCAAAAGTCAAGTCACAGCTTACACACAATTATTCAAGGGCGATCCCATCCATTTTCCAAAAGGGGCAAGGTGCTCCGAATGGCAGTTACCCAGGGGAAGGGGGTGTCCGACTAAGGTATGCACATTAAGTAACGAAACAAAACCATTTCTATATAACTTTTAGGCTAAATTTCAGGAAAGATGATGCTCAGGGGTCCCCAAACTGGATAAGCACATGTTATTTTTCTGTAGATTTTTGACAATTGAATACTTAGCAGCCTTATATACTGCTTCCCGGTTATTCAGAAAGCGCACATACTGTTTGACGTTGGCCGACGTCGAGATCGTTTTAATTTAAACTCGTATCTGTAGATTTACTCTTCCTAGTTCATGCTCTTATTTCCATCATTGTAAGTAGCAGCCCACCAAAATAATGTTTGCGTCGCTTGAACATAAGTGTAGGAGTTAATCTATACCACTATTCTGCATATGTCGCCTCTTATTTTCGTTTATGAAGGTGCCATTCCTCCCTCGACGCAATATTTTTGCGCCGCAGATTTCGCTGACGTCGCAATTTTAAATGAAGGTGTAGTCACACATACAAAGCATCAACATTAATGATGTCATCTACATGAAAATGTCAGCAAATTATCACAGCATCATGTACTACACGAATATGTAACTTTGGTGTCATTATAATTGCGAAAACCAGATCATCTGTCGAATTTGCTAACGTTTGTCATATTAAATGTGACGTGCTCCGGGTACCCTTACCACGCTCTCCTTTTCTTTAAATATTTTGTAGAAATATCATTGCTTTGGTATTGGTTGTATATCAAACAGTGTTAAGATGTTTAAATTACATACTGTGCAAATTTGAACTCAATCGGACGTCACATTTAGGAAATATTTCAAAAGTCTCACTTTTTCTGGGACAACCCTCGTACATGAAGCCAAATTAAAAACGCTTGGGAAAACTTCAACGCAATATTTTTCTTGTTATTACAGTATAACATCTGTACATAAAGAAATACAGATTGTATGCAACTCCATAAATCCTTTCCCAAATAAGACCTGGTTTTGATGCTCTTAATAGATGAGGTGTGGGAAAACATTGAGGCAAAAGAAGAATGTACTGATAATCAGCACTTTCTCCTTTTGTCTCAATATTTTCTGAGTTATATTATACATAAAACCAACCTTGATTAATGTCAATTTTGTCGTCTACAGCAGCTTTTGAATTGAGCTACCCTAAAATTCGTTCATTTGGAAAAGGGTTAAAATGGGAACGGTCAAAATTCTTGCTGTTTGGCAAAGGCAAAATATAATTTTCACTTACCATGAGATTAGCATTACATGTATGATGTTTAATCACTCCTCCCCCTAATATAATCATACCAGAGTTGATAGCCTGAACTGCTATACTGTTTATACCCCGAATATCTGTAGTATGGAAGAGATTTCGAAATCAATTTCACTAAACAATAGATAATAATTGAGCCGGGATCTGGAAAAATGTCCCCTATAGCATTTCAGACTTTCAAGATTCAGGACCAGACTGTGTATAAATACAGTCTGATCAAGGCCCATGGTGCTGTCTAGTCTGGTTCCCGCCTCTGATACACTACATTATAAAGAGTCTGGTAATACCTGGCAAACCGGGTCCATTGATTGGTTAGTACACACAACTGATGAAACGCCTCGACCAATCAAAGCCGCTCGTTGACGACCATGTGGATGGCCGTGGAGATTAGCTTTTACCGTACCTAAATCCGTGGTAGATTTCAGGTACGGGAACCAGACCAGGTGCTGTATTACAGTTGCTAATGGTCATGAAGAAACTACCAGAGATCAACATGGTTCTTGATCAGACTGCGTGTATACGCAGGCTCATCTGGAACCATGTTGGGCTTAACAGCCTTAAAGGATGTTTTTCCAGATCCTGCCTCATTTATTATGTTTTAACCTGTTATCACACAGTGACACCTTTTGATACCTACAATATAAATGTTTTGGAAAACATCGTGGAAAAGGAAGAAATTGCTTGTCACAAGCAATTTCTTCATTTTCAACACTTCAATACTAAGAAATCGCTTAAAATGAAAAATTTTAGCTACTTGTTGTCTGCTACACCTCGGACTTTGGGGGCCAATTTTGCCTTCTGGTAATGGGTTAAGCCATTTCTAAACTAGTTTACAAATACCCCTCCTGGGGAAGTTTAGTGTGAATGGGGTTTTAGTTATATCAAGGCAGATGGAGTACCTAAGCATTGATTGTCATTTCCCTCACCCATTCTACAACAGCATCCTTTAACCCTTTCCCAAACGACAAGATTTTGGAGTGATCCACTTCAAAAAATGACAAAAATGACAAAATGGATGTTATTTAAGGCGGGATTTGTGTAAAATATGGCACAGAAAATATTGAGACAAAAGGAGAAACTGCTGGTTATCAGCAGTTTCTTCTTTTGTTTCAATGTTTTCCTTAGCCTTTTCAATTAGGGACGTCAAAACCAGGTCTTGTTTGGGAAAGGGTTAAAAGCATCCAGCAGCTCATTCCAACTATAAAGTTTAATATGAAAGTAGGCAATGCCGAAATACAGGCGAAAAGATGTCCGCTTAATTCCTCTACCAATGGAAAACAACAATCAGACTAGATCTACATTGTTGCCCCATCTGACACTTAGAAAACTGAATTACAAACTAGTAAAATACAGCTGAATTAAGACTAAATGAAGTTGCATGCACTGTATATTAGGTATTTCATATACATGGTCCTTGGGTAGCTGCTTTGGCCCAAGCCTGAAGTAAGGTTATTTGAAAAAAGCTTACACAAAGTCTGATAATGCGTGTGAACATAAATGTCTCGGGAACGCAGAAAAAACAACATTGACCTCACAACTGCTAGTTTAATAGAGTTACATTAGCGTCACATGAACAAAAATACGCGGCAACCTCAATGTCGCAAGAAGGCAGAAAAAATAATGCCCCACCACCCCCATCCCGGCCGGCAAGAATTTCGGATTGCTTCTAATCCTTAAGTAATTATCATTAAAAGCATACACAATTCCCGCAACATTTCGGACATTTTTGACTTCCATGTGACATAATGACAGGCTCAAGGCCTTTTCGCGGCCTTTTTGCCAGTATGACTAGCTACCCATTGAAGGGAGACAAATATAAAAAAAAAATATTTGCTAAGGCCAACAATAGAATCAAGAAGCCCATTAAGTGTCCAATGTGTTACCAACTATGCTAAAACCGCAGCTTTCAAGGAAAAGTATAGGAAAGTATGATCAGTAAAGGTCAAAGAAATTTACCATCATTCAGCTTTTCAAATATAATCATTGTGTAGGATCTTATATTACAGCATGGACTATGAAAGTATTTGTCTATAATATTGACCCAATTTACATCTTAGATGGGCTTATTAAGAGTGTAAATACAAACTCATATGATGCTACTTCACACTCACCAAGTGATCCATCAGTCATGAGGTTAACCCATTACCAAAACGATAAAATTTTAGTGTGATCTAAATTGAAAGATCCTGCAGACGACAATTTCAAGTGAATGAAATTTCACATTTTTCAGTCCTTTTACACAGAAAACATTGTGGGAAATGAAGAAATTGCTTGTCACAAGCAATTTCTTCATTTTCCATGATGTTTTCCAAAGCCTTTATCTCTGGGGGAGTCAAAAAGAGTCACTGTGTGGTAATGGGTTAAAGAATAAATGTATTAAAGTATAAATGTAATAAAGTATAAATGTAATAACCAACCTTGAACAAGATCCAGCACAAGTCCAGGTTTATTGTAAGAGTGAAAGTAGATCATGTCACCAAGAGATCCATCAGTAATGATGTTAAAGAATAAATGTAATAAAGTATAAATGTAATAAAGTATAAATGTAATAAAGTATAAATGTAATAAAGTATAAATGTAATAACTAACCTTGAACAAGATCCAGCACAAGTCCAGGTTTATTGTAAGAATGAAAGTAGATCATGTCACCAAGAGATCCATCAGTAATGATGTTAAAGAATAAATGTAATAAAGTATAAATGCAATACAGAATAAATGTAATAAAGTATAAATGTAATAAAGTATAAATGTAATAAAGGATAAATGTAATAAAGTATAAATGTAATAACTAACCTTGAACAAGATCCAGCACTAGTCCAGGTTTATTGTAAGAATGAAAGTAGATCATGTCACCCAGAGATCCATCAGTGATAGCAGGACAATATACAGGAATGTTGTTCTGAAATTTATGAGAAAATTTGTACAATAATGTCATCATTTTAGGTTCAAATTAATTACAGTAAGAGACAAGAGCCGTCACAGACGGATTATGCTCCCTGAATAAGTGCTTGTCACAAAATAAAAAACTATCATACATTAAGCCCCTTTTCCCATGACAGCTTTTTTGTACACACATTATTTATAGAATATGGTCTAGAACATCCTATTTATTACATGAGCACAAAATTTCATTAAATTCTGCCCATTAGATGAAGAGAAATAAGAGAAAAACTAATTTTTACACTAAGGCCCCTTTTTCCATGACGCAGCCTTAAATTTAGCCTTAAATTTACAAACGGAGAAAAGGGTCCCTAGGTATTGACCCAGGGAGTTCACATGTGAAGTTTCATTGAATTTGGTCCAAGGGTTGCTGAGATATGGCTGTGGACGGACGGACACACAGACACACGGACGGACAGCTTGGCGACTATATGCTCCCCCGAAATTTTTTTCGGGGAGCATAAAAATTCTGTGCTTTGTAAGCCTGTGCAAAACTAAAACTAGTGTAAAATTCTATGATTTTTGTTGAAGATGTTACTGCTGATAGGGGAGATTCAGGATTTCTCGGACATGTGGGTAATCTCGGACAGCCAGACGTTTGTCTTTATAAATAAAGAGTCTTTAGTAAATATTTCCCAAAATCAGCTGTATTTACAGGTATAACGCGTCATCAATCGAATGCGCCTGAATAGATGACACCATGTGACATGTATCGTGACGTGTGGGGGAGTTTACTCATTTCTGTGACATAGTGTCCGACTTTACCCGGTGTAAAATCGTTTTTAGCTATTTTAAACTCGGACACTAAAGTTTTCTCCATGTTTTCTCTGATTTTCATGCGCAAATTAGCAACATAAATGATGTCGACTGCAACAGCTTTCAAATTGGAGCAGTGTGCAAAGCTTTACCCTTTTGGAATGTGTTAAAACAACAGGTGCGTCCGAGATTCCCCGGTGCATGTCCGAGTTTACCTTACTCTGATAGTATACTTTATTTCGTAAAATTATCTGCCTTGGCTTTATTTTAACTGTTTTAGCCAATGAAATTAGTGTAGAATTGGAATACTTTATTGTTTTCGTTGTTGATTCAGAAGCTTGTCTGTCCGAGAGAGTGAGATATCCATGGTGTCCTGACAGAGACTGCGTTTTGTGTCCGAGTTATACCGAATCTCCCCTAGTAGAAATTTGACCCCCCCCCCCCTCACAAAAACTTATTGAATGGAGATTTATATCGCAATACACCCAAACACACTTCCAATTTATTACTAAAAATAGTAACACTCTTTGATGCCAGATCGAGGCTCTGACCCAAATGAGAGCAAAGCATCCAACGTGCAATGGAAATGAACGGAGGAAAGAAGAAGCTTAAGAGGAATCACACTCCGTTTAGTGATGATTCCTCTGTGAATCTCGACGGAATATCATTGACTGACTTCCAATTATGGACTTTACCGGCTTTTAAGTCATTTTTGACCCTCCGATAAAGTAATAACCACGGATCTTTTGAGGACCTAGCCGCCAGGTTCAACTGTCATTTTCATGTAAACCCCCCTTCCCCAACAAAAAAAAAATGTATGAAACATGCCATTTTCAGTGTGAAGATGACAATCTCAATACCGAAAGGCTGATGTAGATAGATAATTCATTATATGTTAGATCAATTTGATAATAAAAGCATTGCTCTTAAAGCCCATTTCCCAAACAACAAATTATTTAGACTTTTCAAGTTTGACAACGGCTTAACCCTTTCCTAAACGGCACCTGATTCAATTTGGAAGCTCTTGCAGACAACAGAATGGTCATCTTAAAAGTAGGATTTTTGTGTGTGCAAGGGCGAATCTAGAGAGGGTGGGGAGTTCGGGATGTCCGCCCCCCCCCTGGAATCAGCCCCCCCCCCACCCCCTGGAATCAGCCGAAAATTGAGTGTTGACTATATAATCAAAGCGTCAATATGATGTTATATATAATTTAACACATTTAAGTCATCATTTGGGCGTGGACCCCCCTCCCTGGCAATTGGGCTTGGACCCCTCTGAAAAAATCCTGGATCCACCCTTGTGTGCACGTACATAGGGGCCTAATGGGATAATTATAGTACAGAAAACGCTGAGACAAAAGGAGAAAATGCTGATTAAAAGTATTTCATTATTTTACCTCTTGAAATGATTTTCGAAACAATCTCTGTAAGACAGCCAAGGGCGGACCTAGAAGGTGGTCAAGGGTGCGGACCCCGCCTTGAATAGGCCGAAAATCGAATATTGACTATACAACGTTAGTACAGAATATAAACCGTTACACAATTCACAAATTTAAAGTCATCTTTTGGGCCCCCTTGACAAAAATCCTGGATCCGCCCTTGACAGTCAAAACATTAACATTTCTTGTTTGGTAAAGGTTTAAAACATTTTTTCTTTTCAATTCTTTTTTAATTTAACACCTCTCAACAATAGTTCAGCCAAAAGTTTATTTATAATTGTCCACGCTCCGAGGCTGGGAATCCATCCTGTGACCTGTCCATTATTGGCTCTAATCTAGAGCATAAACACATGCAAAATATTACCACTCATACTTGGACAGTACTAAGGAGCTTACTTGCTTCTGCAAAACTGATTTTATTTGGTTTTCAAAAGCAGTAGCTCATCCTGAACCTGCATGGTGGTAATGGGCGATGGAGACAGGGTATGAATGATTACAAGCCAAAAAATCTCTTTTTTTTCAATCAAAGTAGCAAAAATATTCCTGTAACTTAAAACTCTAATAATTAACGTAAATGACTGTATAAAATATTCTTAGTACTTAGGCAGAATAAATGAAAAAATGTTCGCGTTAAAATAACGACTCGCCAAATGAATTATATAGTAAAACGACCATGTGACCTTTTGTTTGCTCTCTTCATACTCAGGTCACGGTTAAAAATTTGGAAGTGTGTTTGGGCACGTATAAACAGCTTATTTCATTCTCATTAAACCACTGACACCAATCAAATACATGTACCATTGCATCAGGTCCCATTAACCCTTTCCCAAACAAGACCTGGTTTTGACGTCCCTGATCAAAAAAGATTGGGAAAACATTGAGACAAAAGAAGAAACTGCTTATAACCAGCAGTTTCTCCTTTTGTCTCAATATTTTCTGTGCCATATTTCACACAAATCCTTTCTTTAATAACATCCATTTTGTCATTTTTTACAGTTGTTGAAGTGGACCACCTAAAATTTTGTCGTTTGGGAAAGGGTTAAATACTCTTAAACATTACCTTATAAGCCCAATAGTACACTGAGTCAGGATTGTCTATCTCTTTACCCAGTCTGTGAATCATTCTGGATGGAGTCCATAAAGTTTTCTGGGAAATCAAAAAGAAAATGTGACCCGTCATGCTAAAAGGGACCTTATCGGAACTCCAAAATCTAAATTTTGACAAACTTGTCAGACTCAGCATAGGTCAACCAGATCCCGTATGCGAAAAATGAACATATAGTAAGATAGGGAAAATATTCCAGTTTTAGAAAATTACATAAAAGTGAAAAGTGTCGGCCCTACTCTGGCTGTGCGGACAGCGCAGACTGACTAGGGTCGATATTTTTCACACTTCCTATCTGGTCTCTTTTAGCGTGACGGGTCACAAATTATAAGCAAAATTACAAGAGGGTAATTAGGTTTCATTCACATTTTTACAATGTTTAAAAGCATTTCTTCTGAAAGCTATTTAGACTTCCAATACTTTCTAGTCTCAAACGATGTTTCTTAAAATTTTATCGCAAATATTGAAAGAAAAGGAAAACATTCCTGCATTTACCATTTTCTTGTCTCTAACTACGTTTTAAAGGTTTGAAGTCTTGCATGTCCTCTTGTGGCAAAAAATTCATATTTTTTTGAGTGAGTGACGATTTTAGTATAATTTATGTATTTACCTCAACCTTCTGTTCTTCCAACATTTTATCAAGGATGGGCATCAGCCAGTCTTCAAACTTGCAGTAATTCTCATTGGGTACCAGCAGGTTCCCAATACGGTTTATCCCCTTGTCTCGAAGCTCGCGCCCAGACAGGGAGAAGTCGCCGACGTACGTCGGTGCCATACACTTGATGAAGTCTTCCTCTATACCTCCTGCTGTTGTTACGATGCAGTCAACCTGGGGGAAAAGAAATTAACTCTTTCCCAAACAACAAAATTTTAGCCTAGTCCAAACTCATAGGTGTTGCAGACGACAATTTCCATTGAACAAAATTTAACATTTTTTGTTTTTTCTTGGTAGAAAACGTTGTGGGAAATGGAGAAATTGCTTGTCACAAGCAATTTCTTCATTTTCCACAATGTTTTCCAAAGCGGGATTTTAAGCCTTTATTTTGTGTGGTGTCCAAAAGCATCAATGTGTGGGAAAGGGTTAAGCGATTTCAGATCATAAATATTTAGATTAGTAGAAATTGAAAGAAGTTGCAGACAATATTTTTAAGTTCATAAAACTTTAATATTGTGCAACTTTCTTATTAGAATATAATGGTGATAATTGAGATAATCGCTTGTAACAAAAAATGTCTTCATTTACCACAATATTTTCTCCAACCTGGGGTAACAAAATACATTGTATAATTTTCTATCCTTTTCCCAAACAGCAAAAATTTTGACTTTCAATTTGAAAGATCTTACAGGAGATCAAATGAATATTGATGAAGATCGGATTTATGTACAACATAATGCAGAAAATGCCTATGCAAAAGAGAAAATGCAAGTCACCAGTATTTTCTTCTTTTGTTTTTATCCCAAACATTTCCTACATTTCAAAACTAGGTGTATAGTTCCACTAAAATAACTAAATAAAGCTTTTTTAAATATCCCAAATGACAAAAATTGGCTTTACTAATTGTCTGTCACCTTCCGTTTTGTTAAAACCTTTCCCAAATGGCAAAATGTTTGACTGGTAGAATTTGAAAGGACAAAATTTGTTTCCAATATAGCAGAGGAATTTTTAGGGCAAACAGACAAAGTGCTGGTTATTGACTTATTTTCTTTCTCTTTTTGCTTCAATGATTTGCAAATCTTGTTTAATTGGGAACAACCAAAGACAGGTCTTGTTTGGGAAAGGGTTAGATCAGTTAGGGAATAGGAAGTCAATGAAAGAATTGAATGCAATAAAACATACCATATTAAAGTAAAGTAAAGTAAAGGTGGTTTATAGTCTCAAATTTACGAACTAGGTCCATATTCGCGCGACTTTCACACTTTACTCCACGATCATCGAGCTTCAAGTCGGCTGTTTACAGTCGGCGCCTGCGGCAGCCACAGCACATCGGCTTTCAACTCTCCCGTGTACCCATTTATACACCTGGGTGAAGAGGAGCAACATGGGGTAACTTTTTTGCTCAGAAAAATTCCCGTGACCTCGGCGGGATTTGAACCCAGGACCTCTCGATCCCTAAGCCCGCGTCCTACCACTAGACTACGGCGCCCCATATTATGTATGTAGTATGTTGTACAAAATATTTGATTATTTCTCTCATACCAGCTGATATCACGTTTGATGTACCGGTATAGCTCAGGAATATTTTACATTAACCCTTTCCCAAACAAGACCTGGTTTTGACGTCCCTGATAAAAAAGGCTTGGGAAAACTTTGAGACAAAAGAAGAAACTGCTGATAACCAGCAGTTTCTCCTTTTGCCTCAATATTTTCTGTGCTATATTGCACACAAATCTGGTCTTTATTAATGTCCATTTTGTCGTCTGCAGCAACTTTCAAATCGGATTTTTAATTTTTTGTCATTTGGAAAAGGGTTAAGTCATCTTCCACTCATCTCATTTCAAAGAGTTTTCATTCAAAACACTTGAACTTTTTTGAGAATATGTTGTCAAGAAAAGAGTTAAATGCACCAAGAACTTACCATATTATGTTGAACAAGATATCTAATGACCTCTCTCACACTAGCTGAGATCAGGTTAGATGTATAACTCAGGAATATTGTACAGTTTGTCTGGTCCCGGCCTAAAGGGTGAATGTTCACCTCCTTCCTCGACTCCATGGCTATTTCGATTCAATAGTGTAGAAAACATTGAAGGAAAAGAAGAAAATACTATTCATCAGCATTTTCTTCTTTTGCTTCATTTTTTTCCCAAGCAATTTTCATTAGGGACGTCAAAACCAAGCATTGGTTGGGAAAGGGTTAAATAATGTACATTTGTACCTGATTTAAAAAGTCTCAAAGTATATTTACCATATTATGTTGTACAAGATATCTGATGACTTCCCTCACACCAGCTGAGATCAAGTTAGATGTATAACTCAGGAATATTGTACAGTTTGTCTGGTCCCGGCCTGTAGGATGGATATTGATCTCCTTCCTCGACTCTGCTGGTATTGGCTTCAGCTTACAGTCTATCTAGAAAAAGTCACACGAAAAGCCTATAGTTTAGCACTTTCTAAGAGAGCGAACTATTAGGCTAGTTGCCATTAATAGGTTTTGTGAAAAACGTTTAAAATGTTACATCAATTGTACAACAGTAACAATTTAAGCCATATTCTTGTACATAAAATCCGTTGTTTCTATGATGTAGCTTAGAATCCCAAAACCCTGACAATATGCACAAGGTCAGATGACAAGGAACATTCTGTGGTAAATATTGAAGAAAAAATGCTGATAACTAGATTTTTCTAATTATTTTCAAATAAATTTGGCAGCTGCAGCCAACTTAAATTTGGACCAGTCTAAAATAAAGTCTCATTGGAATGGGTTTATCCCATTAACCCTTTCCCATTGCAAACGACGAAAATTTAGATTTTTTCACTTAGAAAGCCGCTGCAGACATCAAAACGAATGTTGATAAAAACAGGATTTGAGTAGTAACAAGTAAAGAAAATATTGAGGCAAAAGGAGAAAATGCTGGACTCAGCATTTTCTTCTTTTGCCTCAATGTTTTCCCAAGCCTTCTCTATTAGGGTCAATTTAGGGACGTCAAAACCTGGTCTTGTTTGGGAATGGGTTAAGGCATTTTAACATAATGATGGATATTTACCATATTGTTTATTTCTTTCACGGCTTTCCCAAAATTCTGTGCTTGAAATCCAGATTTAGCATATGACTGCAACAGTTTATGGTAGTCTACTCCATGGTTGAAATCATATCCTGGAAAACAAAAAAGGTGTTTGTGAAATTGACTTTTTTTGACATGTTAAGTGATACTGCTAGCATCTAATGATTTAAATTTAACTGTCTCAAAACATTGCATACATTTCATCACAGCTGGCCTTTTTCGATATCAGTACTCTGTACTTCATAGTATAGATATATAACTCTGCCATACCTTTAATTGTTTCTGTTCCAGCAGGCATTTCTTCACTCTGTACCAGGACAGCTTCTGTGGCTAAACTTGGAGGTAATTGATCTGAAATTGGAGAATAAAAACATTAAGCATTTAACCCATTACAAGACGACAAAATTTTAGACTTGTCCAAATTTTATTTAAAGATGTTGCAGACAACAATTTCAAGTGAATGAAATTTTACATTTTTTTGTCTTTGTTGGTATATAACATTGTGGAAAATGAAGAAATGGGTTAATCTATACTCACACATTGACTCTTTTTGATGCCCTACAAGATAGAGGCTTTGGAAAACAATGTGGAAAATGAAAAAAAATACAGTTTGCGACAAGCGATTTCTTCATTTCCCACAATATTTTCTAACCACAAATACCAAAATAAATGTAACATTCCATTCATGATTTGAATTGTCATTTGCTGCATTTTTGAATTTGGATCACCCTAAAATTTTGCTATCTGCCTAACTGGTAATGGTTTTAACAATGATACATAAAGAAAGTTTTAAAGTGCATTGAAAGGCCAGCTATTAATGTTATTCATTCTACAGAAACGGTATTCTAAATAAATATACACAATACAGTATAGACAACATAGGTACAAAATGATATAACAATGATATGATGTGGAATAAATTCTGGAGTTAAGAATGAGCTGAATCGATGATTTAATTTGTCTTTCTTCCACTTCATTGTCGTGACGTTTTAGGTAGACTCACAGCCAGTTGCCTGGCTAGCTCACTAGTGTTCTGTAGGTTTCAGATTCCAGTCCCATGCTGAGTACATGTTTTCCCCACATCATGTTCAATGGAGACAATGTCAATCCTTAAGCGTGAGTAGGCGGCATGTGGTTTTCTTTGGATCTGGGCGACTCCAAGGATATTACAGGGGTCTCGTTTGCCAAAATTTGGGGCCGTTATTGGGCCCCATTCCCAATGGCAAAAAGTATCTTTTTTTCCCAATTCTCTGGTGAAAATTCCCAGTGAGGACCAAGAATGCCCTATGTTAAGACCTCACCTTCATTTACAAACACTTTGAAGACAGTTTTAGAGTAGATTCTTAAAGGGGGAATAACACTTAACATCTTACACATTTTCAGAGAACTTCGTGCAAAAAATAAATATATATTATGAAAATATGGCCTTTAAATTGCATCTTTGCCAAATCTTAGCTTTCTATCTTGTGTATTGGCTATGATGTCGACGGATTTAAAACCCATATGTTTTATTATTATAATTTTTATCCCCCCGACAAAAAATCATGGGGTTTTAAATCCGTCGACATCTAAGCCAATACACAAGGTAGAAAGCTAAGATTTGGCATATATGCAATTTAAAGACCATATTTTAATAATATATATTTATTTTTTTGTACGAAGTTCTCGGAAAATGTGCAAGATGTTAAGTGTTATTCCCCCTTTAAACAAGAGTATGTGCAAATGCATTTTACACCAATACAGTCTAATTTGCAGCTGAAACTGAGTGACAGTATGAATACAAAGTGTCAAACTTGTTTAAGTTTTTCCCAATTTAGGTAAAAACGTCGCTATTTTACCCAATTTCACTGGCCCCTGGCCCCAAACAAAAATTGGTAGCAAGATCCCTGTATTATGAGTGAGAAGAGTGCAGTGACAGTTGGGCAGACTTACAGCCAGTAGTTTCACTAGCTCAGAGGATAAAATAGACCATCTGACTCGTATTGTTGTGTGTTTGACGCAATGGGTGTTTGACGCCCATCAGGGCTCGAATTTCCACTAGCATACTGGCATTTTGCTAGTTGAAATTGAAAATTGCTAGTGATTCTATCTGACACTAGATTTTTTTGGCGAGTGGAAAAATATTCCCCACCTTCAAGTTTTATCAATGTAGCTTGAAAAAGCTTACAAAACAACATTCAAATATTGACAATTTTGGACATGCCCTTTGAATTATGCAGCATATTATGCTTTTATTTTTCAAAATGAAAACCCTCATTATACACAAAACCAGATTGCGAGTGAATTTGCCTTTTTGCTAGTGGTTTCAAAAGCCACTAGCAAAATATTGCGAGACATATTTTCAGGGAAATTCTAGCCCTGCCCATGTTGGGCAAATTCTCTGTATTGACTATTGTTTCCATACTATAATGATCATGAAAGATACTGTGTTAGTTTTCGCACCACAACATTTCGAAAAAATATAAATACGAATTGAAAATAACTTGATTCGGCGCTGTCAATTTTGTACTGAATTGAGTAAAATGGATGTGCCAAAACGAAAGTAAGAGTCAATGACACAGACCTGACATGGACGGATTTCCGCCCCTAATTAGAGTGTTAACATCTACTTCTTCGTCTGCACTCATTTCGTCTGTAATCTATGTAGATTTTCTTTTCTGTCACTATGTTTTTCTCGCTAAATATAGATTTCATCGAGTTGTGACATTAGTCGCGAAAACACATGAAAAATATTTGTGTAAAAATTACGAATACTATGAAAGTACTATGTCACCGTTTCTCAAATGAGGAGTCACCCCAATCATTTTCATGACAGCCTCAGTGGCACAGTGGTTAGCGCATACGACTTGAAGTCCAGTGCAAGGGCGGATCTAGAGGGAGATCGTGGGTCGGAACCCATGGAATTAGCCGAAAATTGAATTTATGCTATAATTTTTATAACGTTTGTTATACGCTACATAATTAACACATTTAAGTCGTCATTCCCCCCCCCCCCCCCCCCCCGGAAAAAATCCTGTATCCGACATTGTCGGTGGTTGCGAGTTCCTTTTGTTCGGAAGAGAGGTTTTAGACAATTAAGTTTTATCCCATCCACGTACTCCATACACAGAGCAACAGAGAAGATGGGGTGAATATATTTTGAATTTGTTATTTTAATGAAAAATAGATGAAATATTGCATTTTGAAAGGTCTCCAATCCTTCTTTAAATTTGGAGCTCAGATACATCTGGTAGACTGAAATGTAATCCGACTTTTCTCTGACGAAATTCGCTCTTTGATATGTTGATGTTGCTCATTTACATCAGAGCACACTACCATTCAAAAACAGTGGAAAGTATGTCATTGTAAACAATGGCTGTTCAGGTGAGGTTTGTTGCAAAACATTGCCTATAAACCTTTTAGAAATAATTTTTGGTCTTAAATTTTCCACCAGGTATGGCAATAAATGGAATTATTGGGTTGTTCCGCTTTCGGTAAGGGCTACAGATAAGAACGGGTATCGCTTTTTCAACATGCAAAATGTCTTGAATTGTTCTTCAAACCCTATACTGTAGGTACTCATTGTATCATCTCCCAAAGATGATTGAAATGCGTACCCATTATGTATGTTTAAGATTTGAAATAATAATTTCAGAATTAATTACCCTGCTTTATCAGCTGCTATATAGTTATAAATCCAAAATCATTATCCAATATCATTCATTGCTGATAATAGGCCTAATAATTCAAACTTTCCCAAACAAGACCTGGTTTTGACGACCTTGAATTTTGTTCGGAAAATTTCGAGAGAAAAGGAAAACTTGTTGACAATGTGCAATTTCTATTCCTCCTTTGATAGTTTTGCTACAATTTACACATTTTTTGCCTCATTTCGTCACCCGAATCAGCCTTCATTTTTGAGTAGCCTAAAAGGCTGTCGTTTGGGAAAGGGTTTAACTTTCAACGTTTTTTTTTTTTATTATTATTATTTTTCTTTTTTTCAATTTTGTTTAGCACGGGTTTGTAATCTTATTTTAACATAACATAACATAACATTTTATTCAGCATGAAACAGCAATAAGCATGTTTATAGCCTACAATACAAATATAAACAAATTTAACATACGTGGGAACAATGACACAAATAGCATTTTCAAGAGAAGATACAAAATTGAAAATTCATCAAAATGAGTAGTCTTTGTATGAATTGCTACAGTTTAATTATTCGGCAAATTAAGTGCACGCACTTTATTTGCCGTATAAATAAACTTAGCCAGATTAATCAGTACTTTTGTTGATTTGGAATTCATTAATAATTCGAATTTATTTAAAGTTGGCCAGTTGGTGTAAAAGTTTTTTATGTATTTCTTGCGTATATCATAGTATTTTGGACAAATTAAAAGAAAGTGATATTCATTTTCGATACACTTGATATTACAGTTTGTACATAGTCTATTCTCCCTAGGAATATTTTGGTATCGACCTTCTTCAATTGCTAGTTGATGACATGACAATCTAAATCTTGTGAGAGCTAATCTATATCTTTTTGTATTTATACATGAGAGATATTTCTCTATTTCAAAATTATGTTTATATCTACTATATGTTTCAAGTTTACTTGAGTTGTTGATATTAGAGTACCATTTTTGTCTATAATTGTCAATGATTCTTTGTTTGATACTATGAAATTGTTTGTTACTTATTGTTTGACTTAACCAAAGATTCGACATACCAATTTCGTCGAGAGCGTTCTTTACATTATATGCCCAATTTAAATTATTGTACGTATTATTATTATTTGCGTCATTCATTAACATGTGATAAATTATTTTGCTTAGTGATGTATTTGGTCTCTTAAGAATTTCGGTCCAGTATTTTATTATATTAATCTTTCTTTGAATTTCCATTGGATGTCTGCCTAATTCACCATATAAAGCATCTAAGTTTGTTGATTTTTTGACACATAATATTTTTCTCATAAATTTGCAGTGGATTTGTTCGATATCTTTACTTGTTTGGAATCCCCATACGCTGCTTCCATAATTTAGGACTGATCCTACTAAAGTATCAAATAACTTACATTTGTCTACGATATTTAATGATAATTGGTTATTAACAATGAAAAGGTTGTGTAGGGCTGTAGATGAGTGTTTAGCAATAGATTTTTGAGTTCTGAACCAGCTACCGTTTTTGAAAAATACAATACCAAGGTATTTAAACGACTCGACAATTTCAAGTAATTCGTCGTTGTAATTGAAATCAAAAGTTGTGTGTCGTCCTTTTTCAAAGATCATTATTTTAGTTTTATTTGTATTAACTTTAAGATTCCAGGATGTGCAATAAGCATGTAGATCATTAAGCAGTGATTGAAGAGCCTGAGGCGTATGTGCGAATAATACGGCATCATCAGCAAAAAGTAGAATAAAGATCTTTATTTCATTTAATGTAAATAAACCATCTATATTATCATTTAAATTGTTAACAATATCATTAATAAAGAATAAAAACATCAAACTGGACGACGGACACCCTTGTTTCACACCGACGTTTGATGTAATGAAGGGAGATAACTCACCATTGACTCTTATACAAGATTTGATAGTATTATACATACTCTTTATGGCATTTACATATTTTGAGCTAACATTTTCTTGAATTAATTTTTGGAAGAGAAACGATCTGTCAATTTTATCAAAACATTTTTCGAAATCTACAAATGCGCAGTATAATTTTTTCTTTTCTCCCAATGCTTTGGCAATTATAGAATGTAAAATAAAGATACAGTCGATTGTCGATTTTCCTTTTTGAAACCCAAATTGATTTTCGATAATTTTTGACATTTCATTGGACCATTTAGTAAGTCTGTTGAGTAGGATTTGGGAATATATTTTTGATATACTATTTATGAGGGTTATGCCTCTATAATTTTGTGGATTTTTTCTATCTCCACCTTTAAATATAGGAACAATGATTCCCTTACCCCAGGATTTGGGATATTCTCCGTTTGAAAATAATCTGTTAAACAATTTCAAAATGAATTCTGATATTGTATTGAATGAAACTTTGTAAATTTCAGATGCGATATCATCAATGCCCGGGCTTTTATTATCATTTTGTTTAAAAATAGCAGTTCTTAGTTCTTCTAAGCTAAAGTCTCTATCCAATTCATCATCAATTATTATTGTTTGTTGATGTTCATGTTCACTATCATTGGTTTCTATATTAATGTTATACAGATCATTAAAATGTTGATATAGATCATTAATATCAATGTCATTTATTTCTTGTTTAGGTTTCATATATTGGTTTCTTATTTTTCTCCAAAATTCTCTAGGATTATTTTTGCTCAATTTTGTTAAGTTTTCTTTTTCCTTAATTTTGTATTTATTTCTATATGTATTTTTCACTTTCTTATATACTGATTTTGCGTCCATAAAACTTAGTTTATTTTCTTCATTTTTAGATTTTAGATATTTATTTCTAGATTTGTTGAATAATTTTCTTGCATTCGAGCATTCTTTGTTAAACCATGGTTTCTTTTGATTCGACGATTTTTCCGATCTTTTCCCCATCAAATTATGCTCTGTGGATATTTCATTTATACAGCCCTGTATGAGCTGTGTAAATGAATCAGCCACATGTTCAATGTCATTCGTTACAGATATCGTTTCCGTCAACTCGTCTATCGAGCTTTGTTTTGTTTGAATAATATCATTCAACAAGCTAAGATTGTTTTTATTTAATCTTATCGATTTTTTATTGGTTTTATTTTGATCATATAAGCCAGTGTCATTAGACTTACTAGGGAAATGGAAAACAATGGGGGAATGATCAGAAAATTCTGTCAGAGGCAATACTTCAAAATGGGAAACTAACATAAAATCTGAATAATGCAACAAAAGGTAATCTACAACACTTGATCCGTTGTAAGAATGAAAAGTAAACTGACCTATACCATTATCATAATGCAGACGACCATTACCTATGATAAATGACGTAGATAGACAGAGTTCAATCAACCGTTTACCATAGGTATCGAGCACGTGGTCCTCGCTATCACGTGATGGAATACTACAGGTATTTGACAGGTAAAGGTCATTATCTATATACATGTCATAATCAAATACATCACTTTCTGTGCTACATCTACAATTTAAATCACCAGTTACAAATACTTTTCCAAGCATTCTATATTTTTCTATACAAGTCTCAATGAGATCAAAAAAGTCAAACTCTTCATAATCAGCATAAACTGATCCCTTTGGTGGAATATAAGTAAAACAGATAAAAACATCTTCGTTAAAGGAGAAGAGGGTTTTATCGCATTTTACCAATATTACGCCGCATTGATGTTGTTCTACTATAGTTATTCTAGATTCATATTTATTTCTTATTCTTATTTATTAACATTCTTTTAGCAGTCTAAAGGGCGGTCGTTTGGGAATGGGTTAAACTGTCAACAGGGTTTTATTTTTCTTTTTGTTTGTTTGGCACGGGTTGGCAAACACAGTTTAACATACTTAAGCAAAGGTGTTTAATAAGTCGTAAAATTATGTAATTAAGGGTGCAAGTTGGAATTTTGTCCCTACATGCCTATAAATTTATCATTCGGGTCTGTCAATCTTTTGTCTATTATGATAAGTCCCTTTAATATACAGTAACTTGCGATTTATCTGCGGAGATCAATTAAAGGAATTTGGCTAACTGATTGGTGTGATATACACAAGGTCCGTGGTAATTGACATTCCAATTACCTTTTGTCAGTAGACAATTAATTGTTAATCCTTTTCCAAACAATAAAACTTAAGTTTGTCATACTAGAAGGTCAGTAACTATGCCAAAGGAGAGGAGAGGATCTAAAAGCTTTTTGAGAGAAAACTATACATTCCTTTTTCTCAAAATGTACGAAAATATTTTGTATTAATTCATATTTAATAATTAAAAAGCGTTTTAGATGTGTAGGTATTTGGATTTTGAATTTATTTCACAGTAAGGAGACTTTTTCTCATATTGACCGCTTGTAAAGAGTGACTTGGATCAACAAATTCCAAAATTAATGTTGAATATTAGATCTACAACACTTTTCACGTTTTCAATGACACCCATGCAGAATCATCAATAAAGTGAAAATAACCCAACTGAAATAAAATATTGAAAATACATTGTTTCTACAATATGCAAAACTAAATAAAAACTTGCTCGACCATTATATTCTGAAATTATGGAAATTTGCGGCGAGCTGGGCAGAGGTTTTTTTATGGTTTTCAACAGGCCGATGTTTAACCTGGATTAAACATATCAATTGGATGAAATCAAAGCCGAAACTTATTCTGGTTTAATCAGTAGTAACTGAACAATCCGATGGTATACGACGATTCTGCTAAATATGCGTTTGTAAAGAAAAAAATCGTATTTTGCGTGCGAAGTGATGAATTTTACTCTTTAGCGTATCTACAAAAATAGACCGGAACTACCCAGTTGTTTTCAAGGGAGATAAATCCCGCTAAATCAAGGGCAATTTCAGGATAACTCTTGGATCTTGGTAGCGGTCCATTAATCTACTTACTGAACTATTAAAGTAGTCAAACAGGCAACTACTAGAAAGGATTGCAGCGCCTTTCAAATTGGATCAGTCAACATTTATGCTTTTTGGAAAAGCTTGAAATTCGAACTGACGAAGTTTTATTGTACTTATATCAACGGGGGGGGGGGGGGGGGGTAAACGGAGAAACTCGTTCCAAAAAGAGTCAACGATACTTTGTTGCCTCGAGACATACGGGTACTTCCGGGGTATCGATGGAAAATCGGTAAACAAAGGTAGGTGTCGAGCACATTTTTCTTATATTATTTCTTTTTCAGAGAATTTGGGAAAAATCCACCGACGCTGTAATATGAAAAAATGGTCAAAGTGCGATGTGCACAAGAATGTACGGTGTTAGTTACCAAGGTTTTAATACAATCATTGAAAACATCATCAAATCGAAAGTAAAATTTCAATTTCAACCAACCTTTCGCCGGGACAACTTGCACTCGCCAAATGTTCGCCAGAATTTAACATTAACGCATTAGAAAAATACAAATTCTTATCATTTTAAGTATTTTGGGGAGTTGCAAGTCAAATACATGTTTATAATATCGAATATTATTGAATATATTTTGGGAGATTGGTGGGTAAACACGCGTGTTAAAATCTCCGAGTAGCAATTTTTACTTTCGATTTAAGGTATATGACCCATCATTAATACACCAGTTTCTAGCCATACGAAATGCATCAAATTAGACACTCTTGTAAATACACTTCACATAAGTTGATTCACCGTGCCGGATTTCAAGATTATGCTTCAGGAAGAAAATAATCTACAAATATTATTTTACTCTATCTTCATATACAAGGGGGGTAATTTTGAACATTTTTGTCAAATATTTCCATAGGCTAAGTATGCATTAATGCAAAATTCTTAACCATTCAAAATGCTTATGTTTATATTTGGAATGGAAATGTATCACAGTTTAGGAATTACATGCACTTTTCAAATTTCGCCTCTGGCTCTTTGGTGCTAATGATGGGCCATATACCTGAAGTATGTTTTTCAATGATTGTATCAAGACCCTGCTAACTAACATCGTATATTCTTGTGCACAACAAACACAAACGTTGACAATTTCTTTTTTCATGTGAAGACGCGACGCAACGCGACATAGACGCTACGCGACGCCGACACTACTCTAGGGCTGTGACATTAGCACCCCGGACTTAAAGTCCCGGCTCGCTATAAAGAATGTTAAAAGGGGTTAAAATCTCGCAGTGTACTGACTAGGGTTTTCAGTGCTGCAGTTCTCCTACTGTTACATTGGAACTTGCAAGGCTTGGAGAAGCTGCGAAGTTTGCTGGGTAGAAGGAGTATTCAAGTTATAATGATAATAATCCTTGTTTGTGTGGATTTTTCTAATGGCCTTTAATCTTGATATCCTGCATGACCGTTGGGTTTGTTCAGGAAGAATCACAGCTACAAGGCCATAAACAAATTTCATAAAAGAGACAAAGCCGTGCCACTTATCTTCGTTTCTATCAGGTTTGCCTGGACAACTGGGAGAGCAGTGCGAGAAACTTATTGTGTTTGAGCTTTCATTAAGGGTCCAGCTGGCGTATCTTCGTTGTACCATATCTATTTTATGATTGCTTTCTTTGGTGTGGGGATCACAAACCGCAGAAGCATATTCGAGCTGTTGGCGTACAAGGGTTTGGTATGCCATTTCTCTGACCTGTGTTGACTTTGTTTTTATGCTTCTTTTTAAAAAAACCCAAGAGTCTTAGTGCCATTAGACGTCATTTCATTTACATGGCTATTCCAGCTCGGGCTATTCGGAGATGTCAACAAGTACCTGGCACGTTGCATGGGTCCCGAACGATCCAAAAATGAGTGGTGGGACACCATTCTTCGTAATCACGGTGCCCGTAAGATTTTCACATGACATGAGAACTAGGCAGGCCTGAGCTAAACAACATTTTTGACAATAAAGACGATTAACTTCTTTGACAACCGGTATGAACACAAACATTTAATCTAGCAATTTGTTTTTAAATCCACTTCATAAACTTAACGTTTGTTTGAGGTTCGTCTTTGTTGTTAGACCTTTCGTACTCAAGAAATTTCGTACCTGATTAGACAACACTGATCTAGGCCGAAGACCTGGGCCTGTATTAAGGTATGTAACCCCCTCTGTTGCCTAATTGTTTTATTTCATGCAGACTGAACTAGCTCTTTTGTATTTTGGAAGACCCTTCAAACAGAAAGCCTAGGTCTAGCAGGGCTCTCCACACTCTCTGAAAATGGGGAGAAGTGACTTCTCCTCTGACTGAAAATAGGGAGAAGTTTTCCAAGATGGGGAGAAGTGGAGAGAAGTGATCGGGCATGGGGGGGGGGGGGGTGTTCTACGTTATTACAGGGGTCTATTTTCATTATGGTTGATTTATATAGGTTAAAACATGTCTTTTTGTAATGTATTGCCTTGCAAAACTAGATCTGTAAACTATATTTCTTTAATTTTGGAAAGCAAAGATGGAATTTGTTAAATATGCCAAAATTTATGTTATGACATGCTTGATGTTTAGATATCAGTGTGGAAAATGAATAAATTGCTTACCAATCAGTGACAACCAATTTCTTCATTTCCCAGAAAGTTTTCAACCATAAAAGAAAATAAAGGAAAAAATGCTCGCACCCCCCCCCCCCCCACCCCCCACCCCCAACACACACACCCTTCCACTAATCCCCACCAATTTGTTCTAGGTTTTGCCATCTGGAAAAGGGTTGTGCAAGTGTAGCAGAAGAAAATGTCATAAAGACAAATTATCCAATTTAAAAAAAAACAACAAATTCTCCCCCTTCCTCATTTAAAAAAAAAGAGTTGCATCATAATCTATTTTGTGGAGTGGATCAGTTTGAATTCAATTACAGTTCAAAAAGCAGTAAAAAGTCAAAGAATTGATCTGAAATACACCAGAGTTGCCACTCATATTAGGTAGTAAAAACACAACAGATTTAGTGCTGATTATAGGTAAGGGTCACGAGTCATGACGTCATGTAAAACTCAACCACCCATGAGATCAAAGAAAAGTCTATTTATGGAAAACCAATTTGTGTTGTAAACACACACTTTTCAGAGGCTTACAATAGTTTGTGTAAGGACAAAGGAATTTACTTTTTTATGCTTACTTGGATCACATTCTAGACAAAGAATCCATATAGTGGGATTTCCTTTCATTAAAATCAGTTTGTGAAAGTATCCTTTACTCAGTATTCGAGTATGTGAATTTCTATTTCTGAGACTGAATTATGGACATACACTTACACGAATGGAAAGTATTGCCGATGAAAGGTTTGTAGAAATCAAAACTATAATTTTACTTCACTTTGTTGATCATTTCCTGGGTTATTAAGCAGAAAACTACTTGGTTTTATTTTCGTTTTGTGTTGTTTTCTTTGTCAAAGATCGCGATCCACCGATTCTTGAAGTGCTGATTATTTGTAGCCTACTCGTTTTCCTCATTAGATCTTGATATTTATATCGGCCCGATGGACGGACAGAAACCTTTTCTTTCGGTAATCTCTAAATTTCATCTGTCCCAGACCAAAAGGCCGACGGACTCACCATGTATCGCTGATTTATACAAGAATTACTTTCAGAAATTGAATTTTAGATCGGAATATTTTTCTCACGATAAAAAATGAAAATTGAATTTCTCATGAAAAGTATTTGTTGAAAAGCAGCAATAGTAAGACAACCGACCTATTAACCTAGTTATGCTTAATGCGCACGGCACCAAGAGTTTTCTCTCGCCTTGTCACTGTCAGTTATGTTTCGTCTTTCTTTTGGACTCCGCCTACGTAATAATAACTGCTTCCGATTGGCTGTAAGCGTTCTTTAATGCAACGCCTGCCGCCTTTGTCTACCCGACTTCGATGTTGTACATGTAATAGACAGGTTGCGCATGTGCATTGAAAAAACTGAATGTGTATTATCTGTCTTGTTTATACACTTATGATAGAGGGTTTTACCACCGACTTTGTGCAATGGCCAGCGAGATAACAAAGGAATATTAAACAGTATTTATAACATGTGATTGTTTACCGGAGTTTCAATAGATGACTCGAGACAATTGCAACTGCCAATTAGCGGTTAATTGTAAACAGTAAGATAGCATTCACTATCATTTTAATAACCCTTGACCAGGCGACATCCCGATATTTTCGGGCGACTCCGATTTCGCTTTTATCGGCGGTTCAGGCGAAGTTTCATGACTTTGAGCGAAGAAGTCGCTCAAGTCGCCCGCTTTGGTGAGCCCTGTCTAGAGATATCAACGGATGGAATCAAGGGAGGCAACCACCCTTGTTCACTTTCATGACAAAATGTTGACAGTCATGGCGAAGACCGTCCGACCGGCAGACATGTCTGATGAAAATTTCCTCGGTCTGATGATTTTTTGGCTATTGTCAGTCCCACTGTCTGACACATATTTTGATCTGTAAGGTATTGGATTATAGTTCGGTCTGACAAAATGTTATTCAGTCTGACAGATTATTCAGTACTGTCAGACCGAATGTCTGACAAAGATTTCTGAATCTTCGCCATGTCTGTGTTGAAAGTACTGTTCATCTTTAACTTCCACTGTGTTTTGACAAGTGGAATTAGGAGTTCTAATAGCCTGCTTTATTGTGGATATGAGAGCATTTGAGTATCTATTAGCGCATTTGTGTACTTTAACTTGAAACATGAAATCAAGTGACAGAATAGGGGAGGTAGGCCTAATCTGGCTGCAAACTTTAAACTTCAATAACTTCGTTATTTTTCAATAAATTTCGATGAAATGAACTGAAAAAGTCTTCGTAGACCTCAAAGATAGCAACCAAACCAGATAATCTGATTGATTTTTACAAAATCAATTTTCCGTTTTTATCGCTACTAGGTCCACCAAAGTCATGCGGCCTACAAAAGGTAGAAATAGGTAGACAGGTATTTTTGCTGATTTTTATATTTTAGAACTCTTTACTTTTAATTATTTTATCACTTTTACTGTCTGCTATTCTGTACATGATCATTGTTAAAACATATACAGTGTCTGATCTAAGACGCGCGATTGCGAGAATCCCCAGCATTTCTGAAAGATCACGCATGTTTTCTTATCAAGCGCGGGATGGTCGCGCAAAAAAAAATAAAAAAGGAATATCAATAAATCTAGCCTTTGACAGCAAGCCACATCTAATTGTTTACCTTTTTCTTCAAGCAGTATCATAAGAGTGACTTATTATTAGTCCCTTACCGGTGTTCACACCGGAGGGGACTATAGGTTTGCCCTCCGTCTGTCCGTCCGTCCGTCTGTCTGTCCGTCCGTCTGTCCGCTCAAATCTGGATCCCGCGATCACTTAATAACTAAGCAAGCGTTTTTGATGAAAGTTGGTATATGACTAGATGGCAATGTGTAGATTATGCACATCATTTTATTTTTGTTTTTTGACTTAAATTGAGGTTGCTATGGTTACAGAAATAGTGAAAATATGGCCAAAAATGGGATCCTGCGATAAGATAATAACTAAGCAAGCTAGTTTGATGAGACTTGGTATATGACTATATGGCAATGTGTAGATTATGCACATCATTTTATTTTTGTTTTTAGACTAAAATTGTTGTTTTTATGGTTACGGAAATAGTGAAAATATGGCAAAAAATATTGGATCCTGCGATAAGTTAATAAGTAAGCAAGCTAATTTGATGAGACTTGGTATATGACTAGATGGCAATGTGTAGATTATGCACATCATTTTATCTTTGTTCTTTGACGAAAAGTGCGGTTGCTATGGTAACGGAAATAGTGAAAATATGGCAAAAAATGGATCCTGCAATAACTTAATAACTAAGCAAGCTAACTTGATGAAACCTGTTTTAAAATGTAAAAAAATTTATAAGCCATGTTAGTCAGGGTGGTGATGCAGCAGTATTAATCACCTCCAGTGAAAGTTCGCATTTCTTACCAACAAGACCGAAGAAAAACATCTTGGATCAGACAAGGTAACTGTTATTGATACTATTTCTTGCATCTGTCTATTGCTTGCATGAATTGTATAGTGGGCACAGCAGAGACAACAACTCATGTAAGTCTTGTTTAAATGGTCATAACTTAAATAAGTTGTTGTCTCTGCACAGTGTATTTAGCTGTGATGTAGTTGTAGTTCTAGTGACTAACATGAATTATGTCTCGCCCAACAAAGTGGGTAGGGATACATTTTTTTTTCAAAAACAAGCTCTAGTTCCAAATACTTTATAGATATGCTTGCAACAATGCTAAAAAGTAAATGTACACAATTCCTGCTCTCATTAACATCCATTATGGGGTCTACAGCAGCTTTTGAATTAGACAACCCTAAATTTTTGTCGTTTGGGAAAGGGTTAAGGTCTTTATAACTTATTAAGATCGCTGAAAACTTGCTTGCAAAAAATATCACTAAACATTTAGATTACCATTGTTCTTATTTTATAAAATTACACTTGCTATGGTAGCAATTACAAATCATTGATCTTTTAGTAACTTTATTCAAGTCATTTGAATTATATTTCCGAAATTTTGGGCATAACATTTCATATGTTTGACAATTATTTTGATGACTTGTTCATCTTAATCTATTATTGATTACCATATTGAGTCAATGTGAAGCCGGTAGGGGACTTTATGTGTTGCATACAACACCAGATACTTGTTGTTTTTACTATGGTTGAGTTTGATTGCAACTAAGACCGCATGTTTGTAACTATAGTTATTCCTACTATCGTATTCCTACTCTAGTAGCAGTCGAAGTTGACCGTGATTTTACAAATCTTTTTTAAACGAACATTTGATTACTTTCATTTATATTTTCGTTGTGCGAGAAAAATACTGTCATGAAAAATCAGGGATTTTTTTCCTTTTATAACTAGTACCGGTAAAAGGAACCTTTCCCAATGACTACAGGCTCTTCCCATTTTTAGCACATGCCGTTTCCCAATCTCCATATCTACCGTTCCCAATGATCTTATGTACCGTTCCCAATGGCCAATGCATTTTAATTTGGCTGGAAATGTCTCAATAAATGCTTAGTTTTAATTGCCAATACATCTAAACACTGAGAACTTGAATTCTTTTTAGACAGATCCAAATTAAAAGTTCTAAGCTTCAGATCACTTATATAATAGCTAGAAAAGATTAAGAACACAGGAGCTTTAACTTCTAAAAGCTTTTTGTATTTTCCTCTCATTTTTCTCTAACCCTTTCCACAATGTAGTTTTGGAATGGTCAAAAATGAAAGGAACTTCAATACAGACAACATAATTAATGTTTCTTTAAATGTAAGACAGAATTTGTATATAATATAATTACATCCAAAGTATTGAGAGAATTGAAGTGAATGCTAGATTTCAGCATATGTATAGATAATCATAAGTCTAAAAACTCTAAATATATGTTCACCAGTAGCTTCATGTTAAAACCTAGACCTGACAATGGTTTGTTTTGCAGAATATAGCCAGTAATGATAAATAAGATGCACTTAAAAGATTCCTTATTCATTGATTTTGCAAATAAATCTTTTCCCAATTAAAAGATTTCGCGACTCGTTTTTTCCCAATTTTTTAGATTTCGCGATGCAAAAAATTCCCAATTGTAGGGGTACAGGTACCTTTCCCAATTGGCCAGAAAAAACGCTGAAAATATTCACTTTTTAAAGATAAATATAGTTTGTTTTTTTCGAAGTGAATTAGATTTACTTACAAAGAAAATTCTAAAAATCGTTTTCGTTAACAGAAAAATTCGAATTTTACGTTTGTTGTCATAGACAGTAATGAGGGAATCGTCTGCATTTTCTTTGACAAACAATGGATCAGACAGGGAAAAAACGGCGTATTACAGATTTCCTTCACTTTGAAACAAATATGGATGACGAGAATAAGTCGACCAGCGTAACTGAAACTGAGACGGCGCTAGTCAATTGGTTTATTGTTTGGTAAGCAAACTTAAAGTCCCTTATATGGTAATTACAGATCCTGCATGTTTTCAAAACTAATGCGGGAATTCCCCCATGTTTTTCAAATCCTGGATCAGACACTGCATATATTGATGACATCAATATATGTTTTAACAATGATCTTGTACAGAATAGCAGATTTAGTCTTACTTTAAGCGCTTGTGTACGAATGTGTGTTGTTACCAGAAATTTTGACCCATTTGATGATAATCTGGCTTCTGTAGGCCTGTCTTCGGCTTTCCAATTGTTGGGAGTTGGGACTAGGCCCAATTTTTCTTTATACTCTGAGGTATAGAAAAAAATGGACCAAGTCTCTTTGGTTTCAAATGCCCCAGCGGTCTTTTTTCAGATCCTAGAGACCTATTAATTTATTTCCAGATTTGAACAACAATGAATCTGCTACCAAAGGACTACAGCGAGTTTGATAAGCCAGAATACTGGGAGAAATTCTTCAAACAACGAGGATCAAAGGCTTTTGAATGGTAATATTTAACCCATTCCCACACAATGACTTTCGAATTCCCAAAAAGATAAACACTTCTAAGGAAAACATTGTGGAAAATGAAGAAAGTGCTTGTGACAACCAATTGGTTATTTCTTTATTTCCCACAAAATGATTTCTAAACAAAAACAGTAAGAATGTAAAATTCCATGCACTAGATACTGTCTTCTGCAACACCTTTGACAGACAAGATTAGAATTTTGTCATATGGTAATGGGTTAAAATGGGTTAACACTTTATTCAAATATCAAAATTTTACACAAATCCAATTGGATTTGAGTCATAGATGACAATATAATTGATGTCAAAAGTAGAAAATGTTAATATTATAGCACAGAAAATATTGAGGGGAAAGGATACCAAAATCAGTTCTTGCGTTGGAAAGGAAAATAGTCCAATATTCAATAAAACGTACAGCTGTAATGTATATGCTTCCTACTTCAACTGAGACAGAGATAAGAGAGGGTTGTGACTCTCCAAAATGCAATATAATTATATACCATTTATTGTGAATAAGACATTTTTTAGTGAGCCGGGACTTTATGTCCGAGGAGCAAATGTCACAGCTCTAGTGTTGGCGTCAGTGTCCCGTCCCATCCCGTCACATCTTCACTTGAAAAACTTTAACCTGGTCTATATCTCAGGCACTATTAGAGATACAGCCTTGATATTTCATACATGGATACATCTCGACAAGACCTTTCATTTTGGACCATGACCTTTGACCTAGTGACCTTGACCTTGGAGTTTGACCTACTTTTGAAAAACTTTAACCTGGCCTATATCTCATGCACTATTATTGATAGAGCCTTGATATTTCACAAATGGATACCTCCTACCAATACCTTTCATTTGGGACCATGACCCTTGACCTTTTGACCTTGACCTTGGAGTTTGACCTACTTTTAAAAAAAATGGCTGATTTTGTGACAAGCTCCCATATAAGCGAGCTACGTTGTCCGTGGACAACTCTTGTTCTATGTATAATTGGTGCAAGAAACACCAGGAACACATGGTTAGTTGCACCAGCCATGGCAATATTGAATGGAAAATAGTTGACTGTGGCATTTAAGGTATTCCATCAATCATTGGATACCAAACAATTTGTGCAACTTCTGGTATACCCTAATCAATTTCCATTGCCACAGATGGCACCCAAAGTTTCATGAAGAGTAAATATTTAATGATGGATGGAATACCTTAACCCATTACCACACAATAACTCTTGTTGACTCCCTACAAGATATTGGCTTTGGAAAACATCATGGAAAATGAAGAAATTGCTTGTGATAAGCAATTTCTTCATTTCCCACACTGTTTTCTACCCCAAAAGACAACAAATTTTTTTAATTTCATTCATTTGAAATTGTCATCTGGAACATCTTGGAATTGGGATCATCAACTTAAAATTTTGTCGTTTGGTAATGGGTTAAACCTCATTCAATCAACCGTTGGAAAAGGGATTTTCCTTTCAGGTATGAGGAATACCCAGAGCTGTGTGGAGTTTTACACAAGTATATCAAACCTAAAGAGAAGCTACTGGTTGTGGGCTGCGGTAATTCACAGCTCAGTGCTAACCTGTACAATGTCGGGTATCATAATATCGTTAACATTTGGATCTGTCCAAAATATTTCTTGTCTGGTAAAGGGTTAATGATAGAATATTTTTTAGGTATGGAGAATACCCAGAACTGTGCGGAGTTTTACACAAGTATATCAAACCTAAAGAGAAGTTACTGGTAGTTGGCTGTGGTAATTCACAGCTCAGTGCTAACTTGTATGATGTCGGGTATCACAATATTGTCAACATTGATATCAGCGATACTGTTATACGACAGATGACAGAAGCTAACAAACATAGAACGGACATGAAGTTCTTGAAAATGGACGTAATGAATGTAAGTGGGAAAATCATGATTATGAGGGATGTTCAATAAATTTGCAGAAAAGTAGATCTATCATCATTTATCAAATCATACATTTTGTTTGACAATTTTTCTATAGAAATATATTGTGTATAAACTTTCCAATATCAAGGAAATATGGTAACACATTTCCGAGTAAGAGCAATTGTGATTACATCATGTTTTGAATAGCGGTCCAAATTTTACTGAAATTGGAGCATTTGCTGTTTGGAGAATGATGTTCAACTTTTTTGTCCAATGTAACTCGATGTTCAAATTTTGTGAATATATTCAACACCCTCTTTATATAATGCAAAGCGCAATAGGTGGCTCATAACAAGTTATATACAGCTATTTTAGCCAGGTTTTACATTTGAAGTACATGACATAAGCATTGTGTGTTTGCCAAAAGTAAACGCCTAAGTCATATTATAAAGAATCAGCTAGTGTGGAGCCCTTTAATAAATGATCATATCATAGTTTTTAACCCTTTCCCAAACGACAAAATATTTGAGTGATCCACTTCATTATCTGCCACAAATAATAAAATGCGTGTTATTAAAGATAGTATTTGTGTAAAATATGGTACAGAAAATATTGAGACAAAAGGAGAAACTGCTGATTATCAGCAGTTTCTTCTTTTGTTTCAATGTTTTCCAACATCTTTTCTATTAGGGACGTCAAAACCAGAGGTGCGTTCTTTAGAGCGAGATTTCTTGAGATATCTTGAGATTTCTTAAGATGTTTTAGGATAAAGATATTTATTAAAGACCCTCAATGGGAGGCGCCATTACCCTATACTTCGTGCGGAACCCCTCGGTTCCGAACGCTCAATAATTTATAAACCGCGGTGTTCCGAATGCTCCATATTCATACAAATGACGTCATGATGACGTCATTTGTATAAATATGGAGCTTTCGGAACAGCTCGGTCAGAGTCTCGGTCTTAAAAACGCTTTAAATCAAAAACATCTTAAGAAATCTTAAAAAATCTCGCTCTAAAGAACGCGGCTCAGGTCTTGTTTGGGAAAGGGTTAAAGGCAACATTTCCATTTCCAGCTTGATTGCACAGACGGAGAATATTCAGTTGTCCTGGACAAAGGTACACTGGATGCCCTGATGGTTGATAACTCCGAAAAAGTTGTCAAGGATGTAGAAAGGATGTTTGACGAGATTGACAGATGTCTCAAACCGATGGGCAGATATATTTGTATAACACTGCTACAGGAGCATATACTTAATGAAGTGTTGGAATATTTCTCTGAAAAGTAAGGTTTTGTACAATTTTATCATTAAAAATGGTTGTAATGTATTCTACCTTGATTTGAAAAGAATCATCAATATTTAATGATATGACATTTTCTTGATAAAGAAATGTCATGATTGATAGCCCGATACAATAGATTCAACAATCTCCGAGCAGAGTTGTCGTTCGTTACTCTCACATACATCTCTGCAACGGCCTGGGTGTATGAATGACAAGAATCTTGTCAAACCGAGGAAAACGTGTATTATTGCTGTTAAACTGTTTCATGTGTAACATAATAAAGTAGACAAAGAAATGATGATTCTGGTTACATTTGAAAGGCACTATAACTGATGAAATATCCCATATACAATGGAACTATTTTCTCAAGCCTCCTTACCAATGGCAGGAATTTTGTGCTAAAAATAGACTAGGTTTACGTTTTGTTTTGATAGATCGTCGGTGTTGTTATATAATATCCTATCTACGGCTTGAATCAAGTCGTAGTTGTGAGATTTTTATGCTCCCCGAAGGGAGAGCATATAGTCGCCGCTTCGTCTGTCCGTCCGTCCGTCCGTCCGTCCGTCATTCCGTCCGTCCGTCCGTCCGTCCGTCCGTCCGTCCGTCCGTCCGTCCGAAGCGATTTCTCTATAACCCTTGGGCCAAATCAAATGAAACTTACCATGTGAACTCCCTATGATATAATGCCGATGTACTTTTCCCAGTTTTTGGATTTGAGGCCTCGTCATGGGAAAAGGGGACTTAAGGTCAAATACACTTTTTCTCTAATTTCTCATAGTCTAATGGTCAGAATTTGATGAAATTTCATATTTGAGTAGCAAATCAGATGCCCTTGACAATAAACTACTTGAAATTTGCGTATAAAAAGTATGTCATGGAAAAAGGGGGCTTATCGTTTGTTAGCTTAATCTTAGCTCTGTATGACATACATTTATTGTGACAAAGCCTTATTCGGGGAGCATTGTCCGTCTCTGACGGCTCTTGTTTAACAACACTTACGAAATACTATTGTTTGTCCGAAATGTGTCACAGTTAGCTGGATAAAATCGTTCCCTATCAGAATGAAACGTACAGAAAATTTGAATGAATGACATCAATCTAAAAAAATTAAATTATTTTCGTTGGAAAATGATATTAAATTTTAAGCAACGTGAAGTATGACATATTTTGGACTTTGGAAAAGAAAAATTATTTGTTATTGCCGTTTTGATGTGATAGAAAGTGACGTAATCTAGCAGATGATGACGCAATACTCTCTGAGGCAACTACAGAGGTGAATGTAATGAATGAACCGTGTGCAAGAGAGTGTAGATTCAAGGGAAAATTTACAGAATTTAGTTAAGTCAAGGTCCATGACGGAATAAAAATGTTTCTTATCAAAAGACTCTTAATAGTCTTTACATAGATTGTTTCTTCATAGATGATATAGAAATGAATGTTAAAAATTGGTAAAAGAAATCAAAGAACACTGATATTTGATACTCCTTTATTTTGACAGAGGCTGGGCATTAAGAATACACAGAATAAATACGGAAGATTCTGGAAATGGATTAAAGGAGTTTCATATGCCTGTGTTTGCTCTTGTTTTTACAAAGTTTATAAAGAACCCCAACATGCCACAGGTATAATACACCAATGTTAACTCAGAAAAACTTTATTTTCCTCTGTTAAGTCCATTAGTTGAGCACCTTAACCCTTTCCCAAACAAGACCTGGTTTTGATGTCCCTAATAGAAAAGGCTTGGGAAAACATTGAAACAAAAGAAGAAACTGCTGATAACCAGCAGTTTCTCCGTTTGCCTCAATATTTTGTATGCTATATTTTACACAAATCCAATGGTTTTCAATCTTAATTTTGTCGTCTGCAGCAGCTTTCAAATTGGAACACCCTGAAATTCTGTCATTTGAGAAAGGGTTAAGTCCATTAGTTGAGCGCCTTAAGAAAATATTGCCAAAGTTGATGAAACTAAAACACTGAAGTGCTATAAAGAGAGGATATAGACTAGCAGTTCTGAGACTAGGTGCAGTTTCTGGTAACTTTTGTAAATATTGAGCTTGATGTCTCTTATTGACTAAATCAATCATGGAAAATGGCATTATTTACAAAAGTAACTACACAGGAATAGGCCATTTTGTACTGACTGGTTGGTCATTTTATTCATTACTTATTTTATGCCCCTGTATCGAAAGATCGGGAGCATATTGTTTTACTTGTGTCTGTCTGTCCATCTGAAAATTAACATTGTCCTTTTCAGGGGCATTTTTGTTTCACAAAGACATCTTTTTTCTCCAGATTTTGGAAGTGTGTACAACAGAAGGAAAGAATGAAAGATTTACAGATGTCGGGGCTTTAAAGGGTGTGATAAAGGAGATGCAATATTATGCTGTCATACGGCAAAGTGTTTCTAGAAGGTGAGTTTGCAATTATTGTTTGAAATGATATTTCTACAAACTGTACTTTTGATATTGTTGGCTGATCAGTCAATAATGGTAAGATGCTCATGCATACAAGGAATTCTAATTGAATCATACAAAGGTTTTAAGATTGTCTTGGTCTGATTCTTCGACATGATTAACATCCTCATTGGCATGGTATCTCACATCTATTAGAGGATTAATGTAAACCATAGTGCAGCTTGAGGCTTGGAATGGATGTCCTGGTTGTATTGGTAAGAGAAGTACTGGGAATATGTGGTTAGATGCCCAAGCCACTATGATAAACAGATATCATTCAAATCTTTTTTCAGGAAAGTAACAGAAGAACAGATTTCCCTATCATTATACAGTGAAGTATCATCTTGTCCTAGATATACTCTAACTATAGTAGATTCACAATCAAGGCTACCCAACAAGTTTGCTATATTTCTAGTGCCTCAAGGCAGGTAGGTAGATTGTTTATAGAATCATACTCTTGACATTTAACTTCTCTCGTCAAAATAAAGGTAATATATATACTGAGAGGCAAAAATAAGTATACACCCTGGATCTCCCATGCTTTCTGAGAAAACGATTAATAGATTATGAACGATTTTTAAAGCTCGCGGAATGTGGTCCTTTACTAATGTAACCTTGTCCGCCTATCGGTCTATCTGTCCTTTTTCCGTTGCAAATGTGTTTCATATCATACAGCGTCATCGAAAAAGGGGATTAAATCAATGAATTAATGCAAGCATTCACGTTGACACAACTCTTACATTTATGGACGGATTTGGATAAAATTTTCACAGAAAGTGCCTACTCACCTAGGAACATGCGTACATTGTTATTGCTTTTCCATATTACGATGCGTCACGGCAAAATGAGGCTTGATACAAACAAGTTATCTGACATAACTTCTTCTAAATTTATTGTCAGACTTTGATCAAATTTGGGCAGAATGTTCCTAGCTACCTGACTAAGTGTATAGAGTGTCATGTTTCTGTCGCATCATGCTGTGTCATAGAAAAAATGGGTCTTATTGCAAAAAAGAGACATATTGATCAAATCAACCAGCCAGTGAGAATTGATTTTTAATGTTAGAGAAAATTTAACGCTGTGATTTGTTGTGATAAAGAATGAAGAAATTAAAAACGGATTAACAGCAATATTTGATGATCCACTAAGCCGCACGTGCAAAGTTTGCAAAATCGGCATGTGGCAACAGTATGGGTAGGCAAGCAATTTTAGCTGAAATTTATTAACACCGTATTATTGGTCCATGGGTAGAAATGAAATGTACAAAATTTTGAGTCGATATGATGAAAAATAAGCGAGATATTGACAATCAAAAGTGTATACTTTCTTTTGCCTCTCAGTATATTATGTAGGTTTGCCTGGTTGTTTTGTGAAATTTGTCATTAAGTATTACCCTTTGCGTTTCCTTGTGCTTGCTTTTATTTCCCCACAAGAAAATGTTTTGATGCTGAATAATCTTAACTGTAGATATGCCATATAAACAAGAGGGCCATGATGGCCCTAGATCGCTCACCTGAAATTTTTTGCCTTGTTGAAATAAACATTTTGACCTGTATAGATCTAGCAGCGAATTAAGAATTTTGCAATAAAGCCCCTTTTCCTTAGTTTTTCAAAAGAATGAAACAAAATTCAGCCTTTTCAAGTGTTTGCTCGTTTGGCCTTTTTCTGATGCCGCTGCACTAAGAGCTTTGATATTAATCAAATTCTTATAACAACTTTGAAAGTTTCTTCACCCAAAGATCATTCATGTGAAGTTTTAAGAATATTGGCCCACTACATGTAGTAAGTCAGAAGATTTTTAAAAGATTTGGCAATTTTCCCCTTTTCTCATGCCGCGGCAGTCAAAGGCTTTGATGGAATCAAAGTCTCTCAAAAACTTTGAAAGTCCTTCACCCAAGAATCATTCATGGGAAGTTTCAAGAAGATTGGCCAACTAGTTGAAGGCAGAAGATTTTTACAAGATTTGGCTATTTTCCCCTTTTCTCATGCCACGGCAGCCAAAGCCTTTGATGGAATCAAATTCTTTTAACAACTTTGAAAGCCCTTCACCCAAGGATCATTCATGTTAAGTTACAAGAATACTGGCCCACTAGTTAGGCAGAAGAAGGTTTTTAAAAGATTTGGCTATTTTCCCCTTTTCTCATGCCGCGGCAGCCAAAGTCTTTGATGGAATCAAATTCTTTTAACAACTTTGAAAGCCCTTCACTCAAGGAACATTCATGTGAAGTTTCAAGAAGATTGGTCCACTGGTTAGGCAGAAGAAGATTTTTAAAAGATTTGGCTATTTTCCGCTTTTCTCGTGCCGCGGCAGCCAGAGTCTTTGATGGAATCAAAGTCTCTCAAAAACTTTGAAAGTCCTTCACCCAAGAATCATTCATGGGAAGTTTCAAGAAGATTGGCCAACTAGTTGAAGGCAGAAGATTTTTACAAGATTTGGCTATTTTCCCCTTTTCTCATGCCACGGCAGCCAAAGCCTTTGATGGAATCAAATTCTTTTAACAACTTTGAAAGCCCTTCACCCAAGGATCATTCATGTTAAGTTACAAGAATACTGGCCCACTAGTTAGGCAGAAGAAGGTTTTTAAAAGATTTGGCTATTTTCCCCTTTTCTCATGCCGCGGCAGCCAAAGTCTTTGATGGAATCAAATTCTTTTAACAACTTTGAAAGCCCTTCACTCAAGGAACATTCATGTGAAGTTTCAAGAAGATTGGTCCACTGGTTAGGCAGAAGAAGATTTTTAAAAGATTTGGCTATTTTCCGCTTTTCTCGTGCCGCGGCAGCCAGAGTCTTTGATGGAATCAAATTCTTTTAACAACTTTGAAAGCCCTTCACCCAAGGATCATTCCTGCCAAGTTTCAAGAAGATTGGTCCAGTGGTTTAGGAGGAGAAGATCTTTAAAGAAATTGTGGACGGACGGACGGACGGACGGCCGGCCGGACGGACGGACGGACGGACGGACGGACGACGGACAACGACCGATCACAATACCTCACCTTGAGCACTTTGTGCTCAGGTGAGCTAAAAATTCATTCCAGACATAAAATTTCTGAGATAGGTTGTTATGTGTTTGGACCTTCAAGCCTCTATACATTGATCCTTGATTTTGAGTTGTAATACTAAAAGCTTGGGAAATACAGAGGGAAAAGGAGAAAATGCTGATAAGCAATTTTTTTGTCCCACCCCAGTGATTTCTATGTGATTGTAAACATTATTTCATGTTCTATTCAAAGGACCTCTATGCATAAGGCAAGAAATCTCCCTAAAAGGCTCAAATGGAAAAGTCAATTTTCAAAACATGCAAATTGATAAATGTTTCGAGCTGTATTGTTAGATGTATACCTAAATCATATGAAAAATGATTTTGTACAATCAAAACGATTCGACATGTACAGGTAACTCTTGGTTTCCGTACCTACCCCTAAAATTACATTTTCTTACCCCACCGGTATTCATTTAACCAGAATTAAGTTTTCTATTGTTTTATCAACAAGATTTTTTCTGTAAATGTAAGGACATTTGGTGTTGAAATCATAAACCAGTTTTCGCTTTGTTCTTAATGCGCATGCGCATCATTGAAACGAGTTTAAAGGAGAAATTTTCCCACCAAAAATATGGCAATTGGTAGATGGGTACTATTTTTAGTATAAAAGTATGTTCCCCCCGTGACCCAGGAAATCCTTTTTACCAAGGAAGCCTATGGTCAAGTCACACAACATATAACAATGGGAAGCTGGGTCAAGGGGGGGGGGAACGATGTTCGCCAGCCCAGGAAAGGTGGGTATTCCTCGATTTTTGGCGGGAAAGTGCGCTTTTAAAGTTGTTTAAATGATGCACATGCGCAATACGAACAAAACCAAAGCTGCCATATGATGTCAACACCATCTATCCTTGTAAATGTAGAAAATAAATTGCAAATAAAACAAAAAGAAAGGATGGGTTGCAATAAGGGGTCAAAAAATAGATTTTCTTTAATTTTTTTGGATTGATAGGGTTTCATAATATCTTTAATTTGTATGTGTAAAAAACCTGGTTTCGGCTTATTTTTCGAGATATGGGTAAATAAAGTGGGTGGGGTAAGATGGACTGAAACACAGTAGGGGTTATTCTAAGTCGCATATTTTTCTTATTTTTAGCCCAAGATGCGTGAAAATTTGTATGCATGTTTTGTGATATATGCGTTAAACATTTATGGGCTTATATTTGATATTCCATATATATCTTTTCCGTAATATTTATTCTTCTTTCTTTCGCCAAATTTCGCTATTTTTTAACGACCAACTTTACCAAACTATCTCCACGCGTTTTATTTGAAACACGATTTTTATGAAACTTTACAGGTGTATTAATCAGATATTAATGTAACTTTGTGTGAAATTTGAAAGAAAAGCGTTGGCCCATTGTTGAGATATTTGACCTTGACCTTCAAAATAACATCAAGTTCGGGAATTTCCGTTAAAACTACGCATTGTTGGGAAAATGGTTAGGGTTGAATGGCATGTGACAGCCCATTCATAAAAGAATGCATTTCACACAAGATTGGGGTTTTCAATGTATGATTTTACTGTTAAAATTGATATACTCAATATAATAACTTGGTCACCTCTCAGAGTTACCCGGTCATTTCATCTAATGAAATCATTGATAGACAGATATTTGTTTAAGGCATGTCTATATAACTCTAACACGCTATTGTAAACATTTTTGGGAAAAACCAATACTTACCTGTAGGAGGGGCAGATTAATGATCAATTATCTATGTGTTTTAAGTGATTAATTTGAATTGTCGTCATCATATTAACTATGTCTGCAATGGTCTATTGGATACATTAGTGGCTTCTAAATCTTTGTCATAAGAGGCGGTATGCAGGTGGTGGTTCGAGGCTAGGGGCGAGCTTAAAGTTTTTAGCTCACCTGAGCACGAATGTGCTCATGGTGAGCTATTGTGATACCGCTGTGTCCGGCGTCCGGTGTCCGGCGTCCGTCAAACTTTGCCTTGTGTGCACTCTAGAGACCACATTTTTTGCCCAATCAACCTGAAATTTGCTCAGAATGATTGTCTTGATGAAATCTCGGACAAGTTTGAAATTGGGTCATCTGGGGTCAAAAACTAGGTCACAGGGTCAAATCTTAGAAAAACCTTGTGTGCACTCTAGAGGCCACATTTTTTGCCCAATCAACCTGAAATTTGCTCAGAATGATTGTCTTGATGAAATCTCGGACAAATTTGAAATTGAGTCATCTGGGGTCAAAAACTAGGTCACGGGGTCAAATATTAGAAAAACCTTGTGTGCACTCTAGAGGCCACATTTTTTGCCCAATCAACCTGAAATTTGCTCAGAATGATTGTCTTGATGAAATCTCGAACAAATTCGAAATTGGGTCATCTGGGGTCAAAAACTAGGTCACGGGGTCAAATTTTAGAAAAACCTTGTGTGCACTCTAGAGGCCACATTTTTTGCCCAATCAACCTGAAATTTGCTCAAAATGATTGTCTTGATAAAATCTCGGACAAGTGTGAAATTGGGTCATCTGGGGTCAAAAACTAGGTCACAGGGTCAAATCTTAGAAAAACCTTGTGTGCACTCTAGAGGCCACATTTTTTGCCCAATCAACCTGAAAATTGCTCAGAATGATTGTCTTGATGAAATCTCGGTCAAATTAGAAATTGAGTCATCTGGGGTTAAAAACTAGGTCACAGGGTCAAATCTTAGAAAAACCTTGTGTGCACTCTAGAGGCCACATTTTTTGCCCAATCAACCTGAAAATTTGTCAGAATGATTGTCTTGATGAAATCTACGATAAGTTTGAAATTGGGTCATCTAGGGTAAAAAACTAGGTCACAGGGTGAAATTTTAGAAAAACCATGTGTGCACTCTAGAGGCCACATTTTTTGCCCAATCAACCTGAAAATTGGTCTGAAATGGTGACTTTATGAAATCTCGGACAAGTTCGAAATTGGGTCATCTGGGGTCAAAAACTAGGTCACGGGGTCAAATTTTAGAAAAACATTGTGTGCACTCTAGAGGCCACATTTTTTGTCCAAATGTACTCATTTTTGCTCAGGAAGTGTGTTTTAATGATTTCTCGGACAAGTTTGAAATTGGGTCATCTGGGGTCAAAAACTAGGTCACGGGGTCAAATCTTAGAAAAACCTTGTGTGCACTCTAGAGGCCACATTTTTTGCCCAATCAACCTGAAAATTGCTCAGAATGATTGTCTTGATGAAATCTCGGACAACTTAGAAATTGGGTCATCTTGGGTTAAAAACTAGGTCACAGGGTCAAATCTTAGAAAAACCTTGTGTGCACTCTAGAGGCCACATTTTTTGCCCAATCAACCTGAAAATTTGTCAGAATGATTGTCTTGATGAAATCTACGATAAGTTTGAAATTGGGTCATCTAGGGTCAAAAACTAGGTCACGGGGTGAAATTTTAGAAAAACCATGTGTGCACTCTAGAGGCCACATTTTTTGCCCAATCAACCTGAAAATTGGTCTGAAATGGTGACTTGATGAAATCTCGGACAAGTGTGAAATTGGGTCATCTGGGGTCAAAAACTAGGTCACGGGGTCAAATTTTAGAAAAACCTTGTGTGCACTCTAGAGGCCACATTTTTTGTCCAAATGTACTCATTTTTGCTCAGGAAGTGTGTTTTGATGATTTCTCGGACAAGTTTGAAATTGGGTCATCTGGGGTCAAAAACTAGGTCACGGGGTCAAATCTTAGAAAAACCTTGTGTGCAGTCTAGAGGCCATATTTTTTGTCCAAATGTACTCATTTTTGCTCAGGAAGTGTGTTTTTATGATTTCTCTGACAAGAACAAAATTGGGTCATTTTGGGTCAAAAACTAGGTCACTGGGTCAAATCTTAGGAAAACCTTGTGTGCACTCTAGTCTCAGGTGAGCGCTTCAGGGCCAATGGCCCTCTTGTTTAATGGTTACTTTCGAATGTATAGTTTTATGCATATTTAGCTTATTGCTTGTCTCATTACAATACTTCAAATGATTATCATTTGTTATCATTATTTTAGCTTTATAATGCTTTTTTCTCTCTTTTTATTCTTTTTATTTTTTCCTCGTCTATTTTAGTAGTGATTATTTATTTGACATCATTTCATTTTTGTAACTTACAATTTTTCATCATTTTTCAAAACGTTTTCACAAATAAAATCTATGACAACAAAACGACAACAAATGGCAAAAATCTAGATACTATCTGTCTCCGAGTAATCGCAGCACCAAAGGAGCATGACTGTGTCCTGTGCACGATCTTTTAAAATAAAAGTTTCTCAGAATAAGAAAAAAAGATATCGATATACAGAGGATTCGAACCCGGGTCGCAAGATTGACGGTTATTGTACTTTCAGTCAGTCGATATTTCCACCACTTCTTACGTATGACGAATTAAAACATTATATAAGTTATGCAATGATCACCTGGGCTACGGTCTATTGCGTTTCGAGGTGAATCTGTTTACAACAATAAAGCGAGCCCGATAATGGTCACAATATCGCGTTTTATCTATACATTTAACATTATTTTCTTTTTGTTGATATTATATAACGTTATATAAATATTTAGCTTAAGTTAATTAATTGTAAGCACATTTGGTCATTTAGTAAAATCATTCACAATGCGTCTTCTTTATAACCACATAAGAAATACAATCTGAAAATGATTAATTTTCTCCTAGCAAATTGATAATTCTTGTCCATCATGAGATGAGTGAATATAAACTCTTAGACAATTCAAGTTGCAGATACAGTACAGCTCGCGCGTTTTTTGCCTATTTCCGCGCATCGCCGCGATTGAATTTAGGGTGGATTCGGGTGGAAAAACGCGGCGGCCGCGGCGAGCAAGTTTTACCACCCGAAATTGCGGGAATCGTCGCGATTTTTTCGCCGCGATTCGCGGTGATTTGCGCGGACAGGTAAGCCTGCATTTTCTTGCTGAATTGTCATAATTTTGGGGTTTCATATAAAAAAAATGACCATTTCGCCTTCCTTTCAACGTATCCAAAGCCTTCATGCATATAGATTACAAAATAATTGCAGATACTAAGCGCGGTGAAAGTTGCACAAAATTAGTTTACTTGGAAGTGCATGTAATTATAGAATAACACATACATTCTGAAATTTCCTCTCCTTTTGTTATGCAGAAAATTAAAAAGAATGCGATTTATTGGTGCCAAAATGTGGTTATAATTGCTCTCATTGTCTGACTAATTTCTTCTTTTTCCCAGTACGTTTTCTGTGCTATATCATCCACAGCTTTACCTTTGGTACCATGCATTTTGTTGTTTGTGACAGCTTTCCAATTGAGAGATAGTAATAAATTGGCGATGATCAACAATTCCTCCTTTTCCGTTGATATTTGATTAACCACTTCCCAAACGACAAAATCTAAACATGGTTCACTCCAAAAACTGCCACAAAGAACAAAGTGGATGTAAGAAAAGATGGAATTTGTGTAAAATATGGCACAGAAAATTTTCGACACTACGGACAACACCCAGAAAATTATGAGGATATTTCTTGTTAACTTTAATTTTCAAGTATGAATTCGGTAGATACGTAATGTGTTTTGTATCTTAGGATGGTTTGTAATCATGTATCCTTTTCTAAAAACAATATGTGGTTTTGTCGCTAAAACAGAAAAGGCTTGGGAACAAATTGAGACAAAAGAAGAAAATATTGATGATCAGCATATTCCCCTGTTACCGCACTATTTTCTATGCTACCTGTATATTGTAAACAAATCTTTATCGATATTTTCTGATCTGTTGTCTGCAGTGTTCAGCTTTGTTATTGATCCCCGGAAATTCTTTCCTTCGGGAGAGTGAACGGCAATCGTAGAAATGATTTGAAATTATTGAGATAATTGAACATGCTGATTATCACCCTGGTCTTCTTGTGTCTCAATATTTAGCTCCCGTTGTTGCGATATATCGTTAACACTCCTGTCTTTAGCAACATACATCTTATCGTATGAGTAGATTTTTAATAGGTCATGCCGAATCATAGCAATTTCAGAAAGGGCGTAACTAAGAATGTAGCGTCATGCATAAAACATTGAAGTTTCTTTAATTAAACATGTATGCAAGTTCCAACATGGTTTAAATGAACCTTAAATACATCTCGCAGATTTTCTGGTTTATTTTGTAAACTGAAAAGTAGTCAAATACTAATGCGCATTACTTTGATATGTAACTCAAGCAGAGAAACTCTTCGAATTTATGACCTAGAGGACAACGTGCAAGTTACGATTTCACGTACATGTATCTGCAAAAAAACAAACAACAGAATATTATGTAAACTGTTAATTGAATTTAATCAAGCATAACAAAATATAGTGTACAAAGAAGCGGAAAAAAATCTGTTCTATATCATTTAGCCTATAATTATATATTTTAATTTACAAAAACGATTTATAACCGGACTTCATAGAACTTTATAGAAAACGTTTGTATTTAATATAACATTCGTTTTATTCCTGAAATAGATCTATAAATCGATTTAAAAACACACTCAGGATGAAAATAATATAAACTGTACAAAAACGCATTTCATGTTGAACGCTGTAGGATAATATTGGCCTTACCTGGCATTTCCACCCGAACACGGCGATCGCGGCGATCGCCGCGACTTTCCCCCCATCGCGGCGATTCCCGGTGATGGACGATTTTTTCGAGTGGAAAAACGCGGTGGTCGCGATGGCAAATCACCGCGATTTTCCACCCGAATTGTTTTTTGACCGCGGTGGCCGAGCGTTTTAGGCAAAAAACGCGCGAGCTGTACTGTAAAGCTTCGGTAGTTCTAGCAATCTTAACATAATGCTAACTTTTAATTTAACTCATATGTGGTAGTAATATTAATCAAAGCGCTTTCCGCGTAGACATGTTTCATGTGCAATATTTAGTTTGATAAGAAAACTGAGAAGTAAAAAGAATTTCTTTTCTTTCCCATTCTTCCGAATGGGTTGTACGATACAAAAAAGTAAATATTGCTACGAAACTCATTAGGAACAATAAAAAGAAACCATGTTTCCAATCCTTATGAATAAAATTGGCGCTTTAACTATCACATTTTGGCATTTCCCGAGTTTTGAAGTCATTTTGAAAGTCAAGGTCAAAAATCTCAACAACGGGCCAACGCTTTTCTTTCAAATTTCACACAAAGTTACATTAATATCTGGATAATATATCTGTAAAGTTTCATAGAAATCGTGTTTCAAATAAAACCTATGGAGATAGTTTGGTAAAGTTGGTCGTTAAAAAATAGCGAAATTTGGCAAAAGAAAGAAGAATAAATATTACGGAAAAGATATACATGGAATATCAAATATAAGCCCATAAATGTTTAACGCATATATCACAAAACATACATACAAATTTTCACGCATCTTGGGCTAAAAATAAGAAAGATGAGGGACTTAGAATAACCCCTACTGTGTTTCAGTGCATCTTACCCCACCCACTTTATTTACCCATATCTCGAAAAATAAGCCGAAACCATGTTTTTTACACATACAAATTAAAGATTTTATGTAACCCTATCAATCCACAAAATTTAAAGAAAATCTATTTTTTGACTCCTTATTGCAACCCATCCTTTCATTTTACTTCTATGAATACTGGTAGTGTAGGAAAATGAAACCATTTTGGTGGGTACAAAAATCTAGAGTTATCTGCACCTATAGAAGTTTTTTAAATGACATAAAATCGGTATTCATTTCATTTATTCATCTACCTAAAGATAAGGTTTAATCTAGTTTCTAAATTTGTCAGTTTTGAAAATTGACACATCGAGCTGAGTCTTTTAGGGAGATTTCTCGTCTAATCCATAGAGGTCCTTTTATCTTTTAATTTGGGCCATTATAAATTTTGTCATTTTAAATACAGTCGACACTCATTATGTCGACATCGGATAAGTCGAATTTTCGCTTAAGTCGAAGTTCAAATATGGTCCCGTCCTCATCAATGGACTTATTCTTTTTCCAAATAGAATAATTTCGAACTGAATATAGCTATTGAAATAAAGTAGGAAAAGGATAGAAATTGCTCGAAACGAGCAATTTCTTTCCTTTTCCTACTATATTTTAATAATAATCGTACTTGATTAGTTTCAAAAACTGTCAAATATCAACTTTATCGAAGCGGAACAAAATCGGATGAGTCGAACTCCGGATATGTCGAGGTATTTTGACGGTCCCTCCGACTTCGACACAACGAGTGTCGACTGTAGTATGAATATTGACATTGTATTTCATGAACTAGAGTTCAAAAATGACCCTTCCAGAGAGACAGAGTGGATGTTTGCTACAGACGCGGGTCGTCGTGAGTTGTCGGAGAATGCCGGGTTTGAGAGACTGGTTGTTGTATGTCTAGATCGTAACCACAAATATACAGATAGAGACAGTATACAGGCTGAGTTGTCAACTAAAGTGATGGAACTAGCACCTCCAGCATTTAAACATGGAACAAAGGTAATTATTTCTTAACACATTACTGCATGATGACCCTTTTAGACGCTCCAAAACATAAAGACTTTGGAAAACATTGTGGAAAATGAAGAAATTGCTTATGACAAGCAATTTCTTCATTTCCCACAATGTTTTCTTCCCATGTTTGGACCGTAACCACAAATATACAGATAGAGACAGTATACAAGCAGAATTGTCTACTAAAGTGATGAAACTAGCACCTGCATTTAAACAAGGAACAAAGGTTGGTGTTATTAATCAATTACTGAATAATAATGTTTAGATCATAACCACAAATATACAGATAGAGACAGTATACAAGCAGAACTGTCTACTAAAGTGATGGAACTAGCACCTCCTGCATTTAAACAAGGGACAAAGGTTGGTGTTATTAATCAATTACTGAATAATAATGTTTAGATTGTAACCACAAATATACAGATAGAGACAGTATACAGGCAGAATTGTCAACTAAAGTTATGGAACTAGCACCTCCTGCATTTAAACATGGAACAAAGGTTGGTGTTATTAATCAATTACTGAATAATAATGTTTAGATCATAACCACAAATATACAGATAGAGACAGTATACAAGCAGAACTGTCTACTAAAGTGATGGAACTAGCACCTCCTGCATTTAAACAAGGGACAAAGTTTGGTTTTATTAATCCATTACTGAATAATAATGTTTAGATCGTAACCACAAATACACAGATAGAGACAGTATACAAGAAGAATTGTCAACTAAAGTGATGGAACTAGGACCTCCTGCATTTAAACAAGGAACAAAGGTTGGTGTTATTAATCAATTACTGAATAATAATGTTTAGATCGTAACCACAAATATACAGATAGAGACAGTATACAAGCAGAATTGTCAAATAAAGTGATGGAACTAGCACCTGCATTTAAACATGGAACAAAGGTTGGTGTTATTAATCAATTAATGAATAATAATGTTTGGATCGTAACCACAAATATATAGATAGAGACAGTATACAAGCAGAATTGTCAACTAAAGTGATGGAACTAGCACCTCCTGCATTTAAACAGGGAACAAAGGTTGGTGTTATTAATCAATTACTGAATAATAATGTTTAGATTGTAACCACAAATATACAGATAGAGACAGTATACAGGCAGAATTGTCAACTAAAGTGATGGAACTAGCACCTCCTGCATTTAAACATGGAACAAAGGTTGGTGTTATTAATCAATTACTGAATAATAATGTTTAGATCATAACCACAAATATACAGATAGAGACAGTATACAGGCTGAACTGTCAACTAAAGTGATGGAACTAGCACCTCCTGCATTTAAACAAGGGACAAAGGTTGGTGTTATTAATCAATTACTGAATAATAATGTTTAGATCATAACCACAAATATACAGATAGAGACAGTATACAAGCAGAACTGTCTACTAAAGTGATGGAACTAGCACCTCCTGCATTTAAACAGGGAACAAAGGTTGGTGTTATTAATCAATTACTGAATAATAATGTTTAGATCGTAACCACAAATACACAGATAGGGACAGTATACAAGCAGAATTGTCAACTAAAGTGATGGAACTAGCACCTGCATTTAAACATGGAACAAAGGTTGGTGTTATTAATCAATTACTGAATAATAATGTTTAGATCGTAACCACAAATATACAGATAGAGACAGTATACAAGCAGAATTGTCAAATAAAGTGATGGAACTAGCACCTCCTGCATTTAAACATGGAACAAAGGTTGGTGTTATTAATCAATTACTGAATAATAATGTTTAGATCGTAACCACAAATACACAGATAGGGACAGTATACAAGCAGAATTGTCAACTAAAGTTATGGAACTAGCACCTCCTGCATTTAAACATGGAACAAAGGTTGGTGTTATTAATCAATTACTGAATAATAATGTTTAGATCGTAACCACAAATATACAGATAGAGACAGTATACAGGCTGAATTGTCAACTAAAGTGATGGAACTAGCACCTCCTGCATTTAAATATGGAACAAAGGTTGGTGTTATTAATCAATTACTGAATAATAATGTTTAGATCGTAACCACAAATACACAGATAGGGACAGTATACAAGCAGAATTGTCAACTAAAGTGATGGAACTAGCACCTCCTGCATTTAAACTAGGAACAAAGGTTGATGTTATTAATCAATTACTGAATAATAATGTTTAGATCGTAACCACAAATATACAGATAGAGACAGTATACAAGCAGAACTGTCAACTAAAGTGATGGAACTGGCACCTCCTGCATTTAAACATGGAACAAAGGTTGGTGTTATTAATCAATTACTGAATAATAATGTTTAGATCGTAACCATAAATATACAGATAGAGACAGTATACAAGCAGAACTGTCAACTAAAGTGATGGAACTAGCGCCTCCTGCATTTAAACATGGAACAAAGGTTGGTGTTATTAATCAATTACTGAATAATAATGTTTAGATCGTAACACAAATATACATATAGAGACAGTATACAGGCAGAATTGTCAACTAAAGTTATGGAACTAGCACCTCCTGCATTTAAACAGGGTACAAAGGTTGGTGTTATTAATCAATTACTGAATAATAATGTTTAGATCATAACCACAAATATACAGATAGAGACAGTATACAGGCTGAACTGTCAACTAAAGTGATGGAACTAGCGCCTCCTGCATTTAAACAAGGAACAAAGGTTGGTGTTATTAATCAATTACTGAATAATAATGTTTAGATCGTAACCACAAATATACAGATAGAGACAGTATACAGGCAGAATTGTCAACTAAAGTGATGGAACTAGCACCTCCTGCATTTAAACATGGAACAAAGGTTGGTGTTATTAATCAATTACTGAATAATAATGTTTAGATCGTAACCACAAATATACAGATAGAGACAGTATACAAGCAGAACTGTCAACTAAAGTGATGGAACTAACACCTCCTGCATTTAAACTAGGAACAAAGGTTGGTGTTATTAATCAATTACTGAATAATAATGTTTAGATCATAACCACAAATATACAGATAGAGACAGTATACAAGCAGAACTGTCTACTAAAGTGATGGAACTAGCACCTCCTGCATTTAAACAAGGAACAAAGGTTGGTGTTATTAATCAATTACTGAATAATAATGTTTAGATCGTAACCACAAATATACAGATAGAGACAGTATACAGGCTGAGTTGTCAACTAAAGTGATGGAACTAGCACCTCCTGCATTTAAACATGGAACAAAGGTTGGTGTTATTAATCAATTACTGAATAATAATGTTTAGATCGTAACCACAAATATACAGATAGAGACAGTATACAAGCTGAGTTGTCAACTAAAGTGATGGAACTAACACCTCCTGCATTTAAACATGGAACAAAGGTTGGTGTTCATGATCCATTTTCGCATAACTATTATTGTCGTCCCTAAACAAGCAATTCCATCATTTCTCACAATGTTTTATACCTGTGTTTCACTAAAGTGATGGAACTGGCGCCTCCAGCATTTAAACATGGAACAAAGGTTGGTGTTATTAATCAATTACTGAATAATAATGTTTAGATCGTAACCACAAATATACAGATAGAGACAGTATACAAGCAGAATTGTCAACTAAAGTGATGGAACTAGCACCTCCTGCATTTAAGGTATAAAGTGCCTAATGAAAAACACCACTTTCTAGCCATACGAATTGTACCAAATTACACACACTTGTAAATACACTTCACATAAGTTGATTCACCGTGCCGGATTTCAAGATTATGCTTCAAGAAGAAAACAATTTACAAATATCATTTTACTCTATATTCATATGCAAGGGAGGTAATTTTGAACATTTTTGTCAAATATTTCCATAAATATGCATTAATTCAAAATTCTAAACCGTACAAAATGCTTATGTTTGTATTTGGAATGGAAATGTAACACAGTTTAGGAATTACTGGCACTTTTCAAATTTTGCCGCTGGCTCTTTTGTGCTAATTAGGCCCTTCTTACCTTAAACATGGAACAAAGGTTGGTGTTATTAATCAATTACTGAATAATAATGTTTAGATCGTAACCACAAATATACAGATAGAGACAGTATACAAGCAGAATTGTCAACTAAAGTGATGGAACTGGCACCTCCAGCATTTAAACATGGAACAAAGGTTGGTGTTATTAATCAATTACTGAATAATAATGTTTAGATCGTAACCACAAATACACAGATAGAGACAGTATACAAGCAGAACTGTCAACTAAAGTTATGGAACTAGCACCTCCTGCATTTAAACTAGGAACAAAGGTTGGTGTTATTAATCAATTACTGAATAATAATGTTTAGATCGTAACCACAAATACACAGATAGAGACAGTATACAAGCAGAACTGTCAACTAAAGTTATGGAACTAGCACCTCCTGCATTTAAACTAGGAACAAAGGTTGGTGTTATTAATCAATTACTGAATAATAATGTTTAGATCGTAACCACAAATATACAGATAGAGACAGTATACAAGCAGAATTGTCTACTAAAGTTATGGAACTAGCACCTCCTGCATTTAAACATGGAACAAAGGTTGGTGTTATTAATCAATTACGGAATAATAATGTTTAGATCGTAACCACAAATATACAGATAGAGACAGTATACAAGCTGAATTGTCAACTAAAGTGATGGAACTAGCACCTCCTGCATTTAAACATGGAACAAAGGTTGGTGTTATTAATCAATTACTGAATAATAATGTTTAGATCGTAACCACAAATATACAGATAGAGACAGTATACAAGCAGAGTTGTCAACTAAAGTGATGGAACTAGCACCTCCTGCATTTAAACTAGGAACAAAGGTTGGTGTTATTAATCAATTACTGAATAATAATGTTTAGATTGTAACCACAAATATACAGATAGAGACAGTATACAAGCAGAATTGTCTACTAAAGTGATGGAACTAGCACCTCCTGCATTTAAACTAGGAACAAAGGTTGGTGTTATTAATCAATTACTGAATAATAATGTTTACATTGTAACCACAAATACACAGATAGAGACAGTATACAAGCAGAATTGTCTACTAAAGTGATGGAACTAGCACCTCCTGCATTTAAACAAGGAACAAAGGTTGGTGTTATTAATCAATTACTGAATAATGATGTTTAGATCGTAACCACAAATACACAGATAGAGACAGTATACATGCAGAATTGTCAACTAAGGTGATGGAACTAGCACCTGCATTTAAACAGGGAACAAAGGTTGGTGTTATTAATCAATTACTGAATAATAATGTTTAGATCGTAACCACAAATATACAGATAGAGACAGTATACAAGCAGAATTGTCAACTAAAGTTATGGAACTAGCGCCTCCTGCATTTAAACAAGGGACAAAGGTAATTATTTCTTAACACATTACTACATGATGACCCTTTTAGACGCTCCAAAACATAAAGACTTTGGAAAACATTATTGAAAATGAAGAAATTGCTTATGACAAGCAATATCTTCATTTCCCACAATGTTTTCTTCCCATGTTTAGATTGTTACCACAAATATACAGATAGAGACAGTATACAAGCAGAATTGTCAACTAAAGTTATGGAACTAGCACCTCCTGCATTTAAACTAGGAACAAAGGTTGGTGTTATTAATCAATTACTGAATAATAATGTTTAGACCGTAACCACAAATATACAGATAGAGACAGTATACAAGCAGAATTGTCAACTAAAGTGATGGAACTAGCACCTCCTGCATTTAAACATGGAACAAAGGTTGGTGTTATTAATCAATTACTGAATAATAATGTTTAGACCGTAACCACAAATATACAGATAGAGACAGTATACAAGCAGAATTGTCAACTAAAGTGATGGAACTAGCACCTCCTGCATTTAAACAAGGAACAAAGGTTGGTGTTATTAATCAATTACTGAATAATAATGTTTAGATCGTAACCACAAATATACAGATAGAGACTGTATACAAGCAGAATTGTCACTAAAGTGATGGAACTAGCGCCTTCAGCATTTAAACATGGAACAAAGGTTGGTGTTATTAATCAATTACTGAATAATAATGTTTAGACCGTAACCACAAATATACAGATAGAGACAGTATACAAGCAGAATTGTCAACTAAAGTTATGGAACTGGCACCTCCTGCATTTAAACATGGGACAAAGGTTGGTGTTATTGATCAATTACTGAATAATAATGTTTAGATTGTAACCACAAATATACAGATAGAGACAGTATACAAGCAGAATTGTCTACTAAAGTGATGGAACTAGCACCTCCTGCATTTAAACATGGAACAAAGGTCGGTGTTATTAATCAATTACTGAATAATAATGTTTAGATTGTAACCACAAATATACAGATAGAGACAGTATACAAGCAGAATTGTCAAATAAATTGATGGAACTAGCACCTCCTGCATTTAGACTAGGAACAAAGGTGATTATTTCTTAACCCATTACTGCATGTTGACCCTTTTAGAAGCTTCAAAATATAAAAGCTTTGTAAAACATTATGGAAAATGAAGAAATTGCTTATGACAAGCAATTTCTTCATTTCCCACAATGTTTTCTACCCATGTTTAGATCATAACCACAAATATACAGATAGAGACAGTATACAAGCAGAATTGTCAACTAAAGTGATGGAACTAGCACCTGCATTTAAACAGGGTACAAAGGTTGGTGTTATTAATCAATTACTGAATAATAATGTTTAGATCGTAACCACAAATATACAGATAGAGACAGTATACAAGCAGAATTGTCAACTAAAGTGATGGAACTAGCACCTGCATTTAAACAGGGTACAAAGGTTGGTGTTATTAATCAATTACTGAATAATAATGTTTAGATTGTAACCACAAATATACAGATAGAAACAGTATACAAGCAGAATTGTCAACTAAAGTTATGGAACTAGCGCCCCCTGCATTTAAACAGGGAACAAAGGTTGGTGTTATTAATCAATTACTGAATAATAATGTTTAGATCGTAACCACAAATATACAGACAGAGACAGTATACAAGCAGAACTGTCAACTAAAGTGATGGAACTAGCACCTCCTGCGTTTAAACAGGGAACAAAGGTTGGTGTTATTAATCAATTACTGAATAATAATGTTTAGATTGTAACCACAAATACATAGATAGAGACAGTATACAAGCAGAATTGTCAACTAAAGTGATGGAACTAGCGCCTCCTTCATTTAAACAAGGAACAAAGGTTGGTATTCTGGAGGTTAAATGAGCTTTAAGCAATTTCATGCTTTTATCAAGATTTGTTTATGAAAACCAAATGCTTTGAAACAGTTATCTATGGAAATTGTGACTACATTTGATCTCGACTTTTTATGCCCCGATAGGGAGGCATCATAAATTTGACTTGTCCGTCCGTCCGTCCGTCTGTCCGTCTGTCTGTCCATCTGTCTGTCTGTCCGTCTGTCCGTCATTCCGTCCAAAAACTTTAACATTGGCCATAACTTCCTTATTACTTAACATATTCGCTTCATACTTTACCACAACATTCCTTGGTACATTACCTTTCTGTAGGCACATACTTTGGTGACCTTGACCCCTGGATGACCTTGACCATAGATTGGCCATAATTTAAAATCAAAGCGGTGTCGGGGGCATTGTCATCTTACAGTGACAGCTCTTGTTACTTAATGATGTGTATCAATCAAATTTATCTACATACTAAAAATGTGCCTTGCGAAATGAAAAGATATGAAAATATCAAATTTCTCAATCAGTAGCCAATGGAAAATGAGCTTGAAATTTGACCTTGAACTTGATGGGCAAACTTCATATCAAAAGATGTGTATTAATGTACCTGATATATAAGTCATAAGTCAGAGATACTGGTCGTGCATAGATTACTATAATAGAATAGATATATGAAATGATGAAAAATATAGAAATGACTACTCTCCAAAGCGGAGGTCTATTGATTAACCTTCAAATATGACCTCTGCCATTTTTTGATACACCAACAGCCTATTTGGTTGTCATAATCTAATTATAGCACATCATTTGAATTATTGAATCAAAATCATTCAGTTTTACCTTGCATCACGTCGCTTCTATTTTTTGCTGAAGCCGGTAACATTTGAATTATCGAATCAAAATCATTCAGTTTTATCTTATTTGATTATGTATACATTATGTCTCTTCTATTTTTGGCTGAAGCCGGTAATTTGAAGTGTCAGCCAATGAAAATTTGTATCAGAATTATCAATTGTTTTGTTGTTTATAGCCAACGATTGGATACCGAAATCCCGCCAAAGCCCCGAGATTAGACGTGAAATGACCCTGTGGGAACAGAGCATCGTTCTGTCATAATGGAATGAAGAGAGAATGTGCTCTGTTTTTAAGAGAGTAAGGAATGACAAGTCTCGTTTTCTATCACATTTTTTCATTGCAGGTGCCTTTCCTATCTATTGGCGATGATATTTGTCAGAGAACGGAGCGATCTAGAGGTCATAGTGAGATGAGCGGAGATTACGTGATAGAAGACGTTCACAGTGATGATGGGACAGTGTATAGACGACTGGTGTTTCTGTGTAACATGAATACTATACAGTCAGAGGCTAGAATTAGAAAAACAGGTCAGTTGAACCCTCCCCCCTCCCCCCCCCCCCCAAAAAAAAAAAACAAAAAAATCCTGGCTTTAAAACTTCTCTAAAATAGGAGTTGGCTTGGGAAAACATGGAGGCTAAAGAAGAAAATGCTGATAATCAGCATTTTCTTCTTTTGCCTCTATGCTTTCTGTTCTATATAAAACACAAATCCTTTCTGTATTAACATCCATTTTGTCATCTGCAGCAGCTTTCAATTTGGAACAGTCATATATTTTGACATACCGATGAATGATGGGACGGTGTACAAACGACTTGTGTTTCTGTGTAACATGAATACTATACAGTCAGAGGCCAGAATTAGAAAAACAGGTCAGTGTGACTTATGCTAACCCTTTCTCAAACAATGCCTGGTTTTAACCCTTTCCCAAACAAGACCGGCTTTTGACGTCCATAGTAGATATGGCTTAGGAAAACATTAAGGCAAAAGAAGAAACTGCTGATAACCAGCAGTTTCTCCTTTTACCTTAATATTTTCTGGGTTGTAACATAAAAATTTTGACCTTTTATGATCATTTATCCGCAGCAGCTTTCAAAATGGACCGCCTTAAATTTTTATGCTCCCCGAAAAAATTTTTATGCTCCCCGAAAAAATTTCGGGGGAGCATATAGTCGCCACGCTGTCCTTCCGTCCGTCCGTCCGTCCGTCCGTCCGTCCGTCCTTCCGTCCGTCCTTCCGTCCATCCGTCCACAGCCAGATCTCAGCAACCCTTGGACCAAATTCAATGAAACTTAACATGTGAACTAGTGGGGTCAATACCTAGAGACCTTTTTTTCCGTTTCTTAATTTGAGGCTGCGTCATGGAAAAAGGGGCCTTAATGTAAAAATTAGTTTTTCTCCAATTTCTCTTTATCTAATGGGCAGAATAGAATGAAATTTTCTTCTTATGTGAGGAATGAGATGTTCTAGTCTATATTCTATAAATAATGCATGTACAAAAAATCCGTCATGTGAAAAGGGGGCTTAATGTATGATAGTTTTTTTTTTGTGACAAACACTTATTCGGGGAGCATTATCCGTCTATGACGGCTCTTGTTAAGATTAAATAAGGGTTAAAACAGAAGAGATAGCTTTGGAAAACAATTTAAATCCTTTCCCAAACAAGACAGGGTTTTGACGCTTGAAATAAAAAAGGCTAGGGAAAACATTGACACAAAAGAAGTAACTGCTGATAACCAGCAGTTTCTCCTTTTGTCTCAACATTTTCTGTGCTATATTGTGCACAAATTCCTTTCTTTTTAACATCAATTTTGATATCTACAACAGCTTTAAATAGGACCAACATAGAATTTTGTCGTTTGGGAAAGGGTTAAGACAAGATAAAGTTTAATTGAGAGGCCTAAATATTTTCAAAATGATGAAGAAATACAGTTGTTATGAGCAAGATCCCACACATTCCACTATTTACAAACTAAAATAATGCCAATTTAACAGTTTCAAATATAACAAGCAGTTACATATTCACTGGTGGTGAACTCGGCCAAAGCGATGGACGTTTTTCGCTACAACAAGGTACAGATATTTTGCATTTTGAATGTGAGTTTAAAGATCTGATTGGATAGTTTTTCTAATAACAATGAATATGTTCTAAAAATAGACCGGGTTTACCGATATGTACACTCACCCGAAATTCTAAATGGCCACCTCATTCTTTCACCCATAAATCAACATCTCATGATGAAAACTCGTGTTGTTTTGGTTCTTTGTAAAATACATTCATTTTTGAAAAATATGACAAAGTTTCACGAAGCTGAGTTCAAAATTAATGAAATGGTGACGTTTTGAAGTGCACTACCCCATAAATGAAAATTCGCGTATCACAACTTTTATACCCCATGTGATCTCTGTGTGCATTTATCATGGCTAAGAATCCTATTCTCGTGGATAATATGCATTCTTGAAGATACTGTAGGGTATGGTACAGTACGGAAATACCAGGTTTGCCGAGTCGGGTCTTCTAAATTATTTACTTTGGCAGTGCTCGAATCCGTCTGTTTAACAAGTCCAAGACGTGGTTCTCGATTAATCACGAAACGTATTTTGTGTCAAATCCATTTTTAGGTCACCTGACCGAAGGTCATGGTGACCTATTGCGACCGTGTTTCGTCCGTCGTCGTCCGTCGTCCGTCGTCCGTTAACTTTTAACATTTTCGACTTCTTCTTGAGAACTATTGGACGGATTACAACCAAACTTGGCAGGGAGCATCCCCATGGGAAGCCGCTTCAGATTTGTACGAATCATGGAGTTATCTCCCTTTGGGGCCCCATAAGGGGCCTAAAAGGGGTTAAATAGGGTACATCTTAAAAAATCTTCTTCTCATGAACCGGCTGTTGGATTGGATTCACATTTGGTATTTAGAGTCTTTAGGGCAAGGACAACAAAGTTTGTACAAGACAAAAAAATCGGTCCAGAAATGGCCGTGCTGGAGAGGGGGGATGGGAGGGGGGGGTCGCGTTATTAGTTAACTTAACATTTTCGACTTCTTCTTGAGAACCACTGGACGGATTACAACCAAACTTGGCAGGGAGCATCCCCATGGGAAGCCACTTCAGATTTGTACGAATCATGGAGTTATCTCCCTTTGGGGCCCCATAAGGGGCCTAAAAGGGGTTAAATAGGGTACATCTTGAAATATCTTCTTCTCATGAACCGGCTGTTGGATTGGATTCACATTTAGTATTTAGAGTCCTTAGGGCAAGGACAACAAAGTTTGTACAAGAGAAAAAAATCCGTTTAGAAATGGCCGTGCTGGGGATGGGGGGATGGGAGGGGGGGTCGCGTTATTAGTTAACTTAATATTTTTGACTTCTTATTAAGAACTATTGGACGGATTACAACCAAACTTGGTAGGGAGCATCCCCATGGGAAGCCGCTTCAGATTTGTACGAATCATGGAGTTATAATATCTCCCTTTGGGTCCCATAAAGGGCCAAAAAGGGGGTAAATAGGGTACATCTTAAAAAATCTTCTACTCATGAATTGGCTGTTGCATTGGGTACACATTTGGAAGTTAAAGTCTTTAGGGCAAGGACAACAAAGTTTGTACAAGAGAAAAAAATCTGTCAATAAGTGGTCATGCTGGGGATGGGGGATGGGAGGGTTCGCATTATTACTTAACTTTGAACATTTTCTACTTCTTTTTGAGAACCATTGGACAGATTTCTACCAAACTTGGCAGGAAGCATCCCATTGGGAAGCCGCTTCAGATTTTTACAAATCACGGAGTTATCTCCCTTTGGGGCCCCAAAAGGGGCCAAAAGGGGGTAAATAGGGTACATATTAAGAAATGTTCTATTGTTGGATTGAATTCACATTTGGTATTTGAGTCTTTAAAAAAGTTTACACAAGAGAAAAAAGACTGTCAAGAAATGGTGGTGCTGGGGGGTTGCGCTATTAGTTAACTTTTAACATTTTCCTTCACTGTTTCTGCTCATTTGATTCAGGTGACCGATAAGGCCCTCTGGGCTTCTTGTCTGATAACTTAGGGGATGTTTAGTACAGTTAATGCTTCAAAATATGTTTCACAGTGCTAAGGCTTTGACATTTTGTTGACGATGCAGCCTAGGATCGCTTTTATTAATGCGCCTCATAGCTGTTTGTAGTGGATTGGGTGACTAGGATTACCCAAATTTCGCCAATCGTTATTTGTACATGCATGAAATTATTTCTAAATATTGCTTAATAAAGCTGTCCATCTTGTTGACGAAAAGTATTCCTAAAGTGTGACCGTCGTTGTGTTTTATGAACACTTCCGGTACGCATGCACTCATCCTAAATTTTTGTGAAAAAGCCGCAAATATCAGATTCGATCCATCGGCAAAAAATAAAAACGATATGGTTACCCCAGAAACAAAATAGATCGAATGATTGCATTAATATTTTGTTAGAAAAGGAAATTATCAAATTGACCTTTCTGACTGGAGTCCCAACATCAAATATTCCGAAGGTCATTTCTCGCGTTTTAATAATAATTCTTGTCATGTTAAAACTAGATCTAGATCTATTTCAATATTTTAGTAGATCTCTAGATGTTTTTTGACTGGGCTGTCCATATGGATTAATTATCAAAACAGAATCGATATTTATCTCGCAATTCAAAATACACACGTGCAATTTTTATGTTTCTATCAAAATGACGTCACGTGCATCTTTTTTGACGTGACACTACTGTTCCTTGTTCGAAAAGATAGAATGTGACTTCGTTAAGTACAAAAAGCAAACACACAATCCAAGTGAATTGATATGATTTATTTATTCAAAAAATAAAAGTGGCCGTTTAGAAGTTCGGGTGAGTGTATTGACAAACTGTCGGTGTTGTTATAAATCCAAGCCGTAGTTACGATATTTTATAACAACACTGACGGAATACAATGATCGCGAAAAAACGTCCCTTACTTTGCCCGAGTTCACCACCAGTGCTATTAGGCTTTACTTCTTTTATGGTGTTTTGGCTGTTTCCAGGGACATGGTGCAGTTGGTTGAACTTTGGACTCTCTTTTGCTGTCATTGATAGTGTCCAGGGTTTGATCCCCAGCAGCGCGAATATACTATCTGATTTTTATCTCCAACCAATGGATGGAGAATTATAAATCTAGGTCACATGAGCAGCTGGAGTTAGGTAAAGGGTGTTGTTGTAGTACTGGTGAGAGAAATGACAGGAATTTATAGTTAGCTGCTCAAAATGCCACAATATTTAAATTTAGTAAGATACGGTTGCAAATTGTGTTAAACCTCATTCAATCAATTCTATTCCAGTGTCAAAAGGTAGAAAGGGGAAAGGAAAGAAAACCATTGAACATATAGATACCAGTTATCTGGCTTGTCAACATCATATTACCATGGTTACAGGGATCTCGTTTATAACTAGAAAGTTACAGGAACAAATAGGTAAGCAATATTATTCTCTTAACTCTTCCGCTGCCAATGTCGCCGAAAGGCGGCCCATAGGCAGACTGCCAATGTCGCAGATCGGCAACTTTCACACAATAGCTTAATGACGTCATTCAAGGTCAAGGTCATCTGATCAAACTGCCTGCTAAAATGTATGCTATTAGGTAAAACAATTTATGTGCAATGATTCCGGAAAGTTTCAGCTTAACAGCTTAACATTATCGAACAACGATTTTTTACTATTCTGTAAACAGATAAGCCCTCTTATGAAGATTCCAAAATTTGGCACTGGAATTAGGACAATTCCAGGAAATTTGGCAGCGAAAGAGTGTATGCATTCTCAAACAAACCTAGGGTTTGACGCCCCTTTAAAGTTTTGATGGCCGTAAGTCACAAATTCTTTGAAAACATATGGTTGCTTTCTGAGCAACAGATTAGAGTGGCTGAAGACATTTGTTATTTGTTATTTCAAATATCAACCCTAATTTGTAGGTACTCATTGGAATTGTATTGATGGGACCATTCCAATGAGTACACACAAATTAGGGTTTGATGAACAATAAATGAAATATTGCATAACGTCTCATCCTTTTGGGTTAAAAGGATTGTTTGGTACACAGCTAGAGGTTTTGTAAGGGTGTTGTGGTATTACTGAAGCGAAAAAAATAACAATTCATGGTTAGGTGCTCCAGCCAGAGCAATATGACCATAGTATTTTAAAAAGCCGTTAAACCCCAATCAATCAATAAATTGAATTAATCAATCAATCATGTTTGGTACTCATTACCTTACAGTGACTCCTTTTAACTCCAATAGAGCAAAGGACTTGAGAAAACATCGTGTAAAATGAAGAAATTGCTTGTCACAAGCAATTTCTTCCTTTTCCACAATGTTTTCTGCACGAAATGACCCAAAATATCTTTGAATTTTGAAGTCTAAATTTTTCCTGTTTGGTAATGGGTTAGCTACATCAATGTCAATGTTTTATAGCTATCTAATTCCACTCAACATGATTCAATATTCCATGTACCATGTACTATTCCATGTACTATGTAATTTCAGATGAGGGTTTAAGTATCATGTTGATCGGGCTAGGTGGAGGGGGGTTACCCACGTATATACACAACTTTTTGCCACAGGTAAGATTAACCCCTTCCCAAACAAGACCTGGTTTTGACGTCTCTATTAGAGACTGTTTGGGAAAACATTGAGACAAAAGAAGAAACTGCTGATAACCAGCAGTTTCTCATTTTGTCTCAATATTTTCTTTGCCATATTTTACACAAATTCTATCTTTAATACCTTCCATTTTGTCATTTTTGTTAGTTTTTGAAGTGGGTCACCCTAAAATTTTGCCACAGGTAAGGTTAACTGTTTGTCCTCCTGTTTACTCGGCCATGGCTTTAGCACAGATGGTAGTGCATCAAACTCTCACCATTGAGGTCCCGGGTTCAATTGCTGGCCATGGCAAATTATCCTTTCAAATTCAAGCTATTGTGAATCTTCATTTTCGGGTCAAATATTATTAGAGCAGCTTAAAGAGAGTTATGTAAGATAAACATTAGCAAAAATTGAGATGATAAATTCAACCCCTAAGCAAAGTTATAACCTGATGATCAAAATACATAATTTGATGCTTTCACTGATGACTTGAGCATTATTGAACCCTTTCCCTAACGACAAAATTTAGGGTGATCCATTTAAAAAACTGCCACATAAGTCAAAATGGATGTTATTAAAGATATGATTTGTGTAAAATATGACACAGAAAATATATTGAGACAAAAGGAGAAACTGCTGGTTATCAGCAGTTTCTTCTTTTGTTTCAATGTTTTCCCAAGCATTTTCTATAAGGGATGTCAAAACCAGGTCTTGTTTGGGAAAGGGTTAAAAAGAAAAAAGTTTAGGCTACAACCATATTAGTAATTTCTTGTTCAATGTTTTCAGAAAAATAATTCATAGATTGTTTCAATCCTTTTCCAGATAGCAAAATCTTAGGTAGATTCAAGTTGAAAGGTGATTTCAATGACACAAAAGATGTTGAGAAAGAGAGACTTTGTCTATAATATAGTACAGAAAATATTGAATCAAAGGGAGAAAATGCTGGTTATCAGTATGTTCTTCTTTTGTCTTAATGTTTTCTCAAGCCTTTTTTCTGTCTGTACAAGACATTGGCTTTTGAATGGAATGTTATTCTCCAACCTAACAATTTTTAACAAGATTCCAAAATTGCTGATGCTTGCACTGGTGGCAATGTTGAGCATTTTGTGAAAAGAAGAAAGTGTAGGCTGCAAACATATTAGTAATTTCTTACAAAATTTTCAAAAAATAATTCATAGATTCTATTAAAGCAAGGATTATTTTCTAAATAAAATTGTTCAATTTCATTTTCAGGTAGAAATAGATGTTGTTGATATTGACCCATCGATAGTAACCATAGCAACAGAATGGTTTGGATTTAAAGCAGATGACAATTTACGATGTCATGTAGCAGATGGGTTACAGTTTGTACATAAACAAGTAGAAAAAGGTACATTGTAATGAATTTGAATGTCATAACTGATAATTTGTCCATTCTTTTTCTATCATTAATGGCCACAGCCACGGTGTATAATCACGTGACTCAGAATTTCCGATTATCTTCAATATCTTTTTTGATACTTGACCAATTTGAATTCGGTTTGAAGCAGAGAATGTGGGAAAATACCAGGAATAAGCTGGACGTGTTTTATTTTTGAAAAATCGACTGATAAAAAAGTTATTTGAAGATCAACCAAAATCTTCAATCACCTTTTTATCTACTTATTTTTCAAAAACAACTACATCCATCTAGTGCGTGAGGTCTGTCCACATTCTCTGCTTCAAACCGAATTCAAATCGGTCCAGTATTTACAAAATTATTGAAGATTTTTTGAAAATATTGTATCACGTGATTATCCACCGTGACAGCCGTGGCACAGTTTGTTGTACATCAGATGCCGACTTCGATTGGCAATGGCTCGTGCCATCGTTGGGAACCAGCGCTGTTCTATCTATTATACTCACTCCCCGTTTTGTGTCAGCCAATCAAAACCTTTGTTTACTAGACACTGATTGGTCCGCTGTTTATCCGAGGAGTTCCGAATGACGTAATGAAGCCATGGTCCGACCACACTTTTTCCGGTGGTCGGACTATAGCTCGGGCCATTGCTATTCGATTGGAGCTATAGCTACGGAAATGACGTCAATAGCTCGCACTATTGGTGTTCGGTTGGGGCGATGGCGCGAACGATGGCGCGAGCCATTGCCAATTGAAGTCGGCCAGACCCTCTCTCATGAGGTCCCAGGTTTGTACCCCAGCTTTGGCAAATTCCATTACCAACATGGTGTAAATAATGGTAAACCTATGTGGGACGAGTAGCTTTAGGCTTGGGAGTGATGTTTTGGTAGTAATGGTAAGAGAAATATCAGGAATCCAGGGGTTCTGAAATCTTTAAATTGGCTACTTTTCCGTGCTTGTTTGTTAGACAAATGTCACTTGTCCATATGAACAATGAAGAGTAAATTGTTGGCAAATTCTACTTGTCTGTAACCTCCTTGGGACAACCTGGGCAACTCGGACAATAGCCGAGCCCGGATAGCTCAGTCGGTTACGTCGGAGTCTGTCAATCCAGGGGTCTCTAGTTAGAGCCCCAGCTCGGCCAGTTTACATTTTGACATTTGACAAAAGTCATTTGTCTCTCACCAATGGGTGTGAATCATCTATGTGAGAGAGCAGCTAGAGGCTCGGTTTGGATATTGTGGTTGCACTTGTGCGAGAAATACCAGGAACCCACGGTTAGGTGCTCCAGCCGCCGCGATATGACCATAAAAGTTGAAAACGCTGTAAAACCCCAATAAACTCAAACGCAACTCGGACAATGGATTTCAGAACTTCTGGAATCCATGGTTAGGTACACCAAACCTTGGCAATAACAGCCTTGGTTAAAACAGATTCAATCAATTTGTAAGTTCCTTTCTGTAGTTTTGAGCTTGTGATTTGTTGACAAAGAAAACCAGACATGGCTTTAGCATCCAAGATAGAGTACTTGAGAATATATTGCATACATCTATATTCAACATGTATTTCATTGGAAATCAGCAATTCCTTTTGCCTGTGGTCATTTGCAATATCCAGAATTTTTTTTCCTTTTATCCCGATGTTTCTATGATATATTGTGCACAAACATATCTTTAACAACATTTATGTTGTCTGCAGCAGCTTTTGCATGGGAAAAGTCCAAATTTGAGCCATTCAGGAAAAGGTTAATTGTCTTGTTTACTCCCTCTATTCCACAGGTATCAAGCACCATGTGATCATGCTAGATGTTGATAGCAAAGATGTTACACTGGGGTTAAGTTGTCCGCCCAAAGCATTTGTGGAAACATCATTCTTAAACAAACTCAAGAGTTTTTCTGGTTGAAATCATGGGAAAATATTGAGACAAAAGAAGAAAATGCTGACAACCAGCATTTTCTCCTTTTTTCTCAATATTTTCTGTGCTAAATTATACACTTGACCTATCATTACCAACATCCATTTTAGTGTCTGTTGCAACTTTTGCATTGCATAAGTCTCTCAGGAAAGGTTTTTTTTAGCTCACCTGAGCACGAAGTGCTCGAGGTGAGTTATTGTGGTCACTTTTTGTCCGTCCGTCCGTCCGTCCGTCCGTCCGTCCGTGTTTACCAGTGACCACTTATTGGCTATTTTTTATGTTCAAAGGACACTTATTGGTTACTTTTCCCTTGTTGGGTATACCCAATAACAGGAGTAATTTTATTACGTATATGAGACTGTTGTTGGTTACTTCAAACGAAATACCCAATAAAACATTAGACTTTTTTTTGTCCAACAATTCGTCCGTATCTCGGACTCTTCCACTAATCGGAAAATTCTAAATTTAGATTTCGCGCCGAAAAATGCATTCGGATACCATCGGTGAATATCCGCCAAGCACCGGAAATGAGTTACCGTTCGTATTTTTTGTTCCCGGCTTTATTGCGTGACGTCTCTTGCGCGCGTGGAACCACTCCATTTTCCCGTCGAGTCGAGTAAGTTAGTTTGATTATATTTGACATGAAAATTTGTCGAATACGACCATATTTCACACTATTTTATACATTGTTTAAACAACGATAACTTTTAACTGCTATTTATGCACAATAGGTGTGTTTGTTTGTAGTTTTTACCGACATTAGAGCAATTGTCATTAGTTTTCGCGATCTTTTGGATGCGATATTTTAATCAAGTTTTTTGACGTATATTCCCCCTGTAAATGAAAATTCTGGTTACTATAATGCAAGTTGTGGAATAAAAAAATAATATCAATTTTCTGAGCGCTATCTCATTGTCTGTATGGATGGTTGTAAGCAATTTAAGTCGTGAAGGCTTGTGCTCAAGATTGTTTTGATTTATCATATTTTTTTTTCTCGAGAAATCAGAATGCATTAATATTGATTGACCCAACTGAAATTTTAAGTCTTTCCAATTTTATTCATAAAACAATCTAGCACATCCTAAACTAAAGAGGGTATGAGAGTGGGGACATCCCCCCCCCTCCCCTTTGGAAATTTTTTTTTCTCCTCTTGCCTCAATATTTTCATTGATATTTCGTACACAAATCATGTCATTGACCCGGTCGGCACAATTCTTTCAGCCAATCAAAAACGTCGTCAGCGGACCTGCACTCATTCGGTGGAGGTGAAAGCTTCGGTCTTTCGTTGAAGCATAACCAACTTTCAGCATTAAAATCTCGACGACTACGCCTGATTATTAAAAATGCGTTGGTAGTTAGAAAGTTTAAATCACATTCTTTAAAGAAAGAGTTTTGTTTATGAATTTTAACGATGGATTTTTGAAATAATCTGCCTCAAAGTTGGTATCTCGTAACGATAAAGACCGAGGTTGTACCCTCGATGAAAAAATGAAAGTGAGGCTATGACGTCATCCCGACTGATTCTATTGCAATATATATTATGTCGTCTGCAGCAGCTTTCAAATTAAAACAGTCAAAAGTTCAGCTGTTTGGGAAATGGTCAACATTGGCAAAATAATTCACACAATAAACTGTGACTGTTTGAATCCTGACTGTATATTTCACTTTACATGTCAGGGTTTGACATTAACGCCAGTCCGTCGGCCCGAGGCCTGTAATTTTTAAGGTGGACTGGCAAAACATCCTTTGGTACCGGTCCGCCGGGCCTGTAAATTTCAGAGACAGCGCCCCTTAGATTTTGTCGAAAGGCATCAAAATCAGTTTCAAAATCTGCATCATAACTTTCTTTTGGCTCATAGGAAAAAGTCGGCGACCAACCCAAAATTCCTATTTTAAACAAAACTATTTGAAGATTGTCTGTGATTACACAACAGAAAACAACAAATCGTAGATTTGTGTTACATACGTAACACTTATGTACATCACAAAACCACCGAGTACTGCATCCTTCAGGCACATCTTGAATGGAAAATTATCGACAGGACAAAGAAAGCAGTAAACTGTTGTGGTTTTTTTGTGAACAAGAATCTAGATTAAAAATCAATTGACTAGAAATTCATCAGTCTATCATTCACCTACCTTAGGAATTCTAATCCGATTATTACTTTTAAATTATAGAAATTGCACAAGTTTGTAGTCCACTATTTTTTTCCACTGAAAACATCCACTCACTTTGTTACAATTTCCTTAACCCTTTCTTAGTCATTCAGTCAAGGATAATTCTAACAATATTAAATTAAACAATGAATTATGGCCAAGATCTTATTTACTGAATTCATACGAATAGAGAATATTATGCATTTAATTTCGTCTTTTTTCTTCCATTGTGAACATGAGGATAGAAAAAGAAATCCAAATTTACAAATGCAAACTTTGTTCTATTGGGTAAAGGTTAATGGAACTTCTATTTATAACTCTGTAACTGGGCTCAATCAGCTGTTTAATAACCAAACAAAAATGCATACAGTGTGACATCACTGCTTACATCACACAGAGTGAGTTCAGATTTCCCCAAGATCAAAGAGAAACCCTTTTTTTCCTTGCACACATTCAAATACTAAAGTCTAGCAGTGATTGTGCACAAATCTTCATATAAAGTTAACCTTTAATTTAATTTAATAGGAATATATTCTGTTGAGGTAAGTCTAAAAACAATGTATTTTGAATTTGCATTTTACTGTCATTATTACACCGATAGCATATTAATTTATATGTTGAACAGATTACCTTTTTGTTGGCAACATACAATGATACTTTATTATTTCTTTATATACATGTATATGATTCTCATTCGCCAAACCCCAATTTTTCGTTAATAGATTTAGATCAATTTGAAAGCTGGAATCATTAGATCTAAAATCTTTGATATGGGCAATTACCAAACACCTGATCATGTATCCTCTGTTGAAGGGCTTGATCTTTTACCCTTTCCCAAAATGGACATAATGTAATCAAACTCAGAACATGCACATCCCATTGTCATGAAATCGAGGGGAAGGGAAGAAATTCAAGTAGATCATAATTTTCTTTATTTCTCTTTGTTATCAATGATTGATAACTACTTACAAATGACATCAAAACTAAGCCTTGTTTGGGAAATGTATGCAATCAAAATGGGGTAGCAACTAGATTCTATACTAATGTAGTTATACACAGTTTTGATAGCAATTTCAAAATTTCTTTGACCAAATTGTTTTGCATATTCAGACGTTAGCAACTTTCTTCATCTGTTTTCAAAACCTGACATGGCACCTACTAACAACCTTTTTAGCGAGCCGGGACTTTATATCCGGGGAGCTAATGTCACAGCCCTAGTGTCGGCGTCCCGTCGTGTCTTCACTTGAAAAACTTTAACCTGTTCTATATCTCAGGCACTATTAGAGATACAGCATTGATATTTCATACATAGATACATCTCGACAAGACCTTTCATTTGGGACCATGACTTTTGACCTAGTGACCTTGACCTTGGGAGTTTGACCTACTTTTGAAAAACTTTAACCTGGCCTATATCTCAGGCACTATTAGAGATACAGCCTTGATATTTCATACATAGATACATCTCGACAAGACCTTTCATTTGGGACCATGACCTAGTGACCTTGACCTTGGAGTTTGACCTACTTTCGAAAAACTTTAACCTGGCCTATATCTCAGGCACTATTAGACATTCAGCCTTGATATTTCATACAGAGATACATCTCGACAAGACCTTTCATTTGGGACCATTATCCTTGACCTTGTGACCTTGACCTTGGAGTTTGACCTACTTTTAAAAAATTTGCTGTTTTTGTGACACGCTCCCGTATAGGCGAGCTACGTTGTCCGCGGACAACTCTTGTTTTCTTTGTAACAATTACATATATATAAACAAAAATTACTTGTACTTGTAACAAAATATTGAATTTGAAAAGGCATAAACTCAACAGGACAGCCAGAGATAATTATGACTAGCTATTTCAGCTATTTCAGAACCCTTTACCAGAACATTATATAGAAACTATCGGAGTGTTGTAACAATGAATATACAATTTATTCTTTGTTTCTCCTACAATTCACTGAGTCTGAATGTAGGACCTGTTAGTCTGGAGGAGGACCTGTAAAAATTGCAATCCACTGGTCCTGCTTTAATTTTAGTGGACAAAAATGCTGACCCTACAAATACTTGAGTAAAATTTTTAACTGTTGGGTAGTTTTAGTTTGTCCAATGATTTACTGGTTATATTTTCTGAATATCATCTGGGTATCTGACATGAACATCAATTTTGAACAAAATTGAGTCCGAAGGGAGATTAACTGTTGGGTAGTTTGTCCAGTGATTTACTGGTTATATTGTCTGAATATTTGCTGGGTATCTGACATGAACATGCATTTGAAACAAAATGGAATCTGAAGGGAGATTAACTGTTGGGTAGTTTGTCCAGCGATTTACTGGTTATATTGTCCAAATGTTTGCTGGGTATCTGACATGAACATCAATTTAAAAGAAAATAGAGTCCAAAGGGAGATTAACTGTTGGGTAGTTGTCCAGTGATTTACTGGTTATATTGTCCAAATGTTTGCTGGGTATCTGACATGAACATCAATTTAAAAGAAAATAGAGTCCAAAGGGAGATTAACTGTTGGGTAGTTTGTCCAGTGATTTACTGGTTATATTGTCCAAATGTTTGCTGGGTATCTTACATGAACATCAATTTGAAACACAATTGAGTCCAAAGGGAGATAAACTCCTGGGTAGTCTGTCCAGTGAATGACTGGTTATATTGTCCAAATGTTTGCTGGGTATCTGACATGAACATCAATTTAAAAGAAAATAGAGTCCAAAGGGAGATTAACTGTTGGGTAGTTTGTCCAGTGATTTACTGGTTATATTGTCCAAATGTTTGCTGGGTATCTGACATGAACATCAATTTAAAAGAAAAAAGAGTCCAAAGGGAGATTAACTGTTGGGTAGTTTGTCCAGTGATTTACTGGTTATATTGCCCAAATGTTTGCTGGGTATCTTACATGAACATGAATTTGAAACACAATTGAGTCCAAAGGGAGATAAACTCCTGGGTAGTCTGTCCAGTGAATGACTGATTATATTGTCCAAATGTTTGCTGGGTATCTGACATGAACATCAATTTAAAAGAAAATAGAGTCCAAAGGGAGATTAACTGTTGGGTAGTTTGTCCAGTGATTTACTGGTTATATTGTCCAAATGTTTGCTGGGTATCTTACATGAACATGAATTAGAAACACAATTGAGTCCAAAGGGAGATTAACTCCTGGGTAGTCTGTCCAGTGAATGACTGGTTATATTGTCCAAATGTTTGCTGGGTATCTTACATGAACATCAATTTAAAAGAAATATGAGTCAAATGGGAGATTAACTGTTGGGTAGTTTGTCCAGTGATTTACTGGTTATATTGTCCATATGTTTGCTGGGTATCTGACATGAACATCAATTTAAAAGAAAATAGAGTCCAAGGGGATATTAACTGTTGGGTAGTTTGTCCAGCGATTTACTGGTTATATTGTCCAAATGTTTGCTGGGTATCTGACATGAACATCGATTTAAAAGAAAATAGAGTCCAAAGGGAGATTAACTGTTGGGTAGTTGTCCAGTGATTTACTGGTTATATTGTCCATATGTTTGCTGGGTATCTGACATGAACATCAATTTAAAAGAAAATAGAGTCCAAAGGGAGATTAACTGTTGGGTAGTTGTCCAGTGATTTACTGGTTATATTGTCCAAATGTTTGCTGGGTATCTTACATGAACATGAATTTGAAACACAATTGAGTCCAAAGGGAGATTAACTCCTGGGTAGTCTGTCCAGTGAATGACTGGTTATATTGTCCAAATGTTTGCTGGGTATCTGACATGAACATCAATTTAAAAGAAAATAGAGTCCAAAGGGAGGTTAACTGTTGGGTAGTTTGTCCAGTGATTTACTGGTTATATTGTCCATATGTTTGCTGGGTATCTGACATGAACATCAATTTAAAAGAAAATAGAGTCCAAAGGGAGATTAACTGTTGGGTAGTTGTCCAGTGATTTACTGGTTATATTGTCCAAATGTTTGCTGGGTATCTGACATGGACATCAATTTAAAAAAAATGAGTCCAATAGGAGATTAACTGTTGGGTAGTTTGTCCAGTGATTTACTGGTTATATCGTCCAAATATTTGCTGGGTATCCGACATGAACAGCAATGAATTAATAATGAAATAAAATTGTATGAAACTTTAAACGATCAAAGCGGTGTCTGGGGCATCTTACAGTGACAGCTGAGGTTACGTAGTTTTGGTTTAGGGGCGGCGATATATACTAGGACAAAAAAGATACGCAACCCCAATTTTTCGTAATATTTTCGACAAAATATGTTTTTAATGGCTGTTGAGTACATTTTTAATATACATGCATCCATACGCATAAATACAGTGCCATTTTCTTCAGATGTCGTACATTCATCACGTGATACATGGTAAATTGTTAAAAACTGTTTATCCCCTGCCGTGTTTTCTACATGACTACTATCAAAACAAATTTTCATCAAACACAAGCTAGAACATAGACAAAGAAAAGGCTAAAGCGTTCACACACTTTTCACTACACTACGCATAGCAAGGCTAGGCCAAAACCAGCGCCTAACTGCAGTACAGATGTTGTTGGTGGAAAAGGTTCAAAACGTTGTCGTAAGACATTGATGGGGCAAAAAATCGACACATTTTTGACTGTATACGTTGTTGGCTCTCAATTGGATCACAACCAACTGAGCACGAGGCGGACGTGCAAGAGATATGACGTCAAGGCATGACCGAATAATCACGTTAACCCCACCTACGGGCTAGGTTTAAGACTGCAACGGAGACCGCTAATAACTCGTATGGACTTCACAACATTCGAATATTGGATTAAATTGAACGAAACAGATTGTTTTTTTCGACCTCCGTCCAATTTTTTGGTCCTATTGTGTTGACGCTCGGTTGAAACTGGGTGTTTTCTTACTAATGAAATTGACTACCAACAAGATTTTGTGAACTTTACAAGGTGAAATGTTATTGCTTTAAATGTATTAAGTTTTGTTTAAATCTGATTTGATGTCTTTGCGTAAGAAGGAATTGAAAATGAAGTTGCGTTTCTTTTTTGTTTCAGTATATTTGTTTTCCCAAACAGGAAAATTTTAGGATTGTCCTATTTGAAAGCTGCTGCAGACGACAAAAGTGTTGTTAAAAATGATATGATTAGTACACAGTATATCACAGAAAATATCGAGGCAAAAGGAGAAAATGGTGGCTATCAGCATTTTCTCCTTTTGCATCAATGTTTTACCAAGCCGTTTTCTGTTGGACGTCAAAAGTGGGTCTGGTTTGGGAAAGAGTTCAATGGCAAAACCTTGGACCAGCTCAACTGGGAAAGAGTTGCAGACGAGAACATTTCTGATTTCGAAGTAGAAAGCATGCATATATTATAGCATAGAAAATATTGAGAGAAGGGGACTTTTAGTTCTTTCCTCTTCTTATTCCATGTTTTCCCTAACTATATCCGTGAAGAACGTTAAAATCAGGCAATGTTTGGGAAAGAATTAACTCCCCAAAATGGCAAAATTTCGGTGCAGTTCAATTTGAAGCTGTTGCAGACAACTTAATTCATTTTGATAATGATAGAATTGTGTACAATATAGCCTAGAAAATATTGAAGCAGGAGGAGAAAATGCAGACTATTGAAGCAGGAGGAGAAAATGCAGACTATCAGCATTTTCTTCTTATGCCTCAATGTTTACCCAGGCAAAAAAAGATATGTTTTGAAAAAGAGTTAAAGTATGAAGGTCTTGAATAATTTCTCTATAGAAAGGTCATAGATACCTATATAGATGCAATTTGTGTCATGCACAAATATTGTATTAAATTTTTCTTATTTTTATCGAAGATTTTAGTATAATACTGTTCAGAAAAATAGGGGCAGAAGTAGAAAATTGATTGTTGATTGTCAACATTTTCTTCCTTTGCCCTAATGTTTTCTAAAGCCCATATGGTAGGGACATCAAAACCAAGTCTTGTTCAGAATTTGTCGAGGGGAAAGGTGAGAAGGCTATGTCCTAGCATTTTGTTCTTTTGCCTTAACAATTTTTGAAGTAAAGAAGAAAATGTAGATCACTCGCTACTTCTTACTATTCCACAATGTTCATAATCTTGTGCACCATATTGTGTAGTTGAATGGAAAAGGTGGTGAAGATATTCTTATTGTCATGGATTAAAATGCCGTGGGTAATATATATGTTTTCACATCGTTTGATTTCTTGTAATTGTAATTCTTGTTTGTTTTGTGGTAACATTCCTGTGACTGGATTTTAAACCAATAAAGGAATTTGAATCATTGTGCAAGTGACAGTTTCGTTCTTTATAAACAGTTTTTCAAATATTGAATGAGTGCATCATTGTACAAGTGAAAATTTTGTTCGTTAGTTACTTTCAAAATATGAATGAGTGCATCATTGTACAAATGACGATTTTGTTTGTTAGTGACCGTTTCAAAATGAGACAATGCACCAGTTTTTGGGCATTAATTTTGTTCTCTTAGAAATTGTTTCAAAGTACATGTAAGAGTGTATCATTTTATGAGCCTTATTGACGGCTTCCTTTGGTTACTTATTTTCATGATTTAGATTATGCATTGCAACAGAGAAGCCATAACACCCCTCACAGAATTTTCAAGTTTGAATATGGGTCATGTGTGGTCAGAAAGAAGGTCACCAGGTCAGATCTTAGGAAATCCTTGTTTGAACCATAAAGGTCACATATTTGACCCAAGTTTGATGAAACTGTCACAATGTTTATTTTGACAATAAACGGGTGAAGTTCAGATTTGGGTCACATAGGGGTAAAAATCAATGTCACCAGGACAAATCTAAGAAAATCCTTGTTGACTCTAGATGGGACATGTGTGTCCCTATTTGATCAGAATTTCGCCCCATTTCTCAGGTCAGCTACCCTGGGCCCTCTTGTTTATTCATGAATTTTGGCATTAAAAGATGACCAGAGTACCATTGCTACCAATGTGTGTTGGTGATGCCAACATTTCTAAAATACCCAGTTGTGTCTTTGGACACATAACCAGTAAGTGTCCTCTCGTGAGAACTGTTTTTTATACCCAAGATGGGGTATCCAACAAGTTTTTAGACAAAGTACCCAACATATGGTCAACCGTTGGTACGTCCGTCCGTCCGTCCGTCCGTCAACATTTGGGGTGTTTACACTCTGGCATCCACAAAAGTTACTCAATCTTGATCAAACTTGGCCAAAACAAGTATGATCATAAGTTCTCGGACAAGTTCGATTATGGGCCTGATCGGACCAGAAAGTGCGGAGTTTTCTGCCCTTGAATGTCAAAAAATGCTGTTTTTAAGTTTGTTTACACTCTAGCATCTACAATTATTGATCAATCAAGACAAAACTTGGACATAATGTTGGAGACCATAAGATCTTGGATGAGGTCAATTTTCAGTATGATCTGACCAGAAAGATGAGAGTTATGTGCCCTTGAATTGGGCAAAATTGCCACTTTTTTGCTGTATTCAAAAAAGAGTTAATCTAAGGGAAGGAACTCTGACACTACTATTCTTCAGTATAAGTAGAGTTACCTAGTTTGATAGAGGATATAAATAGATTTACACCCATTACCAAACAACAAAATTTTAGCCTAATCCAAAATCATAGGTGTTGCAGACGACAAGTTCCATTGAACAAAATTTAACATTTTTTCGTCTTTCTTGGTAGAAAATATTGTGGGTAATGAAGAAATTGCTTGTCACAATGTTTTCCAAAGCCTTTATTTTGTGGGGCATCCAAAAGCGCCAATGTGTGGGAAAGGGTCAATCAAGACAAAACTTGGACACAATGTTGGGGACTATAAGATCTCAGATGAGTTTGATTTTCAGTCTGATCTGATCTGAAAGTCAAGAGTTACGTGCCCTTGAATTTGACAAAATTGCCATTTTCGGCCGTTTTCAACCTTTTTTACGCTCTAGAATCTACAATTATTAATCAATCAAGACAAAACTTGGACACAATGTTTTGGACCATAAGATCTGGGATTAGTTTGATTTTCAGTCTGATCTAATCAGAAAGTCAAGAGTTATGTGCCCTTGAATTTGACAAAATTGCTGTTTTTTACTGTTTTTGACTTTGTTTACACACTAGAATCTACAATTATTGACCAATCAAGACAAATCTTGGACACAATGTTGGAGACTATATAGATCTCAGATACCTTCGATTTTCAGGTTGATCTGATTAGAAAGTCAAGAGTAACGTGCCCTTGAATTTGATAAAATTGCTGTTTTTGGCTGTTTTCGACCTTGTTTATACTCTAGAATCTACAATTATTTATCAGTCAAGACAAAACTTGAACACAATGTTGGGGACTATAAGATCTTGGATGAGTTTGATTTTCAGTCTGATATGATGAGAATGTTGAGAGTTATGTGCCCTTGAATTTGACAAAATTGCCATTTTCGGCTGGTTTCGACCTTGTTTACATTCTAGAATCTACAATTATTGATCAATCTATACAAAACTTGGACACAATGTTGGGAACCATAAGATCTCATATGAGTTTGATTTTCAGTCTGATCTGATCAGAAAGTCAAGCATTTTGTGCCCTTGAATTTGACAAAATTGTTGTTTTCGGCTGTTTTCGACCTTGTTTACACTCTGGAATCTACCTTTATGGATCAATCTAGACAAAACTTGGGACACAATATTAGGGACCATAAGATCTGGGATTAGTTTGATTTTCAGTCTTAACTGATGAGAAAATAGAGAGTAATGTGCCCTTGAATTTGATTAGATTACTGTTTTCGGCTGTTTTCGACCTTGTTTATACTCTAGAATCTACAATTATTTATCAATCAAAACAAAACTTGGATACAATCAGGGCTACAGATAAGTGGAGGTGAAGACATACTAACATTGTTTTTTCGAATTCAAATCCTATGTTGTGGGTACTCATTTGAATCGTCTCGACGAGACGATACAAATGTGTAACTACAACATAGGGTTTGATGATCACTGACAGCATTATTGCAGTTTGAAAAGTCACCACCCCCTCTTATCTGGAGCCCTGTACAATGTTTGGCATCATAATTTAGATCTCGGATGAGTTAGATTTTCACAACCTTATTGACCATAAGTTCTTTTTCAGTCTTAAAGTAATAAATATTAATTGAATTGAACAAAAGTGTAGCTCATATCATTTAGCTTCAGGTGAGCAATATAGGACCATCATGGTCCTCTTGTTTGACAAAGTTTAACCCCCTCTATTCCACAGGTACCAAACATCATGTGATCATGTTAGATGTAGATAGCAAAGATGTTAAACTGGGGTTAAGTTGCCCACCTAAACCATTTGTAAAGAAACAGAGTTCTGAAACAAACTCAAGTTTTCTGGCTGAAATCATGGGAAAATATGGAGACAAAAGAAGAAAATGCTGGCAACCAGCATTTTCTCCTTTTGTCTCAATATTTTCTGTGCTAAATTATACACTTGACCTATCATTACCAACGTCCATTTTAGTGTCTGTTGCAGCTTTTGCATTGAATAAATCTCTCAGGAAAGAGTTTATTTTGATGAAGTTTTTCTCCCTCTAATCCACAGGTTCTATCAAAAACCATGTGATCATGCTAGATATAGATAGCAAAGATGTTACACTGGGGTTAAGTTGTCCACCTAAATCATTTGTTGAAACAGAGTTTTTGAACAAACTTAATGTTTTACTCCCTATATTCCACAGGTACCAAGCACCATGTGATCATGCTAGATGTTGATAACAAAGATGTTACTCTAGGGTTAAGTTGTCCACCTAAAGCATTTGTGGAAACGGAATTCTTAAATAAACTCAGTTTTCTGGCTGAAATCATGAGAAAATATTGAGACAAAAGAAGAAAATGCTGACAACCAGCATTTTCTCCTTTTGTCTCAATATTTTCTGTGCTAAATTATACTTTTGACCTATCATTACCAACATCCATTTTAGTGTCTGTTGCAGCTTTTGCATTGGATAAGTATCTCGGGAGAGCGTTTATTTTGACGAAGTTTTACTCCCTCTATTCCACAGGTATCAAGCACCATGTGATCATGCTAGATGTAGATAGCAAAGATGTTACAGTGGACTAAGTTGTCCACCTAAAGCATTTGTGGAAACAGAGTTCTTAAACAAAATCGAGTTTTCTGGCTGAAATCATGGGAAAATATCGAGACAAAAGAAGAAAATGCTGACAACCAGCATTTTCTCCTTTTGTCTCAATATTTTGTGTGCTAAATTATAGATCATTACCAACGTCCATTTTAGTGTCTGTTACAGCTTTTGCATTGGATAAGTCTCTGGGAAATGGTTAATTTTGACGAAGTTTTACCCCCTCTATTCCACAGGTATCAAGCACCATGTGATCATGCTAGATGTAGATAACAAAGATGTTACAGTGGACTAAGTTGTCCACCTAAATCATTTGTAAACAGAGTTCTTGAACAAACTTAATGTTTTACTCCCTATATTACACAGGTATCAAGCACCATGTGATCATGCTAGATGTAGATAACAAAGATGTTACACTGGGGTTAAGTTGTCCACCTAAAGCATTTGTTGAAACAGAATTCCTAAAACAGCTGAAATTTCTGTTAACTGAACAAGGTAAGAAAGATCATACATAGGCTTAAACTATTAAAACACATTGAAGCTATTCAATGCCTACAAGATATTTAGGCTTTCGAAAACATCGTAAAATTACTTGTGAAACGCAATTTCTTCACTTCTTGCAATGTTTCTTTCCAAAAAGGAAAATTCAAAGTAAAATTTCGTTAATTTGAATTTGTCATCTGTAACATCTTTAAATTTACACCAGTCTAAAATTTTGCCATCTGGCCTTGGCCTTTTGTGTTCTAGTATCTGTTCCCCTTCTTTCTATCTTACTGATTTTTATCCTTAAGTCCTTTCAAAAACATGACTGGTTTTGATGTCCCTAGTGGGAAGCAGCCATGAAAAGCATTGAGAGAAAACAATTTTGCTAAAATAAGATTTTTTTACTTTTATAGATGCAACATCTTTCCTTCTGTTTTATTTTCAGGCGTTATAATACTAAATCTCGTGGCGAGAGATGAAACCATTAAGAAGGAAATATTAGACAGAGTCAAGACAATATTTAAATCTGTGTTTGTTAAGAAGATTGAGCAGGAGGTCAATGAAGTGGTTTTTGCTGTGAACAATGATGAACTTACCGAGGATAATGTTCGCGAGTTTGTGGAGAATAACAATAAGTTTTTGACTCAGTGTTTACGTAAAGATAGTGGCTCGTTAGATGAAGATTTAATCAAACAAATGGTTTGTTGGAAAATTACTTGATGATATTAAAGTGTTGGAAGAATACATTATTTTGTGTTATTATACTCCCAATACTGTGTACAGTTTACACTCGTTATGTCAACACTGGATAGGTCGAATTTCTGCTTAAATCAATGTGAAGTCTGTTCTGCTCTCATCAGTGGATATCAAAAATTTCAAACGAAATAATATCAAAACAGATATAGCCATTGAAATATAGAAGGAAACTGATAAAAAATTGCTTGTTTTGAGCAATTTCTTTTCTTTTCCTACTACATTTCATTCAATTATCATACTTAAGGAGCAACAGAATTGGTCAAATTTCATTGGAATCGAAACTGAACAAAATCAGATGAGTCACACTCGGATATGTCATTGTATTTTGTTGGCCCCTCAGACTTACACACAAGGATTGTCTACTGGGTTTTGAATTGGCATGTCTATCAGCCTATTTTAACCCATTACCAGACGGCACATTTTATGGTGGTCCAAATTCAAAGATGTTGCAGAGGATAATTCCAAGTGCATGAAATTTAAAATTGTTGGTCTTTTGGGGTAGAAACATTGTGGGAAATGAAGAAATTGCTTGTAACAAGCAATTTCTAAGAAATTGCTTGTAACAAGCAATTTCTTCATTTTCCACAATGTTTTCAAAAGTCAATATCTTATAGGGAGTTAAAAAGAGTCATTGTGTGGTAATGGTTTAAAATGTGGTGTTAACCTTCAGTAACATTTGACATGAACCAGTAAAGGATCATCTTCTATGATTTTCTTCTGACCAGTCAAATAAACAAGATTTTTTTGAAAGTGATTTAAACCACAAACTAGGCAACAAGGACATCACAATTTAGTGCAGAATCATGTGTTTGCACCTGCTTGCCAAGGATTTGATTTATTTGGGTTTTACGCAATTTTCAACTACTAAGGTCATATCACGGCGGCTGGAGCACCTAACCATGGATTCCTGTCGTTTCTCATACCAATACTACCACAACACCCTTACCGAGCCTCCAGCTGTTCCCCCACATAGGTTCACAATATCAAAGAATTGATGGGTGACATTTTTGTAGGTAAGGGTATTAGCCGCGGCCGGGTATCGAGCCCGGGACCTCTCGAATGAGAGCCAGATGCGCTACCAACTGCGCCATGGCTGCGGCCTGCTTGTCATGGAAAATTACATATAACTAAAGATTAATTGACAAGTGTAAATATAACCAATTTTGGTTTTCCCAGGGTCATAGATGACCCCTAACTGATGCCTTTAACCCTTTCCCAAACAACACCTGGTTTTGACGTCCCTGGTGGAAAGGGCATTGGAAAACATTGAGACAAAAGAAGAAACTGCTGATGACCAGCAGTTTCTCCTTTTGTCCCAATATTTTCTATGTCATGTTTTACACAAACCTTGTTTTTAATAACATCCATTTTGTCATTTGTGGCAAATTTTGAAGTGGGTCACCCTAAAATTTTGTCGTTTGGGAAAGGGTTAAGTTAACACTGAATTTTAATCAGATTGTCCCTAACTAGACCTGCTTTTAACCCTTTCCCAAATGACAAAATTCTAGGGTGATCCAAATTGAAAGATCCTGCAGACGAGAATTTCTAGTGAATGAAATTCTTAATTTTTAGGTCTCTGGATAGAAAACATCGTGGAAAATGAACAATGTTTTTCAAAGTCATTATCTTGTAGGGAGTCAAAAGGAGTCACTGTGTGGTAATGGGTTAATCAGATTGAGTTTGGGATATTGTTTAATGTCCTCAAATGGTATCTTTTGACTGAAAACAAAAAAATATGCAAGAATATAATTTATTATTAGAGTACAATTACAATTACGCAATTACACATGACATACACACTCATGATTATATAACATACAAATCAAACAGATACATTGAATAAGAGAAATTATGCTTTAAACTAACAAAATTAATATACTCCTCACAAAAAGTTAAGCAACAAAGATGCTTTTCTTTCTCAAATGTGTTTTATCACATGTAATGATCTATGTTTTATACAATACAAAGTAGGGGTCTTATTACACAAATTACGTTAAATGATTGGGAAAATCACCAAACAATAACAAAGTTACAGATCCTCGAAAACCGTCCCGACGAAACAGTGGTGCAAAACGTCACTCGCAAGCAGTTCAGAATGTGTAAAAAGTTGTTTTCCGGCCACTTCAGGCCATGATCGAGCATCAAGTACCTGGTATGACCCCTACGATGTTCAACACACGCCCGAACACACCTTGGCATCAAGCAGATTTGTCTGTCTAATGTCCGTTGTGGATTGATCCTCCATTCTGTCTGCAAGACCTGTTGCAGTTCATCCAGAGTATGTGGGCGAACATGCTGATAATAGACACACCCTCAAAGAATGTCCTATGTATGTTCTATCGAATTAAGGTCTAGAGACGTAGCAGGCCAGTCCATATGTCTGATGTTGTTGGTCCACAGAACTTCAGTCACAATTCCAGAACGATAGGGACGGGCATTACCATCCATTAACATAACAGTTGGATCTGTTTACTGTGCAAGAAGGATGATAACAGGCGTGATGATCTCGTAAATGCACCTTACACCCGTCATTGAACCTCGTCTGATGACAACCAGCTCTGTTCTGTGGCAAACACTGATACCTCTCCAGACCATCAAACTCCCACGTTCATATTGGTCGTGTTCAGCGATGTTACAGTCGGCAAACAGTTCATTACCGTTTCTCCACACACGTGTCATGCCATCATTAGAATCAAGGAAGAATCTTGACGAGCCAGTTAAGAGTTTGTGACGCCAACGAGTGACCCTCAGTTTTGATGTTGATGTTCCAATATCAATCTTTGCCATCGATGTTTTTGGGGAAGTTAGATCCGTTGAAGTGGTATCCTGGACCTTAGACCTTCTGTGTGAAACATGTTCCTCACGGTTTGGATGGAAAGTCTGTTTCCTGACACCCTCTGAAGGTCATTTTCCAGCGATCTGGCCGTTGTAAGCCAGTTCCTACGAACTAAGGTTGCAACATAACGGTCTTCACAGGGTGTGGTTACTCTTGGACGACCTGAACGTGGTCTCTCTGACATCTGTCCAGTTTGATTGTATCGGGTTATTGCTCTTCAGTCAATACTGCGATGAAATTTAAAGTGAATGGCAGCAGCAGTCTTGGGTGCCCCACCCTGTAGCATTCCAACAATTTGAGCCACTTTAATTGGAGTCAAGTGACGTATTGGCATGATTCACAGGTTCATGACATCAAAGCTGTCAAATTGGCGCGTTTTAAGCACATATGGAGCTAATGCCAAGTTTGAAATCCGTATATGCGACACATTTTGCACGCATGTTTTGGGGGTGAGTGTGTTCTAATCACGTGATATCTGTTTTTGGAGACGATAACATTCAGTATTCTTTTAAGTGTGCTTAAGCATAGATATGGCTATCCAAATAACAAATCTTTGCAAAAATTTCCGAATGAATAAAAAGAATATTGAGAGAATTACTTTTGTTGCTTAACTTTTTGTGAGGAGTATATATCGGCATTATTAATATCACATGGAATGTTTTTCATTGACAAAATTAAGTCAATGGAAGGGAATGCAATTTCCAAGACCGCTCCATGATGTAATTGGGCAAAAAATTAATTGATCTAAAAAAAAAATAGAACCAAATTGGTGGGATCATATCTTATACTTCAAAATCTCAGAGAGATATCGGGCTTTTTAACTGTACCCAAATTACAAAAAAATCTCCTTTAACCCTTTCCCAAACAAGACCTGCTTTTGATGTTTCAAGAAAAAATTGCTTGAGAAAATATTGAAACAAAAGAAGAAAATGCTGATATCCAGCATTTTCTTCTTTTATCTCAATTTTTTCCCTGCTTTATTTTACCAAAATCTTATCCTTTTCGTATTCCTTTTTGTAGTCTGCAGCAGCTTTCATATTGGACCACCCTCCAGTTTTGTCATTTTGGAAAGGGTTAAATGATAAATTCCACATTATTTCTATTTCACTCTGTTTCAAATTTTTGGTCACTTTACCTTTTTCAAGAAACATTTCTAATAGCACTACTTTAACTACATCATGTCATCAGTCAGCCATTTTAGATCACTCTAACAGTAGTGCTTTTACTCTTTACCAAACAAGACTGGGTTTTGACGTCTCTGAAGATGACATCAGAAAACATCGAAGGAAAAGAAGAAAATGCTGATAATCAGCATTTTCACATTTTCCTTCAATATTTTCTGTGCTAAAATGTACATGAGTTCCGCTTTAATTCACAGCGATTTTGTCGGCAGCAACTTGGGTCTACCTCAAATCTGACATTTGGGAAAGGGTTAAGGATTGTTTCTTTGGAAATTAAATTTGTATTTTCTATGTCCATTGTCAAATACATATCACAGTATAGAGTCCTACACATTTATCCATTGTCTAATGGCCTGCTTCTCTATCTCTCTTGCTTCTTTTACACTGATGGGGTCATCTGGGTTCATGGCCCTGCAAAACACAAAAATACCAATAAGTTAAACAGCTATCACTAACCAGGCTATAAATATTACTGCCTGTACTATTTGCAAACAGACTGACCAGCCAACATGCTGATTAACCCTTTCCCAAACGTCAAAATTTTAGGGTGGTCCAATTTGGAAGCCGCTTTCAATGACAAAATAGATGTTGGTAACAATATTATAAGATTTGCATAAAATATTGCACAGAAAATATTGAGACAAAAGGAGAAACTGCTGCTTATCAGCAGTTTCTTCTTTTGTCTCAATGTTTTCACGAGCCTATTTTATTATGGACGTCAAAACTAGGTCTTGTTTGTGATACAGTTAAAGTATCCACCCAACATGATTTACAGGGATATACAGTCGACACTCGTTGTGTCGAAGTCGGAGGGGCCGTCAAAATACCTCGACATGTCCGGAGTTCGACACATCCGATTTTGTTCAGCTTCGAGATATTTGATATTTGACCGTTTTTGAAACTTATCAGGTACGAGTATTATTAAAATATAGTAGGAAAAGGAAAGAAATTGCTCGTGTCGAGCAATTTCTATCCTTTTCCTACTATATTTCAATGGCTATATTCAGTTCGAAATTATTTTGTTTTGAAAAAAATTATGTCAATAGATAAGGACGGGACCAGATTTGAACTTCGACTTAAGCGAAAATTCGACTTATCCGATGTCGACATAACGAGTGTCGACTGTATTACTAAAAGAAGATATTTTCATAATTATAATCAGGAAATGCATAGAAGGGCACAAATGGCATGAGACATACATGACTTTAGATGGGCCTCAACTTTGCAAGCCAAAAATACTACATCCACTTTGTCTCTTATGTTTGAGAGAAACAGAACTGCACAAGAATCCTAGGTTTGCAAAGATGGATCAGCCTGTGCATATGCACAATCTAATTGTTGTTCTCTAAACAGATTCCTTATTACCTGTAGCAAGTCCACGGTGGATAAACATTTTTCGATGCAACAATTTCAGAAAATCTTCAAATAATATTGCTAATACGGGACCGATTTGAATTCGGTTTGGAGCAGAGAAGGCGTACAGATGTGAGATGTCGCTCATTAGATGGACGGACGTGGTGGATTTTTTAAAAGATCAGCTGATAAAAAAAGTTATTGAAGATCAACCAAAATTTTGGTTGATCTTCAATACCTTTTATATCAGTTGATCTTTTAAAGATCCAACACGTTCAGCTTATTCCTGGCATTTTCCAACCTTATATGCTTCAAAGCGAATTCAAATTGGTCAAGTATTAACCAAAATATTGATGATTTTCTAAAATTCTAAGTCATGTGATACTGTGAAGTCTCCAAGATGAAATCCTGATTAGACTACTCTCAGGTTCACAACAATTTGCAAGGATATTTTGAAATGCTATGAGGTTGGAATGAGATCCATCTATTTTTTCTGAGAAATTGAGCTGATAAGAAAATTCAGCAATGGGTTGTAACTCTGTAGAAAATGAGTGGGCTGCAACAAAAAAAAAAAAAAAAAACAGTGTGCACTTCTTCACTTGAGAATGAGTCCTACCTGTGAAGTTTGAATAAAATTGTTCCAGTATTTCAAGAGAAATAGAGCTGACAAGGTTTGTTTTATTGTGGTTTTACGACATTTTCGACTATGGCCATATCGTGGTGGCTGGAGCACCTAACCATAGATTCATGTTGTTTCTGGTACCAGTACTACCACAACACCCTAACCAAGCCTCCAACTGCTAGCCCACATAAGCTAACGATATCAAACCATTGGTGGATGATATTTTTGTCAGAAAGGATATTTGCTGCAGCAAGGGATCAAACCCCGGACCTCTCAAGTGAGAGGCAGATTCGAGAGAGCGAACATTAACCCTTTCCCAAATGACAAAATTTTTGGGTGATTCAATTTAAAAGCAGTTGCAGATGACAAAATGTGTGTGAATTTAGATTGGATTTGTGTACAATATAGCTCAAAAATTATTGAGGCAAAAGGAGAAAGTGCTGATTATCAGCACTTTCTTCTTTTGCCTAAATGTTTTCCCAAACCATATATATTAACCCTTTCCCGCACAAGACCTGGTTTTGACGTCCCCAATAAAAAAGGCTTGGGAAAACATTGAAACAAAAGAAGAAACTGCTGATAACCAGCAGTTTCTCCTTTTGTCTCAATATTTTCTATGCCATATTTTACACACATAGACTTTGATAACTTACATTTTGTCATTTGTGGCAGTTTTTGAAGAGGATCACCTGAAAATTTTGCCGTTTGGGAAAGGGTTAAAGCTACATATGGACCATCTGACCAGTGAGCTGATGTAGCAGATTTGCTTTCAAGAAATGGACAAGATAGAGGGAGAAGATATTTAAAATTATATGACCACCTTCAGTTGCATAGAAATTGTTACATCACATTTAATTCTTTCCCAAACAGCCAAATTTTAGGGTGATCCACTTCAAAAACTGTCACAAATGACAAAATGAAAGTTATTAAAGAGAGAATGTGTGTAAAATATGGCATAGAAAATATTGAGACCTGCTTTGGACGTCCCCAATAAAAAAGGCTTGGGAAAACATTGAGACAAAAGAAGAAACTGCTGATAACCAGCATTTTCTCCTTTTGTCTCAATATTTTCTATGCCATATTTTACACAAATTCTATCTTTTATAACTTCACTTTTGTCATTTTTGGCATTTTTTGAAGTGGATCACCCTAAAATTTGGCCGTTTTGGACAGGGTTAAAACATTATATGACCACCTTCAGTTGCATAAAAGTTGTTATATCACATTTAATCAAGTACCTGAGGTCTAAATGATGAGCTCCACCTTCAATAGTAATGGCCTTGATGTTAGCATTGGGGTTCTTCAGTACCTGAAACAAATTAAACACAATCAGTTTGTATTTTAACCCATTACCATATGGCAAAAGTTTAGGGTGATCCATTTCAAAAACTGCCACAAATGACAAAATAGATGTTATTAAAGATAGGATTTGTGTAAAATATGGCACAGAAAATATTGAGACAAAAGGAGAAACTGCTGGTTATCAGCAGTTTCTTCTTTTGTTTCAATGTTTTCCAAAGCCTTTTCTATTATGGACGCCAAAACCAGGTCTTGTTTGGGAAAGGGTTAACCCATAACCAGATGGCAAAATTTAGAATGGTCCAAATTGAACGATGTTGCAGATGACCATTTCATGTTTAGGAATTTTAGAAATGTTTGCATTTTGAGTAGGAAAACATTGTTGATAATGAAGAAATTGCTTGTAACAAGCAATTTCTTCATTTTCCACCATGTTTTCCCAAGCTTTTCTTGTGAGGGGCGTCAGAAAAAATCTCTGTGTGAGAATGGTTTAATGTGTTCATCAATGGCTGAGAGACAGACTTGTCAAATATAGGAAAGGATATCAGGAAATCAAGGATTTGAATCTCTATAGATGTTACTGACTGAGCAATTCCATTTTGGCAGATAAAAAGAAAAACTGCTTTATGCCCTTTATTTAGTGATGCAGAACCTCATATACGGGTATAAGCATGGTGGATAATCACGTGATACACCAATCCCAGAAAATCTTCAATAATTTTGTTAAAAGGGACCGATTTAAATTCGGCTTGAAACAGAGAAGGTAGACATATGTTACGCATTAGATGGACGTAGTGGATTTTTGAAAAATCACCTGATGAAAAAGTTATTGAAGATCAACCAAAATTTTGGTTGATCTCCAATAACTTTTTTATCAGTTGACTTTTCAAAAATCCACCACTTCAAGCTTATTCCTGGCATTTTCCTACCATCTCTGCTTTAACCCATTACCACACAATGACTCTATTTGACTTCCTACAAAATGAAGGCCATGGAAAACATCATGGAAAATGAAGAAATTGCTTGTGACAAACAATTTCTTCATTTCCCACAATAATTTCCATCCAAAGAGACCTAAAAATTTAAAGTTCTATTCACTTGAAATTGTCATCTGCATGATCTTTCAATTTGGACCGCCCTAAAGTTTTGCCATCTGGTAATGGGTTAAACCCAATTCAAATTGGTCAAATATTAACAAAAATATTGATGAATTTCTGATTCTGAGTCATGTGATTAACCACCATGATAAGGTTGATAGATTGATACTTTTCAAAGGCAAGATATGGATAACAAAGTTTACTTACCCCACCACCCCTCCATGGGTCTAGATCTCCATTTGAGAAAACTATGTTAGAGGCAGTCTTTATACCTGCAGAAAGATGCAAGTTTATGCTCCTATGCTTAAGAATAAACTGGTTATAAAATCCTTTTTTAACAGTATTTCTAAGTTAATTCTAGTTAAAGTTAATTCTACAAATAAGTTTCTACACAATTTGTCTTAGAGAAAGTGAAATCTGCCGTGTGTGCATAATGATGAGAAAGGTGTTATTGTATGCCTGAATTGAATTCCAATAGCTTTTTTATTGACATATATATTCTAAGTTAATTCTAGTTAAAGTTAATTCTACAAATAAGTTTCTACACAATTTGTCTTAGAGAAAGTGAAATCTGCCGTGTGTGCATAATGATGAGAAAGGTGTTATTGTATGCCTGAATTGAATTCCAATAGCTTTTTTATTGACATATATATTCTAAGTTAATTCTAGTTAAAGTTAATTCTACAAATAAGTTTCTACACAATTTGTCTTAGAGAAAGTGAAATCTGCCGTGTGTGCATAATGATGAGAAAGGTGTTATTGTATGCCTGAATTGAATTCCAATAGCTTTTTTATTGACATATATAACTAGAACTGTCGCAAAGCGGACGAATACCCCCCACTAGGGCCTTGGCACTGAAAGAGTGCTATAGGTCAAAAGGTTCTTGACTTAGAGCACGGAAACGGATTTTAAACAAGCAAATTCATTGAATTGATATCCCCCGCCGAACATATTTTCATTGTCAATAAAGTAGAGTGGAAACGAATATAACTCTGTATGTATATGGCTTCAATAGAACAAATATCACTCTGTATGTATATGTCTAAAACAGTCAGAGGCAGTAACTCTAAATTCGGCGGTCGAACCGGGTAACCCTGACGATATGCGCATGTCTTCATTGTAGTAAAGCTGTGCGCCAAGTTTCATTGAAATCCGGTGTATAGTTTTCAAGAAATAGCGCGGAAACGAATATCACTGTATGTATATGGCTTAAACAGTCAGGGGCAGTAACTCTAAATTCGGCGGTCGAACTTGGTAACCCCGGTGATATGCGCATGTCCTCATTGTAGTAAAGCTGTGTGCCAAGTTTCATTGAAATCCGGTCTATAGTTTTCAAGAAATAGCGCGGAAACGAATATCACTCTGTATGTATATGGCTAAAACAGTCAGGGGCAGTAACTCTAAATTCGGCTATGGAACCGGGTAACCCCGACGATATGCCCATGTCCACTTTGTAGTGAAGCTGTGAGCCAAGTTTCATTGAAATCCGATCTATAGTTTTCAAGAAATAGCGCGGAAACGAATATGACTGTATGTATGTGGCTTAAACAGTCAGGGGCAGTAACTCTAAATTCGGAGGTCAAACCGGGTAACCCCGACGATATGCGCATGTCCTCTTTGTAGTGAAGCTGTGTGCCAAGTTTCATCGAAATCTGGTCTACAGTTTTCAAGAAATAGCGCGGAAACGAATATCACTCTGTATGTATATGGCTAAAACAGTCAGGGGCAGTAACTCTAAATTCGGCGGTCGAACCGGGTAACCCCGACGATATGCGCATGTCCACTTTGTAGTGAAGCTGTGTGCCAAGTTTCATCGAAATCTGGTCTACAGTTTTCAAGAAATAGCGCGGAAACGAATATCACTGTATGTATATGGCTTAAACAGTCAGGGGCAGTAACTCTAAATTTGACGGTCGAACCAGGTAACCCCGACGATATGCCCATGTCCTCATTGTAGTAAAGCTGTGTGCCAAGTTTCATTGAAATCCGGTCTATAGTTTTCAAGAAATAGCGCGGAAACGAATATCACTCTGTATGTATATGGCTAAAACAGTCAGGGGCAGTAACTCTAAATTCGGCTATGGAACCAGGTAATCCCGACAATATGCGCATGTCCTCATTGTAGTAAAGCTGTGTGCCAAGTTTCATTGAAATCCGGTCTATAGTTTCCAAGAAATAGCGCGGAAACGAATATCACTGTATGTATATGGCTTAAACAGTCAGGGGCAGTAACTCTAAATTCGGCGGTCGAACCAGGTAACCCCGACGATATGCGCATGTCCACTTTGTAGTGAAGCTGTGTGCCAAGTTTCATCGAAATCCAATCTACAGTTTTCAAGAAATAGCGTGGAAACGAATATCACTCTGTATGTATATGGCTTAAACAGTCAGGGGCAGTAACTCTGAATTCAATGGTCGAACCGGGTAACCCCGACGATATGCGCATGTCCTCTTTGTAGTGAAACTGTGTGCCAAGTTTCATCGAAATCCGGTTTGTAGTTTCCAAGAAATAGTGCGGAAACGAATGTCGGACGGACGGACGGACGGAAGGACGGACGGACATGGCAAAAACAATACCCCCCCCCCCCAAATATTTTATCGGCGGGGATAACAAAGTCCAATTGTGACCTTGACCTTTGACCCTGGTGACCCAAAAACAATAGGACACCTTCTTGGGTCATGGGCAACAACTGTGTAAAGTTTCATGATCCTAGGTCAACCCATTCTTGATTTAGAGCACGGAAACAGATTTTAAACAAAGTCCAATTGTGTCCTTGACCTTTGACCTTGGTGACGCAAAAATGATAGGGCACCTCCTTGGGTCATGGGCAACAACTGTGTAAAGTTTCATGATCCTAGGTCAAATAGTTCTCGAGTTAGAGCACGGAAACAAAATTTTAAATTTTGACTACTCCCCCCCCCCTAAAAATTTCAAAGTGGCATAACTCGGAAACTAATGACTGGATCAAGATGAAAATTGCAGGTGCACAACTTCATATGATAGGAAACAACTTGATAAAATTTAAGCAAAATTTATCAAAAACTGTGGGAGGAGAAGAGGACACAAAATTATGTCCACGGACAGACAGACAGACGGACGGACAACCTGATTCCAGTATACTGCCTCCATAACTTCATTGTGGGGGGTATAATCATTATTAAATTGTTAACCTTTGAGTTAATAAAAATCTTCCTTTCTTCCTAAAACTTTAACCTTTCACTCAATCTGTCATGGCTTCATAACATGTAATTATTATCGAAATTTTACTTGAACTTGTTTGGTAAAAATGGAATAACCTACTTTTCCCCCAGAACTCCAGCAGTCCCCATGAATCTCGCGGCACAACTTTCCATGTCTTGTAGCAGTAGTCTTGTCGTATTTTCTGTGTAAACGGCATGACTGGAAACATGTCCGATACATTGTTACTGCCACTAACCAGATTTATCTCTGTACAGGCCTAGGAAATAGGTACAAAATATCATATATTATGATTATAGGTAATACTGAATTCATTTATCATTAATTTGTCCCGTTCCCAAACATTGACACTTTGACGCCCTTCCAGACAAAGGCTTTGGAAAACAATCAAACATTGTGGAAAAAGCAGAAATTGCTACAGTACAGCTCGCGCGTTTTTTGCCTAAAACGCTCGCCCACCGCTGTCAAAAAAAAATTCGGGTGGAAAATCGCGGCGATTTGCCATCGCGGCCAGAGCGTTTTTCCACTCGAAATTTTCTTGCATCACCGCGATTCGACGCGATGGGGGGAATCGCGGCGATCGCCGCGTTCGGGTGGAAATGCCAGGTACGGCCAATATTATCCTACAGCGCTCAGTCATAAATGCGTTTTTGTTAAGTTTATATTATTATGCCCCCTTTCGAAGAAAATGGGGGTATATTGTTTTGCAAGTGTCGGTCGGAAGGTCGGTCGGTCGGTCGGTCTGTCGGTCGGTCGGTCGGTCGGTCGGTCGGTCCGTATGTCGGTCGGTCTGTCCGTAGACCAAACCTTGTCCAGAGCATAACTCGAAAAGTATTAAAGGTAGAATCATGAAACTTCATAGGTGGATAGATCTCATTATGGAGAGGTGCGGAGGACATGAACCGTAACTCTGTCGATCAAATTTTTTGAGTTATTGCCCTTTGTTGATTTTATAACTTTATTCTTGTCCGGAGCATAACTCAAAAAGTATGTAAGGTACAATCATGAAACTTTACAGGTGGATAGATCTCATTATGGAGAGGTGCAGTGCACAAGAACCGTAACTCTGCTGATCAAATTTTTTGAGTTATTGCCCTTTGTTGATTTTCAAACTTGATTTTTGTCCGGAGCATAACTCAAAAACTATGTTAGGTAGAATCATGAAACTTTACAGGTGAATAGATCTCATTATGGAGAGGTGCAGTGCACAAGAACCGCAACTCTGCCGATCAAATTTTTTGAGTTATTGCCCTTTGTTGATTATCAAACTTGATTTTTGTCCAGAGCATAACTCAAAAACTATGTTAGGTAGAATCATGAAACTTTACAGGTGGACAGATCTCATTATGGAGAGGTGCAGTGCACAAGAACCGTAACTCTGCCGATCAAATTTTTTTGAGTTATTGCCCTTTGTTGATTTTCAAACTTGATTATTGTCCGGAGCATAACTCATTAAGTATGTAAGGTAGAATCATGAAACTTAATAGGTGGATAGATCTCATTATGGAGAGGTGCAGTGCACAAGAACCGTAACTCTACCGATCAAATTTTCTGAGTTATTGCCCTTTGTTGAGTTTATAATTTGATTCTTGTCCGGAGCACAACTCAAAAAATATGTAAGGTAGAATCATGAAACTTTACAGGTGAATAGATTTCATTATGGAGAGGTGCAGTGCACAAGAACCGTAACTCTGCCGATCAATTTTTTTGAGTTATTGCCCTTTGTTGATTTTTACACTTAATTCTTAACCTTGCCTATATCTCATGTCCTTTTACACATACAGCCTCGATATCTCACACATAGATACCTCCTATCAACATCGTTCAGATTTAACCATGACCTTGGACCTTGTGACCTTTACTTTGGAGTTTGACCTACTTTAAAAAAATTAAACCCGGCAAATATCTCATGACCTTTTACAAATACAGCCTTGATATTTCACACATGGACACATCTTACCAAGACCTTTCATAATTGACCATGACCTTGGACTCTGTGACCTTGACCTTGGAGTTTGACCTACTTTTGAAGAACTTTAACCTGGCCGATATATCATGTCATTTTACACATACAGCCTTGATATTTGACACATGGAAACCTCCGACCAAGACCTATCACATACGACTATGACCTTGGACCATGTGACCTTGACCTTGGAGTTTGACCTACTTTTAAATAAATTAAACTGGGCCTATATCTTATGTGCTATTACACATACAGCCTTGGTATTTCACACATGGACACATCTTACCAAGACCTTTCACATTTGACCTTGGACCTTGTGACCTTGACCTTGGACTTTGACCTACTTTAAAAATTTTTAATCTAGCCGATATATCATGTCCTTTTACACATACAGCCTTGGTATTTCACACATGGACACCTACGACCAAGACATTTCACATTTGACCATGACCTTGGACCTTGTGACCTTGACATTGGTGTTAACCTACTTTAATAATACATTAACCTGGCCTATATTTCATGTCATTTTACATATACAGCCTTGATATTTCACACGTGGTCACTTCCAACCAAGATATTTCACTTTTGACCATGACCTTGGACATTGACCTTGGAGTTTGACCTACTTTTAAAAAAATAAACTGGGTCTATATCTCTTGTGCTATTACACATACAGCCTTTATATTTCACACATGGACACATCCTACCAATACCTTTCACATTTGGCCATGACCTTGGACCTTGTGACCTTGACCTTTGATTTTTACATACTTTTAGAAATCTTTAACCTAGCCTTTATCTTATATCCTATTACACCTACAGCCTTGATATTTCACACATAGACATCTCCTACCAAGACCTTTCACATTTGACCATGACTTTGAATATTGCAACCTTGACCTTGGAGTTTGACCTACTTTTAAAAAGACTGAAACCAGGCATATATATCATGTCCTTTTACACCTACAGCCTTGATATTTCACATATGGACACCTCCAACCAAGACCTTTCACATTTGACCATGACCTTGACCTTGGCATTTGGCCTACTTTTAAAAACTTTAACCTGGCCTATGTTTCATTTTACTTTTACATATACAGCTTTGAAATTTCACACATAGACACCTCCTACCAAGACCTTTCATATGTGACCATGACCTTGGACCTTGTTAACTTGACCTTGGACTTTGACCTACATCAAATGTAGGCCCTTGAGGGGGCATATATGTTTTACAAACATCTCTTGTTTCATCCTGAGTGTGTTTTTAAATTGATTTACAGAACTATTTCAGAAATAAAGAGAATGTTATATTAAATACAAATGTTTTCTATAAAGTTCTATGAAGTCCGGTAATAACACATCGTTTTTGTAAATTAAAATATATAGTTATAGGTTATTATATAATATAGAACAGGTTATTTCCGCTTCTTTGTACATTGTATTATGCTTTGTTATGCTTGATTTAATTCAATTAACTGTTTATATAATATTCTGTTTTTTGTAGATACATGTACGTGAAATCGTAAACTGCATGTTGGCTTCCCGGTCATAAATACGAAGAGTTTCTCTGTTTGAATTACATATCAAAGTAATGCGTATAATTTGACTACTTTTCAGTTTACAAAATAAACCAGTAAACCTGCGACTGGCATTTAAGGTTTATTTTTACTATGTTGGAACTTGCATGCATGTTAAAAGAAACACCGATGTTTTATGCATGACGCTACATTCTTAGTTACGCCATTTCCAAAATTGCTACGATTTGGCACGTCCTATTAAAAATCTACTCATACGATAAGTTGGATGTTGCTGAAAACAGGATTGTGAAGGATATATTACAACAATAGGAACTAGATAATGAGACACAAGAAGACCAGGGTAGTAATCAGTATGTTCTTCTTTTATCTTAATATTCTCAAATCATTTCTACGATAGCCCTTCACTCTCTTTCGAGGGGAAGAATATCCGGGGATCCAATAACAAAGCTGAGCACTGCAGAAAACAGATCAGAAAATATCGATGAAAATTGTCTACAATATACAGGTAGCATAGAAAATATTGCGGTAGCAGGGGAAATGCTGATCATCAGTATTTCTTCTTTTGTTCTCAAGCCTTGTGTATGTATGTGTTATTCTATAATTACATGCGCTTCCAAAAAAACTAATTTTGTGCAATCATCACTGCACAAAATATCTGCAATTATTTTGTAATCTATACGCATGAATGCCGTGTAGCAAAGATAAAAGAAAACTAACTTCGAATACGTTGAAAAGAAGGCAAAGGGTCATTTTTCTGTTGAAGTAGAAGAAGAATCCACAAACCCATTCAAAATTAACAAAAATCAAATCTGCAAAGGCATTCTTATCTTATCAAAACCTAATATATAATTATATAAAACCCAATAATTACGATAAATCAGCCAGAAAATACAGGCTTACCTGTCCGCGCAAATCGCGGCGAATCGCGGCGAAAAAATCGCGGCGATCCCCGCGATTTCGGGTGGTAAAACACGCTCGCCGCGGCCACCGCGTTTTTCCACCCGAAACCACCCGAAATTCAATCGCGGTGATGCGCGGAAATAGGCAAAAAACGCGCGAGCTGTACTGTAGTGACAAGTAATTTCTTTATTTCCCACAATGTTTTCTACCCCAAAAGACCAAACTTTAGCCTTTATAATTATAGTGCGTCAAAAGGCGTAACTGTTTAGAAAGAGTTAATAAGGGGCGTCAAAAGGCGTAACTATATAGATAGGGTTAATAAGGGGCGTCAAAAGGTGTAACTGTTTGAAAAGGATTATAAAGGGGCGTTAAAAGGAGTAACTGTTGAGATAGGGTTAATAAGGGGCGTCAAAAGGTGTAACTGTTTGGATAGGGTTAATAAGAGGCGTCAAAAGGCGTAGCTGTTTGGGTACGGTTAATAAGGGTCGTTAAAAGGCGTCACAGTTTGGAAAGGGTTAATTTACCTGAAAGTCCCATGCTTGACTGTCTGATCCCACTCCACACCCTGTCTGATCAGCACAGTCCACAAACTCAGTAAATATATTATAACATGAGACATTGGTAGATGTTCCAGTATAAAACAGTCCCGCTGCTTTTTATTCAAAGGTGTTGTGCACAGACGACAATATCAAGTGCATGGAATTTAGTATTTTTTGTGTTTTTGTGCAAAAAACATTGTGGGAAATGAAGAAATTGCTTGTCACAAGCAATTTCTTCATTTTCCACAATGTTCAAATGCCTTTATTTTATAGGGCGTCGAAAGGCGTAACAGTTTGGGAAGGGTTAATATGGGGCATCAAAAGGCGTAACTGTTGAGATAGGGTTAATAAGGGGCGTCAAAAGGCGTTACTGTTTAGAAAGAATTAATTTACCTGAAAGTCCCATGCTTGACTGTCTGATCCCACTCCACAGCCTGTCTGATCAGCACAATCCACAAACTCAGAAAATATATCATAACATGTCACATTGGTTGATGTTCCAGTATAAAACAGTCCCGCTGCTTTACGAAGTCCCTCCAACAAAAATATGGCATCCTCCATATAACCACAGGCCACCTGAATATAGAGTGAACATATTAATAAACAAGATGTGTTTGTGAACCACAAATGCCCCCAAAATGACAATGTTTTCATATTAAGTTTTCATGTTATGTGTTGAAATGGGTAAATGAATGAACTTGAGGAAGGTCATATTTCATGGAACAGAAAGATATCATTGAAAGCAGGTTACATACCAAACTTGAGCTTTGTATGTCAAATACTTTTGGAGAAAAGGCAAATGTTAAGTTTTTAGACAGACAGACAGACGGACACATGTAAAACAATATGCCCCAATCTCTCAATACTGTACTCTCCATGCCGAGGTCTATTGATTAAACCATCAAATATGACCTCTGCAGTTTTTGGTACGCCAACAGCCTATTTGGTCGTCATAATCTAATTATAGCATATCATACGAATTATCGAATCAAAATCATTCAGTTTTATCTTGCATGATCATTACATATACATTACGTCCCTTCTATTTTTGGTTGAAGCCGGTAACATTTGAATTATCGAATCAAAATCATTCAGTTTGATCTTGTTTGATTACGTATACATTATGTCGCTTCTATTTTTGGCTGAGGCCGGTAATTTGAAGCGTCAGCCAATGAAAGTTTGTATCAGCTTTTTAAATTGTTTTGTTGTATATAGCCAACGATTGGATACTGAAATCCCTCCAGGGCCCCGAGATTAGACGTGAAATGACCCCGCGAGAACAGAGCTCATTCTATCGAAATGGAATGTAGAGATAATGTGCTCTGTTCGTAAGAGAGTATCAATACTGGTACATAAAAGTAATAAAAAAGTCAATAGTTGCAAAATTGAGAATTGACAAAACCAATTAACTCCTATTAAATCTATGGACAGACTTAGATGGAACTTTCACAGAATGTTTGCACTCATCTGACCTTTTTCAAGCCAGGATGAAATGTAGGAAAATGCAACTTAACCTATTACCACATAATGACTCTATTTGACTCCCCACGAAATAATGGTCATGGAAAACATCGTGGAAAATGAAGAAATTGCTTGTGACAAGCAATTTCTTCATTTCCCACAATGTTTTCCACCCAAAAAGACCTAAAAATTAAAAATTCCACTAACTTGAAATTGTCGTCTGCAGGATCTTTCAATTTGGACAGCCCTAAAATTTCGTTGTTATGTAATGGGTTAACAATGCAAAACATATAACTCATCGGGTTTAAAAGTAGAGTTGTATACAAACACTTTACTTCTTTTTGTTGATAAATGGCCCAACACAAACACTTCCTTTTTTGGGAATAAACGAGTTATGACATTAATTCTCTCGTAAAGCTCACGATAAATGGTTTGGTAAATGTTAAAACTATGTATTTGTTTTTTAGTGTCTGTATACAACTCTACTGTTATAACCGATAGACTATACTTGTTTATATTGTGACTATGTCATCCTTGTATATCATGACTATGTTTTTACTCTTGTATGTTGTGACTACAGTATGTTTTTCGAAACTGTTATTGTTTCTCTTTAACCCATTACTAAATGACAAATTTTGGACAGTTCCAAATTCAAAGATGATGCAGACGACAATTTAAAGTGAATGGAAATTTTAATTTTTAGGCCTTTTTGTATGGAAAACATTGTGGGAAATGAAGAAATTGCTTGTCACAAGCAATTTCTTCATTTTCCACAATGTTTTCCAAAGTCATTATCTTGTGGGGAGTCAAAAGGAGTCACTGTGTGGTAATGGGTTAACTCTTGTATATTGTGACTACAGTATGTTTTTAAAAAATGTTATTGTTGCTCTTTAAAAGAGTGCTGAACTGACAAAGACACTTACAGTTACTGGATTGGCAGGTTGTGGATTAAACAGTTTAGCTGGATATGGATAATCAAACATGGCTAAATTAGACATAGAGTTTCTGATCCAGCCTTCTAGGTGGTATTGTTGTTTGTGTAACTATATAATTAATAAACAAACTTACAGTAACAGGGTTAGCAGGTAGTGGGTTAAACAGTTTAGCTGGATATGGATAATCAAACATGGCTAAATTAGACATAGAGTTTCTAATCCAGCCTTCTAGGTGGTGTACATCATTGTTGTTTGTGTAACTATATAATTAATAAACAAACTTACAGTTACAGGGTTAGCAGGTAGTGGGTTAAACAGTTTAGCTGGATATGGATAATCAAACATGGCTAAATTAGACATAGAGTTTCTGATCCAGCCCTCTAGGTGGTATACGTCATTGTTGTTTGTGTAACTATATAATTAATAAACAAACTTACAGTTACAGGGTTAGCAGGTAGTGGGTTAAACAGTTTAGCTGGATATGGATAATCAAACATGGCTAAATTAGACATAGAGTTTCTGATCCAGCCCTCTAGGTGGTATACATCATTGTTGTTTGTGTAACTATATAATTAATAAACAAACTTACAGTAACAGGGTTAGCAGGTAGTGGGTTAAACAGTTTAGCTGGATAGGGATAATCAAACATGGCTAAATTAGACATAGAGTTTCTGATCCAGCCTTCTAGGTGGTATATATCATTGTTGTTTGTGTAACTATATAATTAATAAACAAACTTACAGTAACAGGGTTAGCAGGTAGTGGGTTAAACAGTTTAGCTGGATATGGGTAATCAAACATGGCTAAATTAGACATAGAGTTTCTGATCCAGCCTTCTAGGTGGTATACATCATTGTTGTTTGTGTAACTATATAATTAATAAATAAACTTACAGTAACAGGGTTAATAGGTGGAGGGTTAAACAGTTTAGCTGGATATGGATAATCAAACATGGCTAAATTAGACATAGAGTTTCTGATCCAGCCTTCTAGGTGGTATACATCATTGTTGTTTGTGTAACTATATAATTAATAAACAAACTTGCAGTAACAGGGTTAGCAGGTAGTGGGTTAAACAGTTTAGCTGGATATGGATAATCAAACATGGCTAAATTAGACATAGAGTTTCTAATCCAGCCCTCTAGGTGGTATACATCATTGTTGTTTGTGTAACTATATAATTAATAAACAAACTTACAGTAACAGGGTTAGCAGGTAGAGGGTTAAACAGTTTAGATGGATATGGATAATCAAACATGGCTAAATTAGACATAGAGTTTCTAATCCAGCCTTCTAGGTGGTATATATCATTGTTGTTTGTGTAACTATATAATTAATAAACAAACTTACAGTAACAGGGTTAGCAGGTAGTGGGTTAAACAGTTTAGCTGGATATGGATAATCAAACATGGCTAAATTAGACATAGAGTTTCTGATCCAGCCCTCTAGGTGGTATACATCATTGTTGTTTGTGTAACTATATAATTAATAAACAAACTTACAGTTACAGGGTTAGCTGGTAGAGGGTTAAACAGTTTAGCTGGATATGGATAATCAAACATGGCTAAATTAGACATAGAGTTTCTAATCCAGCCCTCTAGGTGGTGTACATCATTGTTGTTTGTGTAACTATATAATTAATAAACAAACTTACAGTAACAGGGTTAGCTGGTAGAGGGTTAAACAGTTTAGCTGGATATGGATAATCAAACATGGCTAAATTAGACATAGAGTTTCTAATCCAGCCCTCTAGGTGGTATATATCATTGTTGTTTGTGTAACTATATAATTAATAAACAAACTTACAGTAACAGGGTTAGCTGGTAGAGGGTTAAACAGTTTAGATGGATATGGATAATCAAACATGGCTAAATTAGACATAGAGTTTCTGATCCAGCCCTCTAGGTGGTATACATCATTGTTTGTGTAACTATATAATTAATAAACAAACTTACAGTAACAGGGTTAGCAGGTAGTGGGTTAAACAGTTTAGCTGGATAGGGATAATCAAACATGGCTAAATTAGACATAGAGTTTCTGATCCAGCCTTCTAGGTGGTATACATCATTGTTGTTTGTGTAACTATATAATTAATAAACAAACTTACAGTTACAGGGTTAGCTGGTAGTGGGTTAAACAGTTTAGCTGGATATGGATAATCAAACATGGCTAAATTAGACATAGAGTTTCTGATCCAGCCTTCTAGGTGGTATACATCATTGTTGTTTGTGTAACTATATAATTAATAAACAAACTTACAGTAACAGGGTTAGCAGGTAGAGGGTTAAACAGTTTAGCTGGATATGGATAATCAAACATGGCTAAATTAGACATAGAGTTTCTGATCCAGCCTTCTAGGTGGTATACATCATTGTTGTTTGTGTAACTATATAATTAATAAACAAACTTACAGTAACAGGGTTAGCAGGTAGTGGGTTAAACAGTTTAGCTGGATATGGGTAATCAAACATGGCTAAATTAGACATAGAGTTTCTAATCCAGCCCTCTAGGTGGTATACATCATTGTTGTTTGTGTAACTATATAATTAATAAACAAACTTACAGTAACAGGGTTAGCAGGTAGTGGGTTAAACAGTTTAGCTGGATATGGATAATCAAACATGGCTAAATTAGACATAGAGTTTCTAATCCAGCCCTCTAGGTGGTATACATCATTGTTGTTTGTGTAACTATATAATTAATAAACAAACTTACAGTAACAGGGTTAGCAGGTAGTGGGTTAAACAGTTTAGCTGGATATGGATAATCAAACATGGCTAAATTAGACATAGAGTTTCTAATCCAGCCTTCTAGGTGATATATATCATTGTTGTTTGTGTAACTATATAATTAATAAACAAACTTACAGTTACAGGGTTAGCTGGTAGAGGGTTAAACAGTTTAGCTGGGTATGGATAATCAAACATGGCTAAATTAGACATAGAGTTTCTGATCCAGCCCTCTAGGTGGTATATATCATTGTTGTTTGTGTAACTATATAATTAATAAACAAACTTACAGTAACAGGGTTAGCAGGTAGTGGGTTAAACAGTTTAGCTGGATATGGATAATCAAACATGGCTAAATTAGACATAGAGTTTCTAATCCAGCCCTCTAGGTGGTATATATCATTGTTGTTTGTGTAACTATATAATTAATAAACAAACTTACAGTAACAGGGTTAGCTGGTAGAGGGTTAAACAGTTTAGCTGGATATGGATAATCAAACATGGCTAAATTAGACATAGAGTTTCTAATCCAGCCCTCTAGGTGGTATACATCATTGTTGTTTGTGTAACTATATAATTAATAAATAAACTTACAGTAACAGGGTTAGCTGGTAGAGGGTTAAACAGTTTAGCTGGATATGGATAATCAAACATGGCTAAATTAGACATAGAGTTTCTGATCCAGCCTTCTAGGTGGTACACATCATTGTTGTTTGTGTAACTATATAATTAATAAACAAACTTACAGTAACAGGGTTAGCTGGTAGTGGGTTAAACAGTTTAGCTGGATATGGATAATCAAACATGGCTAAATTAGACATAGAGTTTCTAATCCAGCCCTCTAGGTGGTGTACATCATTGTTGTTTGTGTAACTATATAATTAATAAACAAACTTACAGTAACAGGGTTAGCTGGTAGTGGGTTAAACAGTTTAGCTGGATATGGATAATCAAACATGGCTAAATTAGACATAGAGTTTCTAATCCAGCCCTCTAGGTGGTGTACATCATTGTTGTTTGTGTAACTATATAATTAATAAACAAACTTACAGTAACAGGGTTAGCAGGTAGTGGGTTAAACAGTTTAGCTGGATATGGGTAATCAAACATGGCTAAATTAGACATAGAGTTTCTAATCTAGCCCTCTAGGTGGTACACATCATTGTTGTTTGTGTAACTATATAATTAATAAACAAACTTACAGTAACAGGGTTAGCTGGTAGTGGGTTAAACAGTTAAGCTGGATATGGATAATCAAACATGGCTAAATTAGACATAGAGTTTCTAATCCAGCCTTCTAGGTGGTATACATCATTGTTGTTTGTGTAACTATATAATTAATAAACAAACTTACAGTAACAGGGTTAGCAGGTAGTGGTTTAACAGTTTAGCTGGATATGGGTAATCAAACATGGCTAAATTAGACATAGAGTTTCTTATCCAGCCTTCTAGGTGGTATACATCATTGTTGTTTGTGTAACTATATAATTAATAAACAAACTTACAGTAACAGGGTTAGCTGGTAGTGGGTTAAACAGTTTAGCTGGATATGGGTAATCAAACATGGCTAAATTAGACATAGAGTTTCTAATCCAGCCCTCTAGGTGGTATATATCATTGTTGTTTGTGTAACTATATAATTAATAAACAAACTTACAGTAACAGGGTTAGCTGGTAGTGGGTTAAACAGTTTAGCTGGATATGGATAATCAAACATGGCTAAATTAGACATAGAGTTTCTAATCCAGCCATCTAGGTGGTATATATCATTGTTGTTTGTGTAACTATATAATTAATAAACAAACTTACAGTAACAGGGTTAGCAGGTAGAGGGTTAAACAGTTTAGCTGGATATGGGTAATCAAACATGGCTAAATTAGACATAGAGTTTCTGATCCAGCCTTCTAGGTGGTATACATCATTGTTGTTTGTGTAACTATATAATTAATAAACAAACTTACAGTAACAGGGTTAGCAGGTAGTGGGTTAAACAGTTTAGCTGGATATGGGTAATCAAACATGGCTAAATTAGACATAGAGTTTCTGATCCAGCCCTCTAGGTGGTATATATCATTGCTGTTTGTGTAACTATATAATAAATAAACAAACTTACAGTAACAGGGTTAGCAGGTAGTGGGTTAAACAGTTTAGCTGGATATGGATAATCAAACATGGCTAAATTAGACATAGAGTTTCTAATCCAACCCTCTAGGTGGTATATATCATTGTTGTTTGTGTAACTATATAATTAATAAACAAACTTACAGTAACAGGGTTAGCTGGTAGAGGGTTAAACAGTTTAGCTGGATATGGATAATCAAACATGGCTAAATTAGACATAGAGTTTCTAATCCAGCCCTCTAGGTGGTGTACATCATTGTTGTTTGTGTAACTATATAATTAATAAACAAACTTACAGTAACAGGGTTAGCAGGTAGTGGGTTAAACAGTTTAGCTGGATATGGATAATCAAACATGGCTAAATTAGACATAGAGTTTCTAATCCAGCCCTCTAGGTGGTATACATCATTGTTGTTTGTGTAGCTATATAATTAATAAACAAACTTACAGTTACAGGGTTAGCTGGTAGAGGGTTAAACAGTTTAGCTGGATATGGATAATCAAACATGGCTAAATTAGACATAGAGTTTCTGATCCAGCCTTCTAGGTGGTATATATCATTGTTGTTTGTGTAACTATATAATTAATAAACAAACTTACAGTTACAGGGTTAGCTGGTAGAGGGTTAAACAGTTTAGCTGGATATGGATAATCAAACATGGCTAAATTAGACATAGAGTTTCTAATCCAGCCCTCTAGGTGGTGTACATCATTGTTGTTTGTGTAACTATATAATTAATAAACAAACTTACAGTAACAGGGTTAGCAGGTAGTGGGTTAAACAGTTTAGCTGGATATGGATAATCAAACATGGCTAAATTAGACATAGAGTTTCTAATCCAGCCCTCTAGGTGGTATACATCATTGTTGTTTGTGTAACTATATAATTAATAAACAAACTTACAGTAACAGGGTTAGCTGGTAGAGGGTTAAACAGTTTAGCTGGATATGGGTAATCAAACATGGCTAAATTAGACATAGAGTTTCTAATCCAGCCCTCTAGGTGGTATACATCATTGTTGTTTGTGTAGCTATATAATTAATAAACAAACTTACAGTTACAGGGTTAGCTGGTAGAGGGTTAAACAGTTTAGCTGGATATGGATAATCAAACATGGCTAAATTAGACATATAGTCCATGAGCCAGGACCCCAATTTTGGCCGATTATTACCACTCGGAGGGAGTAAATCTTTTTGCACTTTTTGATGAGTCTGATATCTATACTTTATGTTTCAGTATGATAGCAATGCCAGAATGGTAGCTTATGCCTCGAAAAACCCTTGTTTTCAGAGGTACCCTTTACTCACATTTTTTTCTTCTGATTTCTGACGAAATAAAATATGCACAGGTTCAGCCCCTAACATTACTATTTTTGCAAAATTCCTGGTTTATAATTGTGATAAAGGATAGGGCAGCACATTGAGAAGGTTTTCAGTGGTCTAAACTGTCATTTATTACATTCTTTTAGTGTACGCAGAGAACCTCGTACTTGGACTGGAATTCTAAGGGAAAATTGGCAAATAAAAGTGCTTTTTGGACAAATACAGCATTTTTTAAAATCTATTTGCACTCTTTTATTTGCCTTATATCTAAGGGCAGCGTTTCACTACGAAATCAATGTCAGTATGGTAGCTTATGCCCCAGAAAACACTTGTTTTAAGGGGCACCCTTTACTCACAAAATTTTCTTCTGTCCTCTGGTGAAACAAAGCATGCATTGGTTTAGCCCTGAACATTACTACTTTTGCAAAGCTCTTGATTATTAATTGTGATAAAGGATGGGGCAATGCAATGAGAAGTTTAGCAGTAGTCTAAAATGACATTTGTTTAATGCATCTAGTGTACGCAGAGAACTAGTTACTTGGGACTCGAATTCCCCGGGAAAAAGCAAATGATAGTGCGCATTGAACAAATTGAGTCAGTTTTTGTATCTTTTTGCATTTTCTGAATTGTCTGTTATCTTAGGACATTGTTTCCTCGTTATATCAATGTCAGAATGGTAGCTAATACCCCACTTATATTTAGGGGTACACTTTACTCACACGTTTTTCCTTTGATCTCTAATGAAACCAATCAAACTTATGTTCGACCCTTTATATTAAATCTCTTGCATTTTTTTCATTTTAAATGAACATAAGTACTGGAGAAGCATATTGAGAAGTTTTACATTTGTCTTAAATGTCATTTGTTGTGTGATTCTAGTGTACACAGAGAACTATTACTTACACTCAAATTTTCCGAAAAAGAAACAACAAAGAATATTGCTTTTTGGACAAGTAAAGCAAGTTTTGTTATCTAAATGAATTTTGAATTAGCACAATTATCAGATTATATTATATGAGCATGATTTTCGTGTACAGCTATTTTTTGTTACATCATAAACCATTTGGTATCCAACGAATAATGCTTTTTATACGTTTTGTTGATCACAGAATTTACATTTAGAATCTATTGTAAATAAATTACAATAAATGAAAATTCTGCAGTCTACACAACGTCTAATGCATTAATTATTAGATACCAAGGCCCGGTTGTATAAACATTGGTTAGCGCTAACTAAATGTTTAAATATTTGTATGGGTTAAAATTAACTGTGTTGTCAAAACAGATATTTAACCACTAGTTAGCGCTAATCGAAGTTTATACAACAGGGCCAAAGTGGTTTGTGATGTAACCAAAAATGGCTGGATACGAAAATAATACTGACTTTGTTGGCATAATTTCTTTAATCACCGCGGATCAGAAATAAATAAAAAACAAAACATAACACCATAATTTAAAGTAAATTCTTCATTTAATGTTATATTACTTCAAATCACGAAAGCATAAACAGTACAAGTAACTATATAAACTACTGTCTCATGCTACATACTTGTACGTAGAAAGCCATGTATTATTTGAAAGAGTACACAGAAAAGTTAATTCCTCATGAAATTGAATAAGACAAAGGGAGGGGGAAATAGTTTAATTGTGAAACTAAATTAGTTGGAGCGAATGGCATTGTGAGATTTTTTAATGAAATCTTATTGACAGATAGCCTGTGCCAAAACAATTTTTATCGGTATATATTTGGTGTTTAACGTAACTCGGTGGGTCATCTATTAGTGTATCAAATAAAGAGTCAATACGGTTATATCGTGTACATAATTTCTATGGAGAAATACGATTGTGATGTTTCTATAAAATATATCTCAATGAAAAAATATAACCTATGCAAACAATTGGTTCCCCTAAAAAGCCCCCTCCCTCTTTTTGTCTTAAAACTCAATATTTGCAGTGGAAGGATAGACAAAGTGCTCTTATGGTATATTTGTACAATGCGTACAAAAACTATATTATAACACAATATGAAAAATTACTCTAGTTAATGTGATTGCAATCAGTTCACTTGTTTTTCCCGTTTCATCTACCGGTATTTGGGAAGAAAAACACTTTCTATCTGAATCTTGAAATTAAGGCGATTGTTTCGCAATGTATCCTTTGAACTATACAGCACATGCAATGTATGGAAATTTGGAAATTGTGTTTGTCATTTTGTCAGGTATTAACATGCTAAAATATATAACTGATGGGACTTTGTAATTCTGATGTTAACACGGATAAACATATTGGCTATGTTTTATTTAATTCAATTTCATATTCGTGTGTACATGTGGTCTAATTATACACTGTAATTGACTTCAATATACAGAATGGTTTAAGGAAAAAGAAACAACACTGCTACAGTAATGCCAAGCATCTTTGCTGAAAGAAAACTGTTACAAAATAGCTTTTTGAAGCCATTTTGTCACGGAACTGATCAAAGATAAAGAAATAAAACCTTGTAACAGTTATTACGTACATATTGAAATGAAGCCGATTGCTATTTGACGTAATATACTATTCCAGCAATGTATGACATTACATCGTTAAATGGAATTACTAAAGAATAAAAACAAAAATGAGGTTAAAATAAATGACAAAGCTAAACTTAGAATATGTTATACCAATTAAACATATGCTAGAAAACAAAATGATATTTACAATACAACATAACAATGTCAAATTGCATCATGCAGAGTTTAAATGGACAGTTAAGAAAGCAAGAGTCGCTACACGGGTTTCTCTACAGTGTATATCTACTGCAGAAATAAATTAATATGAAGTGAAAGAAATGATACATAGAAAGCAATGCTGATGTTTTGCATTCGAAGCAAACTATTTAAATGCAGTATCATGACATTTGGCAGCAATTAGAACCTTTGATTTTACTATCACACATGTTCAATCCTTCCAAAAAGACTTCAGGCTACCCATGCATTAATTCATATAAGACAACATAATGTCACCTGTGTAAAGCATTGGAACGATTGGTATTCTTGAAAAAAGCTTCATGTTGTTGATCATTTAGACGAGTACAATCAAAGACATGTTGATATAACGAGGAGTGGAAATGTCTGAAATACATGGCAATGAAATACTTTTGTCATTCTTCAGCACTTGATAGTTATTGCTATCAGGAATGTTAAGTGCTTGCGAGAATCATTTTATCCCGCCATTCATTTCTTTGTAAAGTTTCTTGTAGAAGGATAAAACCAAATTACTACTGGTCTTAGTTTCATTAATGATAGCATATGCTCATTCATACATAGTTCTAAGCGTTCAAAGTACACAATCAGCAAATCTGTCTATAATGCCGTTTACCGAAGCTATACAGATATTTACTAGAAAGAGGACATCACTCTGAATAAGTTACATTGTTTGAAAAAGAACAGCAGATTAAGACATATTGTACCTAGGAGAGACATTTTCAAGCATTCAAAACGTTGTTTTTAAAATTATATGTGGTTATATTCACTGTATGAATAAACTTTTATTTGGAGTTGGAACCAAAATCAGAATTGTTTTCCCCACGATTTTCAAGGTTGATGTAAGTATATGCACAAGTCCGAACACTCACGTGATATTGTCGACGTGTCAACGTTATCAAATGACCCAGAAATATATAGAATGCTGTCGAGGGTTTTTTTTTTCATTTCATTTCATTTTCTTGTCATCGTGCAAAAATTACATTATTTTGCAACACTTGATAAAAGCTACAAAGTCGAAATGCTTTTTGAAGAATAAAAAAAAGGTTATGCTGAAGTTTATTTCAGTACTACTTTAAATAATGCATCTCAATTTAGAATTTATATACATGTCTTTAGGTTAAATCACTCGTATTGGAATACGTAGTTATACATGAAACTGGGGGACAACGAAAGGAATTTCATTCTTTCTCTGTCCCCGTCCCCTAATGGAAATCATACAATTAGCGATAACATAATCACGAGGGCAACTCTACCAATAATTCTTACGGAGATTTTTCAATAACACGTGCGTAGATATGATAAATCTACTCGTATGTATGCTTTATCATGTAGAAGGCTCATTGCCTTAGCAGTCCTACCATTAGTATAACACTATTTTGCAATCTCTTTGCTGTGAATATTTTTGTGGTGATGGTAATACTGAATATTAATATGAAACAAATAAGAGATGTGTTGATAAAGAGATTTTATATGTGCTATTTCTTAAAATCCGTGCCAAATCACTACAATAGACAAAAAGATAACATATTTTATCTGTTCAAGTCAAACACGTGCTATACATAATAAAGGGCTTGTCAGTGAAAGTAAATGAATTTATTTCATTAACAGGTACCTCAGAAACCAACGACTATTTTGAAACAAACTACAATAGATACCGATACCATCCACACTATTACTATAGATCGTATGCTATAGTTAATGTTGGAAGAACTGAGATGACAATAATTTACTTACAGACAGACAGAGAGACAATGTCATGTAGATGGGCGGCGATTTGATACAATTTAATACGACCACTGGGCTTAAAAACTGCTCTTCTTTTCACATGTCCAGACTCAGACTCAATATAAAATGTACAATAAATAATACATCTACGAATCTTTTTAAAATATACAAGACGTTTGTTTGTTTTTGTTGTGTTTTTGTGGTTTTTGCATCAAATCATAAACCATGTCATATATTCAAGGCAAATTAGAATTAGACGGTTCGTAGATTTAACAAAGAAATGTATTCTCTGCGTACATTCTAAATATCTTTTTTGTATTTCCAAACCTTAATCTTATTCTTGAAAAAATGAAAAAAATACACATTTTACAGTGTTCTAATCTTTTAAGTAATAGATGTAATATCTGCGTAAGAATACCCTCATACTTAGTATGTCCAGATGATATAAACGTGTAAAACGTAATACAAATCATCGATTAAGTATATCAACCACAGGCTATATTTCAAAGCAAGTGACACTGCTTTGAATGCCCATTTATTAAAAGAATGATGCTTTAGGCCTTAACTTAGAAATAAATCAACAAGGTTTTTAGTATATATTTAATGCAAAATTCTGAGATTAAATATAGGTTGGTGTATTGATATACGATTTTGTCGCCTTGTATTTACACTAGAATTACCCCCATTAAAATATATTAATTTGGTTGCGAACGACATAGTTCATATAATTGTATGATATCTATTTCATTGCAAATATATGATTTTCCAGTGTAGAGCTTTTAATTTATATTGAATCAGTTGTTCATTGTTAAATTAAGTGAAAATAAACGTGCATGTGATTTCAGTTTTGTTTAGTAATGTAAAATCCCATTTTGCACTGAATTCTTAATATTTGTACACAAAACGACCACCTAATGCTTTATACAGAGTTTTGGAATCAATTGGGAACACTGGCAATGCATAAGGATTCGCTTAAACAGCTTGAAACACTGAGAATCCTTATTCAAATATAGGTACGAACATTTCAGGGTACGAATCGGTCATATTTTCTTCGGTCTCTCGGGACTCTTTCTAAGGTTTTTGTGTCATGAATTGGGCTTGAATCAATTACTAGACATCACAAATTATATTTGTGAGTCCTAATATGTAGCAAGATGCATTTTGGCTTCCGAAAAGTGAAAAATTGTCAAACAAAAATGCGTGTATTACGTTCAACGAAGGGGCCGGTATATTGTTTTCTGAATTATAGTCTAGAAAGACCATATAACCGAGTTTTAATGAAATGAGACTGAAACTAAGTTCCCAAAGATTGTTTGGACATAGAACAAATTCACGAACAACTTTTTAATTTATCATACACGTCCGAAAGAAATCGCATCAACTTTTTCATTTGTGACAGGGTAGAAATGGGGTGGGTTCAGAAAGTGGTGATTTTCTCGGCATAAGCTACCAATTTCGGACTGCTATCATACCAATAAGTTAACTACACATATCAAACTACTCAGAAAGTGCAAAAAGAATTACTCCCTCCAAGTGGTAATAAAAAGTTGTCTGGCTCATGGACTAATAGAGTTTCTGATCCAGCCTTCTAGGTGGTATATATCATTGTTGTTTGTGTAACTATATAATTAATAAACAAACTTACAGTTACAGGGTTAGCTGGTAGAGGGTTAAACAGTTTAGCTGGATATGGATAATCAAACATGGCTAAATTAGACATAGAGTTTCTGATCCAGCCCTCTAGGTGGTATATATCATTGTTGTTTGTGTAACTATATAATTAATAAACAAACTTACAGTAACAGGGTTAGCAGGTAGAGGGTTAAACAGTTTAGCTGGATATGGATAATCAAACATGGCTAAATTAGACATAGAGTTTCTAATCCAGCCCTCTAGGTGGTATACATCATTGTTGTTTGTGTAACTATATAATTAATAAACAAACTTACAGTAACAGGGTTAGCTGGTAGAGGGTTAAACAGTTTAGCTGGATATGGGTAATCAAACATGGCTAAATTAGACATAGAGTTTCTGATCCAGCCCTCTAGGTGGTACACATCATTGTTGTTTGTGTAACTATATAATTAATAAACAAACTTACAGTAACAGGGTTAGCAGGTAGTGGGTTAAACAGTTTAGCTGGATATAGATAATCAAACATGGCTAAATTAGACATAGAGTTTCTAATCCAGCCCTCTAGGTGGTATATATCATTGTTGTTTGTGTAACTATATAATTAATAAACAAACTTACAGTAACAGGGTTAGCAGGTAGAGGGTTAAACAGTTTAGCTGGATATGGATAATCAAACATGGCTAAATTAGACATAGAGTTTCTAATCCAGCCCTCTAGGTGGTACACATCATTGTTGTTTGTGTAACTATATAATTAATAAACAAACTTACAGTAACAGGGTTAGCAGGTAGAGGGTTAAACAGTTTAGCTGGATATGGATAATCAAACATGGCTAAATTAGACATAGAGTTTCTGATCCAGCCCTCTAGGTGGTATATATCATTGTTGTTTGTGTAACTATATAATTAATAAACAAACTTACAGTAACAGGGTTAGCAGGTAGAGGGTTAAACAGTTTAGCTGGATATGGATAATCAAACATGGCTAAATTAGACATAGAGTTTCTAATCTAGCCCTCTAGGTGGTACACATCATTGTTGTTTGTGTAACTATATAATTAATAAACAAACTTACAGTAACAGGGTTAGCTGGTAGAGGGTTAAACAGTTTAGCTGGATATGGATAATCAAACATGGCTAAATTAGACATAGAGTTTCTAATCCAGCCCTCTAGGTGGTGTACATCATTGTTGTTTGTGTAACTATATAATTAATAAACAAACTTACAGTAACAGGGTTAGCAGGTAGTGGGTTAAACAGTTTAGCTGGATATGGATAATCAAACATGGCTAAATTAGACATAGAGTTTCTAATCCAGCCTTCTAGGTGGTATATATCATTGTTGTTTGTGTAACTATATAATTAATAAACAAACTTACAGTAACAGGGTTAGCTGGTAGAGGGTTAAACAGTTTAGCTGGATATGGATAATCAAACATGGCTAAATTAGACAGAGTTTCTGATCCAGCCTTCTAGGTGGTACACATCATTGTTGTTTGTGTAACTATATAATTAATAAACAAACTTACAGTAACAGGGTTAGCAGGTAGAGGGTTAAACAGTTAAGCTGGATATGGATAATCAAACATGGCTAAATTAGACATAGAGTTTCTGATCCAGCCCTCTAGGTGGTATACATCATTGTTGTTTGTGTAACTATATAATTAATAAACAAACTTGCAGTAACAGGGTTAGCAGGTAGTGGGTTAAACAGTTTAGCTGGATATGGATAATCAAACATGGCTAAATTAGACATAGAGTTTCTAATCCAGCCCTCTAGGTGGTATATATCATTGTTGTTTGTGTAACTATATAATTAATAAACAAACTTACAGTAACAGGGTTAGCAGGTAGTGGGTTAAACAGTTTAGCTGGATATGGATAATCAAACATGGCTAAATTAGACATAGAGTTTCTGATCCAGCCTTCTAGGTGGTATATATCATTGTTGTTTGTGTAACTATATAATTAATAAACAAACTTACAGTAACAGGGTTAGCTGGTAGTGGGTTAAACAGTTTAGCTGGATATGGATAATCAAACATGGCTAAATTAGACATAGAGTTTCTAATCCAGCCTTCTAGGTGGTATACATCATTGTTGTTTGTGTAACTATATAATTAATAAACAAACTTACAGTAACAGGGTTAGCAGGTAGTGGGTTAAACAGTTTAGTTGGATATGGATAATCAAACATGGCTAAATTAGACATAGAGTTTCTAATCCAGCCCTCTAGGTGGTATATATCATTGTTGTTTGTGTAACTATATAATTAATAAACAAACTTACAGTAACAGGGTTAGCAGGTAGAGGGTTAAACAGTTTAGCTGGATATGGATAATCAAACATGGCTAAATTAGACATAGAGTTTCTAATCCAGCCCTCTAGGTGGTATACATCATTGTTGTTTGTGTAACTATATAATTAATAAACAAACTTACAGTAACAGGGTTAGCAGGTAGTGGGTTAAACAGTTTAGCTGGATATGGATAATCAAACATGGCTAAATTAGACATAGAGTTTCTGATCCAGCCCTCTAGGTGGTACACATCATTGTTGTTTGTGTAACTATATAATTAATAAACAAACTTGCAGTAACAGGGTTAGCAGGTAGTGGGTTAAACAGTTTAGCTGGATATGGATAATCAAACATGGCTAAATTAGACATAGAGTTTCTGATCCAGCCCTCTAGGTGGTATACGTCATTGTTGTTTGTGTAACTATATAATTAATAAACAAACTTACAGTAACAGGGTTAGCAGGTAGAGGGTTAAACAGTTTAGCTGGGTATGGATAATCAAACATGGCTAAATTAGACATAGAGTTTCTAATCCAGCCCTCTATGTGGTATACATCATTGTTGTTTGTGTAACTATATAATTAATAAACAAACTTACAGTAACAGGGTTAGCAGGTAGTGGGTTAAACAGTTTAGCTGGATATGGATAATCAAACATGGCTAAATTAGACATAGAGTTTCTGATCCAGGCCTCTAGGTGGTATACATCATTGTTGTTTGTGTAACTATATAATTAATTAACAAACTTGCAGTAACAGGGTTAGCAGGTAGTGGGTTAAACAGTTTAGCTGGATATGGATAATCAAACATGGCTAAATTAGACATAGAGTTTCTGATCCAGGCCTCTAGGTGGTATACATCATTGTTGTTTGTGTAACTATATAATTAATTAACAAACTTACAGTAACAGGGTTAGCAGGTAGTGGGTTAAACAGTTTAGCTGGATATGGATAATCAAACATGGCTAAATTAGACATAGAGTTTCTGATCCAGCCTTCTAGGTGGTATACATCATTGTTGTTTGTGTAACTATATAATTAATAAACAAACTTACAGTAACAGGGTTAGCAGGTAGAGGGTTAAACAGTTTAGCTGGGTATGGATAATCAAACATGGCTAAATTAGACATAGAGTTTCTGATCCAGCCCTCTAGGTGGTATACATCATTGTTGTTTGTGTAACTATATAATCAATAAACAAACTTACAGTAACAGGGTTAGCAGGTAGTGGGTTAAACAGTTTAGCTGGGTATGGATAATCAAACATGGCTAAATTAGACATAGAGTTTCTGATCCAGCCTTCTAGGTGGTATGTATCATTGTTGTTTGTGTAACTATATAATTAATAAACAAACTTACAGTAACAGGGTTAGCAGGTAGTGGGTTAAACAGTTTAGCTGGATATGGATAATCAAACATGGCTAAATTAGACATAGAGTTTCTGATCCAGCCTTCTAGGTGGTATATATCATTGTTGTTTGTGTAACTATATAATTAATAAACAAACTTACAGTAACAGGGTTAGCAGGTAGAGGGTTAAACAGTTTAGCTGGATATGGATAATCAAACATGGCTAAATTAGACATAGAGTTTCTAATCCAGCCTTCTAGGTGGTATATATCATTGTTGTTTGTGTAACTATATAATTAATAAACAAACTTACAGTAACAGGGTTAGCTGGTAGAGGGTTAAACAGTTTAGCTGGATATGGATAATCAAACATGGCTAAATTAGACATAGAGTTTCTAATCCAGCCTTCTAGGTGGTATATATCATTGTTGTTTGTGTAACTATATAATTAATAAACAAACTTACAGTAACAGGGTTAGCAGGTAGTGGGTTAAACAGTTTAGCTGGATATGGATAATCAAACATGGCTAAATTAGACATAGAGTTTCTAATCCAGCCCTCTATGTGGTATACGTCATTGTTGTTTGTGTAACTATATAATTAATAAACAAACTTACAGTAACAGGGTTAGCAGGTAGTGGGTTAAACAGTTTAGCTGGATATGGATAATCAAACATGGCTAAATTAGACATAGAGTTTCTAATCCAGCCTTCTAGGTGGTACACATCATTGTTGTCCTTCAGTGGTTTACAGAGTTTGAATGTGCTGGACAGCTTGGCCAATCCTGAAACAGAAAAGGGTGGAAAAGCTGTGAAGTTGACCACAGAATAATTATACTTTTAAGGCAGGACAGAAAAAGATCAATATACATAGGATATAATCATATCATTTGACTAAGGGTAAAATAGGTATGCCAAGACAATTCTTCCTGCCAAAGTTCAAGTCTATAGTCTAAATGGCTAATAAGAATCTAAACTGGAACAAACTTTATTTAACAAATCACATCTGATCTAATCATATGTTATGTTCTCAATACACTATTCATGACCATTTGTTGATTGTTAACCCTTTCTTTAACTAGAACTGTCGCAAAGCGGACAAATACCACCCCCACCCCCATTAGCGCCTTGTCAATGAAAAAGTGCTATAGGTCAAAAAGTTCTTTAGTTGGAGCACAGACACAGATTTTAAACAAAATGTCAATTGTGAACTTGGCCTTTGACCAGCATGACCCCCAAACAATAAGGCACCTCCTTGGGTCATGAGCAATAACTGTGTAAAGTCTCATGACCCTAGGTCAACAGGTTCTTGACTTAGTTCATGGAAACGGATTAAGTCCAATTGTGACCTTTACCCTTGACCTTTGTGACCCAAAAACATTAGGGCACCTCCTTAGGTCATGGGCAACAACTGTTTTAAGTTTCATGATCCTAGGTCAACAGGTTCTTGAGTTAGAGCACAGAAATGAAAAGGTCTACGGACACACTGATGGACGGACAGACAGACATGGTGAAACCAATATAACCCCCTCGACTTCGTAGGTAGGGGGTATAAATAATACACAGTTTTAAATACCAAAGGAGTTTATAGGGGTTTTACGCTTTCTGTTTCAGTGTCATTTTTTTGTCTTCTACATTAACTTAAACAAGCGTGCCTTAGTCACAATATAAGCCGCAAGGCTGCAATTTTGATAAGCCCCAGAGACTAAGTTTTAAGGGAGCATAACTCAGGCAAAAAAAAGTGAACCATAAAATCTTTACTTCACGCACATTTATCCATTAAGGTGATAACATTGACCAAGTTTCAAAAAGATCCAGACAGAAACTTTGGAGTTGCGTTGACAAGGAAAGTGGATGGACAGACAGACAGATGGGCCGACTGACGGACAGAGGGAGAAGATAACGCCAATATATGACCGCCTCCAGCTGCGTATAAAAATTGACTAGTATGAAATGTTATCATTGCGAAATGGCTCACAGAGCAAGTCTCATACCTGAAGCCCCTTGTTTAGCTGTATTCTGCAGCTCCACAAATGCCTGCTGTATACGAGATTTACAGTTTGGGGTGGCCGATTCAAAATCTTTTGTTACAGCATTGAAGAAGAATGTTCTGTCTAGGTCAGGTGTGAGTAGATAGATAGGTGCACTTGCTGCGATACTCCCGGTGATCAGGTTTGGGTACTTGAATCTCATAAAGGCACTCAGCATACCTCCATAACTGAAATATAAACAAGAACATTTAATTGATGGAAGTTGATGAAAAGTGCAATATATATTTTCAAAATGCCAGGCTTTTTCAAAATGCCAGGCTTTGTTCTCAAGAAGGTCATTTTGGGTCTAGATGAAATACATCAATGGAACCTAGAGATAATTCAAGGATATTGAAAAAAATTGTCAGTCATAAGACATTTCTAATGAGTACCTCAAACAAAGAGAGTGATATCCAATCAGTAAAGAGATCAAGCGTAGGCCTTGAAACCGAAATGTTGCGAGTTCAAACAAGAGTACTACAGGTGATCCTTGGGGTTTTTAACAGCCCATACATTCAGAGCAAGTACTGGTGCAGTTGCAACGAAGCAGAATGGAGAGGTATTAATCCAAGTTGTACGAATTTGTTTTTCAATCGATATAACATGAATATGCTTAAACAAGGGACTTAATGGATTTGGAAGTACTTTAATATATTATACAGTTTAGATGTAAAAAATATAAGTGCTTTTCTACTTTCTTACCTGCCCCCAAAAGCTATGACAGGACAATTTTTAGCACCCAGTGATGTTTTCAGGAAATCGATCAGAACCGCATAATCGGCCATGGCTTGTTCAACTGTCAAGAGTCCCATGTTCTGGGGTAGGAATGTTTCATTACCAAACGGGAGTGATTTGCCATAGTATCTCTGAAAATACAAGAAGAAATTCATATTTAGCCCAATACCATCTTCCCTAGCCAAGGTTGAACCCACCTATGTTTGTATTCACCCTTGGCGGATTTAGTCCAATTTTCTTGAAATCGCGAAGCGCCGCCTAGCAGTTGTCTTGCTGGTTGTTTACGTTATTTCGTCCATTATTGATGACGTCATTAACGTGTGTTGTCTTTCGCGTCATATCTCATGCAGATTAGGTAAAAGTTAGCTGCTTCTTTAGTCGAGTGGTCTAAAGTATAATAATTTGTAGATTAAAGATAGGGAATTCCTGTCTAATGCAGTGAAATTCATAGGAAAAATCGTCCATCTTCGCGTTTTAGAGTTGCAAATGTAATGCCTTTTCCCACCCGTTGTCATGAATTGGTTACTCATAACAAAAGTATCAGTCGACAATCTGAATGGTTCTAGCGAGACCTCGCTGGAACCAATGAAATCGCTTTCCAGGAGACCAAGAAAACCGGATTAACTACGCCAAGGGTGAATACAGAAACGACGTTACATCGTAGGTGTCACCATTGGCTTGCGAAGATGGCCCAATACCAGATGTAAGTTTTTCAGACTTATCCAATTTCAAAGATGGTGAATTAAGGTGAATAAAATTTTACATTTTTTTGTCTTTCTTGATAGAAAACATTGTGAGAAATGAAGAAATTGTCTGTCACAAGCAATTTCTTCATTTTCCTAAATATTTTCCCAAACCTTTACCTTGCGTAGAGTCATCATGTGGGAATGTGTTAACTGTTTCACAAATGGCGAACAAGAGTGCCATGGTCACAATATACGCCGCCACTTATAAAACTTGAGACAAAAAAAAATGACATTGACAAGGATTTATAAATATTCACTCAAAAACCTGTAAAAAGTTGTGATCACAAAAAGGTTTTCATAAATATCCAGTCAAACCTGGAAGGAATTGCGTTCACAAGGCTAAAATATCATTAAGCCCCAGAGACTAAGATTGAAGGGGGCATAACTCAGACGAAATCAATGAACCTTAAAATCCTTACTTCATGCACATCTACCAATTTAGGTAATAACATCTACCAAGTTTCATTAGAATCCAGTCAGAATCTTAGGAGGAGTTGCGTTGACAAGGCTGCAATTTCAATCAGCCCCAGAGACTAAGTTTTAAGGGGGCATAACTCTGGAAAAAAATCAATGAACCATAAAATCCTTCCTACATGCACATCTACTAATTGAGGTGATAACATTGACCAAGTGTCATTAAGATCCAGCGAGAAACTTAGGAGTTGGGTTGACAAGGCTGCAATTTCAATAAGCCCCAGAGACTAAGTTTTAAAGAGGCATAACTCTGGCAAAAATCAATGAACCATAAAATGCTTCCTTCATGCACATCTACCAATTGAGGTGATAACATTGACCAAGTTTCATTAAGATCCAGCAAGAAACTTAGGAGAAGTTGCGTTGACAAGGCTGCAATTTCAATAAGCCCCAGAGACTAAGTTTTTAAGGGGCATAACTCAGGCAAAAATCAACGAACCATAAAATCCTTCCTTCATGCACATCTACCAATTGAGGTGATAACATTGACCAAGTTTCAAGAAGATCCAGCCAGAAACTTAGGAGGAGTTGCGTTGACAAGAAAAGTGGACGCACGTACGGATGGACGGACCGACGGAGAAGATGACGCCAATATACGTCCGCCTCCGGTGGCGTATAAAAAATCAGGTAGTCCAAATTTAAAGATATTGCAGATGACAAAATTAGTATTATGAAAATAAGGATCTTTGAACATCAAAGAATGCAAAGCACTGAAGGAAAAGGAGTAAATGTTGATTATTTAACAGACTAATAAATGGGAGAAAATTATCTGCCTACCTCTATCCATTCAGGGGCGTAAGAACTTTTAGAAAAGGAGATAGAAAAGGAGAAAAAAAACTTTGAAGAGTTAATAATAAAGGTTAACACATTTTCCCTGTAATAAGTTTTTTGGTATCAAGCTGTTAGTATTAATTTCTAATCTTCTACAAAAACTTATTTTCGTAATTAATTTTCTCTGGGTGAAGTCTTTCTCCCTGTTGGCATCTCATTAGACTAACCAATTACCAAGCAATAAAATTTTAGATCAGCCCAAATTCAAAGATGTTGCAGACAACAATTTTAAGCGAATGAAATATAGCAAAATTTGGTCTTTTAGGACAGAAAATATTGTGGGAAATGAAAAAATTGCTTGTCACAAGCAATTTCTTCATTTTCCACAATGTTTCCCAAAGCCTTTTTCTTTAGTGAAGTCGAAAGGCTGATCTGAATCTATGCTGATCTCAAATAACACAAGGGCTCTATTTCCAGAGCCTGGCTCATTAATTAGTGTTACTCATTTTGTAATTGCAATATTTTTTATTAGCTGAACAAATTTTTTGGCTGATGATGCTTCCTTGCTGTGGGTGTTTTATTACCTTACACAAGAGGGGTGTTGAAAGCCACTGATAGCTCACTTTGAAGGTTGATTGTGTTATGCCACATTTAATTTGTTTTCACTATTATGTACAATTTTTCTTAGGTATACTTCACGATAAATGACCTGGTAGAGCAGCCCATGTTAATCGAACAGAATGCTCTGCCAGGTCAATTCTCGTCCGCTATACCCCAAAAGCAAAAAGGAGTACAGAGTAGGGGAAATTACAAGGAAGCAATCTTACTAAACCTGTCACACAGCAATTTCTCATTTCATCTTATTTTCCTTTATTGCTTCAGGACAAATGACTGTGGTATTGTATGCTTTTAATTCGTTACAGCATAAGATATCGAGGAAACGGAAGAGAATGCTGGTTTTAATAATTAGCCCATTACCAGACGACGAAATTTCAAACTAGTCCAAATTCAAAGATGTTGCAGACGACAAATTCAAGTGCATAAAATTTTACATTTTTGGTCATTTTGTATAGAAAACATTGTGGGAAATGAAGGAATTGCTTGTCACAAGCAATTTCTTCATTTTCCACAATGTTTTCTTAAGCCTTTATCTCATGGGGAGTCAAAAGGCGTCACTGTGTGGTAATGGGTTAAAAAAGGTTATGGCGATATTCTACACGGTGGAGATTGTGCATTATGGGATGGATAACAACTACAGACAAAAAAATCTTGATTCTGGTCAAATATTTTGCAATAACTTTTTTTATTTCTGCATCAATATTCAAAAGGTTTGTTGCATGTACCCTGCCGTATCCCCTGCAAAAAAGTTAAAGATCCCATTCCTAGTTCTGGAAATGCTCTAGACCATTCAATGGCACTTCTACCTAGAATAGTTCAAGAAGTACCATTTAATGTTCTAGAACAGTTCTTGAACTAATGTGAACTTTTCGCAGGGGATAAGGTCTTTCCTCTGATGTATGACTTACTTGAAACCTCCATGAACTTTTCCCAAAAATTTATCCCGACCGACCAGAAAAACAATCTGAAGTTTTTATCGTTTTTCTGGTCAGTTTGGTTCAATTTTAGCAAAATTTACTTGAAACCTCCATGAACTTTTCCCAAAAATTTATACTGACCGACCAGAAAAACAATCTGAAGTTTTTGTCGTTTTCCTGGTCAGTTTGGTTCAATTTTAGCAAAACATTCATGGAGGTTTCAAGTAAGTCATACATCAGAGGAAAGAGCTCAGTAAGGTGGGGTACATGCATCAAACCGTTTGAAAATTTTTACAGAAATAAGATAGTTATTGTAAACTAGAAATCTATCACTGAAGGTGATAAAAATACCCCCGCCACCACTTTTGTTCGGACAAGCATTTTTGTTGAATCAAGAGCCATAAGTCAGATATTGTCAATCCGATTTTCTTGAAATTTGGTCAAATCAGGGGCCATAACTCAGAAAGTAATGGTCAGATTTTCGTGAAATTTACGTCTTGCACATTTACAGGTCCTAATGCACACTTGTGCCAAGTATGAAGCAAATCAGACAGTAACTGTAGGAGGAGTTATCCGGACAAGCATTTTTTGTGAAATAAGGGGCCATAACTCAGAAAGTAATGGCCAGATTTTCGTGAAATTTGCGTCTTGCACATCTACAGGTCCTAATGCACACCTGTGCCAAGTATGAAGCAAATCAAATCAGGGGCCATAACTCAGAAAGTAATGGCCGGATTTTCGTGAAATTTGCGTCTTGCACATCTACAGGTCCTAATGCACACCTGTGCCAAGTATGAAGCAAATCAGACAATAATTGTAGGTAGAGTTGTCCGTACAAGCATTTTTTGGTCAAATCAGGGGCCATAACTCAGAAAGTAATGGTCGGATTTTCGTGAAATTTGTGTCTTGCACATCTACAGGTCCTAATGCACACCTGTGCCAAGTATGAAGCAAATCGTACAGTAACTGTAGGAGGAGTTGTCCAGACAAGCATTTTTGGGTCAAATCAGGGGCCATAACTCAAAAAGTATTGTTCAGATTTTCGTGAAATTTGCGTCTTGCACATGTACAGGTCCTAATGCACACCTGTACCAAGTATGAAGCAAATCGGACAGTAACTGTAGGAGGAGTTGTCCGGACAAGCATTTTTGGATCAAATCAGGGGCCATAACTCAAAAAGTAATGGTCGGATTTTCGTGAAATTTGCGTCTTGCACATCTACAGGTCCTAATGCACACCTGTGCCAAGTATGAAGCAAATCGGACAGTAACTGTAGGAGGAGTTGTCCGGACAAGCATTTTTGGGTCAAATCAGGAGCCATAACTCAAAAAGTATCGGTCGGATTTTCGTGAAATTTGCGTCTTGCACATCTACAGGTCCTAATGCACACCTGTGCCAAGTATGAAGCAAATCGGACAGTAACTGTAGGAGGAGTTGTCCGGACAAGCATTTTTTGGTCAAATCAGGGGCCATAACTCAAAAAGTGTCGGTTGGATTTTCGTGAAATTTGCGTCTTGCACATGTACAGGTCCTAATGCATACCTGTACCAAGTATGAAGCAAATCGGATAGTAACTGTAGGAGAAGGTTGTCCGGACAAGCATTTTTGGATCAAATCAGGGGCCATAACTCAAAAAGTATCGGTCCGATTTCCTTGAAATTTGCGTCTTGCACATCTACAGGTCACAATGAACACTTGTGCCAAGTATGAACTAAATCGGTCCACAAGTGTAGGAGGAGTTGTCCGGACAAAGTTTTGGAGACAGACCAACCATCCAACCAACCATCCAACCAACCAACCAACCAACCACTGGACCGACAGGCTGATTCCAGTATACCCCCTTCAAACTTCGTTTGCGGGGGTATAAATATGTCTTGCCTGAAGCCAGGCAAATTTGTCTGTAGATTTATCCAATCCATGATGCACATTCTCCCTAGTGTCTTCTTAGATACTTGGATGCAATGTCATCAAATGTCCTTTATAACAATGTCAGTTCAGACTTGATGGATGAGCAAATAGAAAAACTGGGAATCCATTAACGAGAACCCTCTAAAACAAGAGAACAGAAATCAAATATAAAACCCATTAAATCCCGCTGAAATAGTTTTGGAGACACTTGCTAATCACCTTCAATGATGGCATCTGCAGAAAGACTGCATTAAATCCCTTTCCCAAAGACCACATGTTTGTCGTGAAATACACGATATATTTCTTTATTTGGTCATGAAAAGGTTTAAAGGGGTGCACTCCTGCTTACTCCTGATGTATTGTTTACACAGGAATGAGCAGAGTGCACCACTTATAAAAACATTGTAAATAATAATTGTGTTGTTTTAAAGAGATGCGCTCCTGCATGCTCCTGATGCATTGTTTGCACAGGAACATGTAGAGCGTATCTCTTGTGAAAACATCTTATGAAAACATGTTGTAAGGAGATACGCTCCTGCATGCTCCTGATGCATTGTTTGTACAGGAACATTTAGGGCGTTTCTCTTGTAAAAACATGTCATGCAGCTCTTATATAAAAAGGGAGAAAATGTTGTGTGGGTTCAGTTTTGAGTTAGTTTTTGCTCAGTAAAGATTAAAGTTAGTGATGGCTAAAGCTTAAAGAAAGTTTAGTTTTGAATAGACAAAGTAAAAAGTTGTGGGAAATTAAAGGTGGTAAAAATGGAAAACTGTTTAAGTTATTTCTTTTGATGTGCGAAAAAATCTACGACATCGAAATTTGGCGCCGGAACCCGGGAATTCACAGCGAAAGTATTGATAGTGAATAGTGTGATGTCAATGCTTAGTGACAAACATTTTCAGTGCTGTGGTGCCCATGTATATGCATTGTGTATAGTGACAAATTATTGTGCTCAGTGAAAAAGTGATAGGACTATGATAAGGATTATGGACATATGGATTACACTGTGAGTACTTTACAATACAAAATATCATAAACATGTCGAAATTGAAATATTTAAAGGGTATTCGTACTCGTTTCCAGAACGCCTTGAAACACGAACTGGAGATAGCTTCGTCACTCATTTCATATTCTGAAGAGGGAAATTATAGTGAAAGCACAAGTGACTTTATAAACAACATTTTAGTATGTCAAGAAAGAATTCAAAAATACATCGAAAAATTGGAACTGCAATCAGAGAAAGTGTGTGAGGCGGTAGGAGAAGATGATCAAGACTATGTAGAAAGTATTATTATGGAAGATTCTGAGCTTATGATATCAGCAAATAAGTCTTGTGACAAGTTAAAAGTGACTGAACTCTCTCTAAAGAATGAAATGCAAAAGCCTATGTTATTTCCAGACAAACATTCACCAGAGATAGAAAAACTCCTTGATATGAACAAAGAGCTCCAAACAGAGCTTATTTCAACAAAGGTTGGAAAGTCCAAAGATAAAACCCAATCAGTAAAACTTCCCAGATTAGACATTATTAATTTTCATGGGAATTGTTTGCAGTGGTTAGAGTTCTGGCAAAGCTTTGAAAACTCAGTGCATAACAATGACTCCTTAAGTGATATTGACAAATTCAATTACTTAAGGAGCAAGCTCACTGGAGAGGCAAGAGGTGTTATCACTGGCCTTTCGCTTTGTAACGAGAACTATACAGTTGCTGTGGATTTGCTTAAAGAGCGATTCGGAAATATACAGGAAACAATAGACCTTCACTACAACCAACTGATAAATCTCAAAGAAGCAAATGAATCCACCGAAAGTTTGCGTGTCCTAACAGATTCTTTTCAAAAACACCTCAGGAGTTTAGAAGCATTGAAGCAAAATATAAATCAAGATCTATTTGTGTCAGTGTTAAAATCAAAGTTACCAAGTAGTGTCATTCTTCATCTTGAAATACAAAAAGGAGCAAAGCCAAAATGGACAGTATCAAGAATCATGGACTTATTGGATGAATATGTTAGTGCACGTGAAAAGGCCAATACAAGAAGTAAGGTAATTAACAAGACAGACACAAAGGAGAAAAGTGAACATAAACAATTGTGGAGCCAAGGAGCAGCAGAAAGCTTACCAGTAAATCCAAGGGTCACATATAGTCAGAACCAGCAATGCAGATATTGTTCTGGTAAACATTGGAGCGATGAGTGTCCTGAATACAGATCGATAGCCGAAAGAAAAAGGTGTTTGAAAGGTAGCTGTTTCAAGTGTCTCAAGACTGGACATATGGCAGGTGAATGCAAGAGTCAGAGGACCTGTGTGTATTGCAAAGAAAAAGATGTACATCATCGGAGTCTTTGTCCAAAGAAGTTTCCAAATCACATAATTAGAGAAAGTGTTCAAATTGCAGAGGACAATAATACTGATGAAATTCCCGAATGTGGAAATGCACTACTATCTTCAAACGAAATTGTTCTGATGCAAACTGCACAAGTATATATAAAGAACCCTACAGGATACAGAACCGAACAAGTTAGAGTGTTGTTAGATTCAGGTTCACAAAGGACATACATCACAGAAAGGTTAGCGAAATCATTGGACCTAGAGAGAACAAAGGATAAAGATATACAGCTTGTTACTTTTGGGAGTGAAAAGGCAAAAGTGGTTAAGACATCCACAACAAAGATTAGTTTACAATTAAGGGGCAATAAAGAGATGAGCATCTTTGCTAATGTTGTACCTACCATTACTGGAACTATACAGCGAAAGAAGATTTGTGTGAAGGATAAACGAAATTTAGACACCCTAGTGGAGAATCTTAATCTTGCAGACACCATTCCTTCTACAACAGAATCTGGAACTGTTGACCTCCTCATCGGTAATGACTATTACCTAGATATCGTGACGGGTCACAAAATAGAAGTGCAAAAGGGCTTATACCTTCTTTCGTCTCGACTTGGATGGATTCTCACAGGAAGAACTGACGAATTTGAGGAAGACGCTAATGACATGAACTTGTTAATACTCACGTTTGGTGATAATATCACCAAGACAGAGATATTTTCAGCAATTGACGAATCGGTACCAGTGAAGCCCAATCTTGAAGATTTCTGGAATTTAGAAGCTATTGGTATTGTGGATAAGAAAGAAGAAAAACAAGATGAAATGGCCATGAACAATTTCAGAGAAACTCTTGCGTTTAAAGATGATCGATATTATGTGACTTGGCCATGGAAGAATGAAGAGAATATACTCCCAGAGAATCGTATGCTAGCTGTTGGACGTTTGAGATCATTAGTATCAAAGTTGAAATCGAGGCCAGATTTGTTGAACAAGTATAATGATATAATTCAGGAGCAACTTGGAAAAGACATCATCGAAAAGGTTGACAGTTATTGTAGAGATGGTGCAAAGCATTATATACCCCACCACGCAGTTATAAAGCCAGATAGGTCCACTACAAAACTGAGGGTAGTTTATGATGCGTCTGCTAAAACCAAACCTGATGATAAAAGTCTAAACGAATGTCTCTACAGAGGTCCTGTGCTACTTCGTGATCTATGTGGGATTTTGATACGTTTTAGGATGCAAAGAATAGGAATTGTATCTGACATTGAGAAAGCTTTTCTCCAAGTTGGACTTCAACCAAGTCAGAGAGATGTTACGAGGTTTTTATGGCTAAAGGATCCAGAAAATGTTACGGTAGACACAGACAACATCCAAGAATATCGGTTTTGTAGAGTCCCCTTTGGAGTAATATCAAGCCCTTTTCTCCTTGGAGCCACTGTAAATTATCACCTTGATAGGGATGGATCTGAAACAGCACACCAAATCAAGCGAGATATTTATATGGACAATGTTATAAGTGGAGTTGACTCTGTTCCAGAAGCCATTCAGTTCTATACCGATTCAAAGAAGATATTCTCTGAAGCTGGAATGAATCTAAGAGAATGGGCATCCAACAACCAAGAAGTAGAAGATTATTTCCCAGAACATGACAAAACGGATGATGAAAAGATGAAGGTATTGGGTCTAGAATGGAATAAAAGAACTGATACTCTGAATGTGAAACCTATCAAGATACTTGACTCTAATGATGTTACAAAACGAAACGTTTTGAAACAGGTTGCAGCAGTTTTTGACCCACTTGGTCTATTTTCTCCTGTCACCCTGAAAGGAAAGCTCATATTACAACTGCTGTGGAACAAACATCTAGATTGGGATGAACAGATCAGTGAAGAAGATGTGAGTTTGTGGAAATCAATTATGGATGACCTACAGAAGATGCCGGAGTTACCTTTGCCCAGATGTGTGAAGATACTAGAAAACAATGATGAAACAAGTTCACTCGTGTGTTTCTGTGATGCTTCAGGAAGAGCTTATGCAGCTGTTATTTATTTTGTTCAACAAGGACATGAAATGTTTAAATCCGATGTCATCTTTACAAAAACTAGACTTGCTCCTTCCAAGAAAATCACAATTCCGAGATTAGAACTGATGGCAGTGCTAATTGGTGTTAGAGCCATAAACTATGTCAGATCTCAAATTCTCCAAAAAGTGTCAAGTGTTAAGATCTTCACAGATTCAATGTGCACGTTAGGTTGGATAGAATCAAAGAAACAGCTTCCTGTGTTTGTGCGAAACAGGGTTGAAGAGATTAAGAAAGAAAAAGAAGTATCCTTTCATTTCGTCAAGTCTAAAGATAATCCAGCAGATCTTGCAAGCAGAAGCTGTTCCTTCGAGGAGCTTAGAAAAAGTAAACTTTGGTGGAATGGACCCGTGTGGCTGCAAAATGAAAATCAAGATCCCATGTATGATACAGATGAACTTATGGAGATCGAAGAAGCAGCAAGATCAAGAAATAGTGGTGAAAGTGAGAATTCAAATAAAAGAGAAGAGTGTCTATTATCCGAAAAGTGTGTGACTGTAGAACTAGAGTCTGAATGTCAAAATTCTCCTATGGGTATTGATGTGAAAAGATTTTCCTCAAAGATAAGAATGATAAGAGTTACAGCTACCGTCCTGAAATTCATAGACAGACTTAAAGGAAAACCAGGCAAACAACTCACAAGTGATGACATCAAAAATGCAGAAGAAATATGGATAAAATATGTACAAAGACTTCATTTCCAAGAGATTCTTATTGCTATCCAAGAAGGCAAGAAGAATAATCTACAAGCACAGTTGGGAGTATTTCTGGACGAAAAGGGTATTTTGCGCTGTAAAGGACGCCTTGAGAATTCAGATTTGACAGAATCTGCTAGATTTCCCATCCTGTTACCGAAAAAGGACAGATTTTCACAATTAGTGATCGAGGAAACCCATAAAATGTGTATGCATAGTGGTGTATCTCAAACTCTAAGTGCTCTAAGACAATTGTATTGGATTCCACAGGGAAGAGCCAGCGTAAGAAAAGTTTTACGTGAGTGTGTTGTTTGTAAGAAAGTTGAGGGGCACGCATACAAGATGCCTCCCATGGCTCCATTGCCTTATTCCCGTGTTACAGAGTCTCCACCCTTTACGTTCACAGGATTGGATTATATGGGACCCCTTTACATCAAAGACAATAAAGACAATAGTGATACCAAAAAGGTTTGGGTGTGTTTGTTGACTTGTATGGTGACTCGAGCAGTCCATTTAGAAATTGTGACAAGTATGTCTACTGAATCATTCTTGAATGCGTTACGGAGATTTATTGCTGTGAGAGGAAAACCTGATGAGATTGTGTGTGATAACGCTTTGCAGTTCAAGTTAGCTAGTGAGACCACTGATTTGGTGTGGGGAGAGGTGATCATGCACGATGATACACAGAGCTACTTTTCTAACCAGAAGATTAAATGGAAATTTATAGTGGAACTCGCACCTTGGATGGGCGGATTCTACGAGAGAATGATAGGAGTCCTCAAAAGATGTTTGAAAAAGAGTATAGGAAGAAATTTATTGGACAATGACAAGCTACAAACAGTTCTTAAAGAAGCCGAAGCAGTGATAAATAATAGACCTTTAGTGTACGTTGGCGAAGATATCAATTCAACCATCACTCTTACTCCAAGTCACTTTTTGTGTTTAAATCCAAGAATAGGAATACCCGTGAGCAAAGTTGAAGAAGATGAAGAGTTCAGCATCAAGGAAAGTTCAGCTAGAAAGTTACTATTAATGTGGAGGAAAGGTCAAAAGTTAGTAGACAAATTCTGGACAATGTGGAGAGAAGAATACTTGACAAGTCTACGAGAGAGGGGCCAATCTTGCTTATCAGGAGCAAGAAATAGTGTGAGTGAAAGAGCAGAAAAGGGAGACGTTGTTTTGATAAAGGACAACCTTCCAAGAGGAAGTTGGGCGTTACGGAAAGGTGACTGACTTGATTGAAAGCGCAGATGGTAAAATAAGATCAGCAAGAGTACAGACTAAGTCAGGGAATATTTTGAATAGACCCCTAAAGTTACTATATCCGTTTGAAACGTCAGAGATGCCAAATGACAAAGATAATTCTAAAGGCAGAAATAACTGTGAACAAAGAAATGAAAGGATCAGGAGAAAAGCAGCAGAGAGTGCCTGTGTAAAGATAAAAGAGTGTTTGAACTAAATACAGATATGTGATAACAGTGCCTTCGTGCTTTGATTTGTGACATTAAATCAGTGCTCCTTTAATGAAAATGATTGTAAATTGGGTTTATAAAAACATGCACGTGGTCCAATAATAAGGAGTAATATCTATGTTTATATCCTTGTGAAAACACGCACGTGCTTAACAATTAAGGAGCCAAGTACTGTATCGTTATAAAAACATGCACGTGCTTAGCAGCAGTATTTGTGTTTAAGTCTCTACATAAACGTGCACGTGATTTTGCAAATATCTAATTGTGTTGTGTACATACGTCATTCGTTATTAAAACTTGAAAGTGGATAGTTATTCCGTCACCGATTATAGTTAAAGATGAATACTTGCAAACAATGTGACAAAGTATTTACAAAGAAGAGGAATTTAAAGAGACACATAGAGGAAGTACACATGGACAATAAAAAGTTTTCGTGTCCCACAGATTCGTGTCAAAAGACTTTCACTAGAAGGAGCAATTTGAAAGATCACTTGGTGAGGGTTCATAAGATGTCAAAGATCGATGCCAGTAATCTTAGCATCAATGCTAAGAAGCCAAGCGATCCTAAACCCCAAATCGTGTACAGTGACGTTAGTGACGATGACAGTATTCTGGATATGGTTGCTGAGTTGGATGATTTTGTGAATGAAATAGACTCACTCGATTACGAAGAACACGTCTTAGAGGATCTTTTGGGTGATAGGTCATCTACCGACGTAAATGGATCCGGATCACCCGTCAATGTTGTCTACAAAGATGACTTTAGTGATATATCAGAGGGAGATTACACAAGTGTTTGTTCTAACGAGATACGTGATGAGATCATAGAACTTAGTGATGAGTCTTCAGAAACAGCCGCGTACATAGACCAGGAAGATGAAAGGGCCGTAGAAACGTCAGAAGTAGAGACAAAATATGAGGTTTATAGTGTTACGGTTACAAGGCAGCTGAGATACTTACATGGAGAATTGTTAAATACATGTGTCAGTGTAGATCAAGATTATTTTGAATTTCAAAAGTGAATTACGTTACAAATAACTCATATCCTAACAAAAATGTAAAAAGGAATTAGCGATGGCTTTTCCAAGTGTGTTTCTTCGCCAATAATAAAATATTGGGAAAAAAGTGGAAGTGTAATTTGGAATAATGTTTTACAGGTAGTAAATATTATTTCTTCTTGGTTCCACTTACAATGTTAAAATTGTTTGATAAAAGTATTGGGATATGGGTTAACATGTTAGATTATTTTTTCTTCTTGTGGGGAGTGTCGTGAAATACACGATATATTTCTTTATTTGGTCATGAAAAGGTTTAAAGGGGTGCACTCCTGCTTACTCCTGATGTATTGTTTACACAGGAATGAGCAGAGTGCACCACTTATAAAAACATTGTAAATAATAATTGTGTTGTTTTAAAGAGATGCGCTCCTGCATGCTCCTGATGCATTGTTTGCACAGGAACATGTAGAGCGTATCTCTTGTGAAAACATCTTATGAAAACATGTTGTAAGGAGATACGCTCCTGCATGCTCCTGATGCATTGTTTGTACAGGAACATTTAGGGCGTTTCTCTTGTAAAAACATGTCATGCAGCTCTTATATAAAAAGGGAGAAAATGTTGTGTGGGTTCAGTTTTGAGTTAGTTTTTGCTCAGTAAAGATTAAAGTTAGTGATGGCTAAAGTTTAAAGAAAGTTTAGTTTTGAATAGACAAAGTAAAAAGTTGTGGGAAATTAAAGGTGGTAAAAATGGAAAACTGTTTAAGTTATTTCTTTTGATGTGCGAAAAAATCTACGACAATGTTTGAATGGAGAAGAGATGCAGGCCATAGGGGTTCTTAAGGTTTACGACCTGAGAATGAAAACACCACTTTCTAGCCATACGAAATGCATCAAATTACACACACTTTTAAATACACTTCACATGAGTTGATTCACCAGGCCGGATTTCAAGATTATGCTCCAAGAAGAAAATAATTTACAAATATTGTTTTACTCTATTTTCATATGCAAGGGAGGTAATTTTGAACATTTTTGTCAAATATTTCCATAAGTATGCAGGGGTGTGGAAATATGGAATTTTTCCACTTGTCCTCGGACAAGTTGAACTCAAATTTCTACTTGTCCGAAGGCAAAGTTTACTTGTCCAGAAAAAAACAACATCTAGACAGGAAAATAATATTTAGACTTTATTTTAACTCTATTTTCAGTTAACATATAAAACTGAATAGACACAATTCAAACACATGTTTACCTTTTAAAATTAAAATGTGATTTGATTGAAATGGATTTTTTCTGACGGATCGTGAGCAAAAATAACATTAAAATTTGGCTTTTATCACATTTTGATCCACTTGATATGCACTTGCCCACGGACAAGCTCACTTGAAACAAGAGGGCCAAGATGGCCCTGCATCGCTCACCTGAGAGGACTTTGAAACAAACAGCTTGCAAACTTCAAACTCGCATGACCCACTTTTTACATGACCTAGACATCATCAAGATAAACATTCAGAACAATTTTCACAATGATGAGTAAATACTTTGGTTCTTAGAGCAAAAAACAAGATTTGACCTTTTGACCTAGTTTTTGACCTAACATTAGCCACTTTCTACATGACCAATTTATCATCAAGATAAGCAATTCTGAATTATTTTCACAATGATAAATAAATATTTTGATTTTTTGGGGCACAACAAAATTTGACCTAGGTTTAGACAGCCCATGACCCACTTTATACATGCCCCAGATATTGTGAAAATAAACATTCTGAACAATTTTCACAATGATTATGATAAAGTAAATATTTTGGTTCTTAGAGCAAAAACAAAATTTGACCTAGTGACCTAGTTTTAGACCTCCCATGACCCACTTTTCACATCACCAAGATATCATCAGGATAAACATTCTGGGAATTTTCACAATGATAAAGTAAATATTTCTGGTTCTTGGAGCAAAATCAAAATTTGACCTAGTGACCTAGTTTTTGACCTCACATGGCCCCCTTTTAACATTGACCTGATATCATCAAGATAAATATTCTGAACAATTTTCACAACGATAAAGTAAATATTTTGGTTCCTAGAGCAAAACAAGACTTGAGCTAGTGACCTAATTTTAGACCTTGCATGACCCACTTTTCACATCACCAAGATATCATCAGAATAAACATTCTGAACAATTCTCACAATGATAAAGTAAATGTTTTGGTTCTTAGAGCAAAATCAAAATTTGACCTGGTGACTAGTTTTTAACCTTGAATGACCTGCTATTCATATCACCAAAATAAACATTCTGAATTTTCACAATGATTGAGTAAATATTTTGGTTCTCAGAGGGAAAAAAATTTGACCTAGTGACCTAGTTTTAGACCTCACATGACCCACTTTTAAAATGACCCAGATTTCATCAAGATAAACATTCTGAACAATTATCACAATGATAAAGTAAATATTTTGGTTCTTAGAGCAAAAACAAAATTTGACCTAGTGACCTAGTTTCTGACCTCACATGACCCACTTTTAAAATGACCTAAATTTCGTCAAGATAAACATTCTGAACAATTTTCACAATGATAAAGTAAATATTTAGGTTCTTAGAGCAAAATCAAAATTTGACCTAGTGACCTAGTTTTTAACCTCAAATGACCTGCTATTCATATCACCAAGATAAACATTCTGAATTTTCACAATGATTGAGTAAATGTTTTGGTTCTTAGAGGAAAAACAAAATTTGACTTAGTTTCTGACCTCACATGACCCACTTTTAAAATGACCAAGATTTCGTCACGATAAACATTCTGAACAATTTTCACAATGATAAAGTAAATATTTTGGTTCTTAGAGCAAAAACAAAATTTGACCTAGTGACCTAGTTTCTGACCTCACATGACCTACTTTTAAAATTGACCTTAATTTTGTCAAGATAAACATTCTGAACAATTTTCACAATGATAAAGTAAATATTTTGGTTCTAAGAGCAAAAACAAAATTTGACCTAGTGACCTAGTTTTAGACCTCGCATGACCCACTTTTCACATCACAAAGAAATCATCAGGATAAACATTTTGAACAATTTTCACAATGATAAATTAAATATTTTGGTTCTTAGAGCAAAATCAAAATTTGACCTAGTGACCTAGTTTTTAACCTCAAATGACCTGCTATTCATATCACCAAGATATTATCAAGATAAACATTCTGAATTTTCACAATGATTGAGTAAATATTTTGGTTCTTAAAGGAAAAACAAGATTTGACCTAGTGACCTAATTTCTGACCTCACATGACCCACTTTTGAAATGACCCAGATTTTGTCAAGATAAACATTCTGAACAATTTTCAAAATGTTTAAGTATATATTTCCGTTCTTAAAGCAAAACCAAGATTTGACCCAATGACCTAGTTTTTGACCTTACATGACCCACACTTTGTACATAACCTAGATATCAAGATAAGTATTTAGGATAGTTTTGACAAAGTTTTGGAGCAAAATTGGCATCTCTAGAGCAAAAGGAAGGATTTGTAATATTTGACCTTGTGACATAGTTTTTGACCTTGCATGACCCTCCTTTGATCATGACACAGATATCATAACGATAAACATTTAGAACAGTTTTGACAAATTTTGGACCAAGAATAGGCACTTCCAGAGCAAAAGGAAGGATTTTACTAGATTTGACCTCATGACCTAGTTAATGACCTGGAATGACCCACTTCTTGACATAGCCTAGATATCATCAAGATAAACATTCAGGACAATTTTGACAAAGTTTGTGCCAAAATTGGCACTTATAGAGTAAAAAGATGGATTTTACAATATTTGACCTAGTGACCTAGTTTTTGACCTGGCTTGAACTATTTTTTATCATGACCTAGATATTATCAAGACAAATATTCTGATCAATTTTCACAATGATTGAGCTATAAATGTGGCCCCTAGAGCAGAAAGAAGATTTAACCTAGTGACCTACTTTTTGACCCCATTATAGCCCCGATTGAAATTCTTTGAAGTATTTTGAAAAAGCATGACCCATAGATCATATGTGTGAAATATGAATGAATTCTGCCGAGTACTTTAGGAGGAGAAGATTTTTTTGTGAAAAGTTGACGTACAGACAGATAGACAGATAGACAGATGGACAGATAGACAGACGCCGGACAACAGACCGATCACAATACCTCACCTTGAGCACTTCGTGCTCAGGTGAGCTAAAAAGCCCTTGCCCGTCCACCACAAAACCCAGGTCGGGCAAGTCAGGCATGTGAATTCCACACCCCTGGTATGCATTAATTCAAAATTCTAAACCATACAAAATGCTTATAATATTTGTATTTGGAATGGAATTGTAACACAGATTGGGAATTACTGGCACTTTTCAAATTTCGCCTCTGGCTCTGCATTTCATTCTCAGTTCGTAAACCTTAATTTGACTCTAAACACTTAATAAATAGAAATTAATAGGTATATGGGTGCTTGTAGTTGAATTAAGGACCCATATGATGCAGATGACAAAAAAGATCGAAACGTTTGTATAGATCTAATTAGACAGAAATCAAGGTTTTTTTCTTTCTGAGACATTAAAACCAGGAAATGGTTTGAAAAAAAAAAGCCTCTAAAATATGCGAGCAAAAATACAGAAATCAAATATAAAACCCATTAAATCCCATTAAAATAGTTTTGAAGACACCAGTGCAACATTTAAAGGGAAGTAACATGGCGGGTAATATGCTGATGAGATTACCTGGTCAGAAAAGAACGTGAAAAAGTTGGTTTACATAATTATAGAAAGAACCTTATTCACAAAATGGTTAATAATTAGCAATGTCCCCTTTTCCCACAAAATTTCTTTCGATAAAGCAGACTCATTTTCTTTTTTAGATATCATTAACCTTGTCGTCTCCTTTCAAATGGACTGGTCTGAAATTTCAACATGTGTGAGTTGTCCGGGCAAGCATTTTTTGGTCAAATCAGGGGCCATAACTCAGAAAGTAATGGTCGGATTTTCGTGAAATTTGTGTCTTGCACATCTACAGGTCCTAATGCACACCTGTGCCAAGTATGAAGCAAATCGTACAGTAACTGTAGGAGGAGTTGTCCGGACAAGCATTTTTGGGTCAAATCAGGGGCCATAACTCAAAAAGTATTGTTCAGATTTTCGTGAAATTTGCGTCTTGCACATGTAAAGGTTCTAATGCACACCTGTACCAAGTATGAAGCAAATCGGACAGTAACTGTAGGAGGAGTTGTCCGGACAAGCATTTTTGGATCAAATCAGGGGCCATAACTCAAAAAGTAATGGTCGGATTTTCGTGAAATTTGCGTCTTGCACATCTACAGGTCCTAATGCACACCTGTGCCAAGTATGAAGCAAATCGGACAGTAACTGTAGGAAAAGTTGTCCGGACAAGCATTTTTGGGTCAAATCAGGGGCCATAACTCAAAAAGTATCGGTCGGATTTTCGTGAAATTTGCGTCTTGCACATGTACAGGTCCTAATGCACACCTGTACCAAGTATGAAGCAAATCGGACAGTAACTGTAGGAGGAGTTGTCCGGACAAGCATTTTTGGGTCAAATCAGGGGCCATAACTCAGAAAGTTATGGTCGGATTTTCGTGAAATTTGCGTCTTGCACATCTACAGGTCCTAATGCACACCTGTGCCAAGTATGAAGCAAATCGGACAGTAACTGTAGGAGGAGTTGTCCGGACAAGAAAAAAACAACATCTAGACAGGAAAATAATATTTAGACTTTATTTTAACTCTATTTTCAGTTAACATATAAAACTGAATATAAAGGAAAAACGATAATTTGATCATTTGTTTTTTTGCATTGACCTGTCCATTGTTATTGAAAACAGCTCACTGGTTTCGATTTTAGAAAGTATTCGTTTATTATAAATTTATACAAACGTCAATGTGCAAGTCTGTCATAGAGCAGTGGAAAGACGTGGGACTTCTACTCGAACGGACCATGTTCGATTCCACTTCAAGACATGCAAAATCTGTATTTTACAAGGATTTCCATTTCTTTTTCTTTTTTCATTCCTTTGTTTAATGTTTGAAGTTTAACCTTTTTACAGATATCAATTATGTAGATATTCCCATTTTTAAGGTTATGCAAGAAATGTGCTTGTGAAATTGAATAAGAAAAGGAGAAATATTTGGGGAAATAGAAGTGCTCGCTTTTTCATGCTTTTCTCTTGATGATTTCTGTGTGAAATGTCAAACTCAAACATTTGTGGCAAAATTAAATGACACATCTTCATAAACCAGATCAACTTTGTTTGCATATTTTTCATTTTCTCCAAACATTTGTTGATATATGAAAAATATATGATTTGTGATTTTTGTTGGGAGACCGTTTAAAATAAAACATAATATTATGCCTATAATCGCATATTATGTTCGTCGACCATAATGAAAAATAAAAAAGAAATAACTTTATTATCTTTGTGTGCAATAAAAAAGAAATAGAAATGAAACAAAATATAGCCGACTGTGAGTTTCGAACCCATACCAAAAGACAAATTGAGTTTCATGTCTTTGACCGCTACCATTTGACCACGTTGACTTCATACCTTGCGTGACAAAAAGTATTTTTATACCCAATTAACATTAAATCAATCACCCATATCGGATAATTTACCTGGATTCCCGTACTTGACATCGACTCACCCGGGTCAGTGTAAAAATTATCGTTTTCAGTTTATAGACACAATTCAAACACATGTTTACCTTTTAAAATTAAAATGTGATTTGATTGAAATGGATTTTTTCTGACGGATCGTGAGCAAAAATAACATTAAAATTTGGCTTTTATCACATTTTGATCCCCTTGATATGCACTTGCCCACGGACAAGCTCACTTGAAAAAAGCCCTTGCCCGTCCACCACAAAACCCAGGTCGGGCAAGTCGGGCATGTGAATTCCACACGCCTGGTATGCATTAATTCAAAATTCTAAACCATACAAAATGCTTATAATATTTGTATTTGGAATGGAATTGTAACACAGATTGGGAATTACTGGCACTTTTCAAATTTCGCCTCTGGCTCTGCATTTCATTCTCAGTTCGTAAACCTTAATTTGACTCTAAACACTTAATAAATAGAAATTAATAGGTATATGGGTGCTTGTAGTTGAATTAAGGACCCATATGATGCAGATGACAAAAAAGATAGAAACGTTTGTATAGATCTAATTAGACAGAAATCAAGGTTTTTTTCTTTCTGAGACATTAAAACCAGGAAATGGTTTGAAAAAAAAAAGCCTCTAAAATATGCGAGCAAAAATACAGAAATCAAATATAAAACCCATTAAATCCCATTAAAATAGTTTTGAAGACACCAGTGCAACGTTTAAAGGGAAGTAACATGGCGGGTAATATGCTGATGAGATTACCTGGTCAGAAAAGAACGTGAAAAAGTTGGTTTACATAATTATAGAAAGAACCTTATTCACAAAATGGTTAATAATTAGCAATGTCCCCTTTTCCCACAAAATTTCTTTCGATAAAGCAGACTCATTTTCTTTTTTAGATATCATTAACCTTGTCGTCTCCTTTCAAATGGACTGGTCTGAAATTTCAACATGTGGGAAAACATTGACAAGAAATTTCTAAAACAAGAGAGTTTCAGAAATCAAACATAAAATCCATTAAATCCTGTCAAAAGACATTCAGAGACACAAAAAGGTGGATTAACCCTTTCACAAACGGCAGAATTTTAGGGTGATCCACTTCAAAAACTGTCACAAAAGACAAAATGGGTGTTATTAAAGATAGGATTTGTGTGAAATATGCCACAGAAAATATTGAGACAAAAGGAGATACTGCTTGTTATCAGCAGTTTCTTCTTTTGTTTCAATTTTTCCCCAAGCCTTTTCTACTTGGAATGTCAAAAGCAGGTCTTGTTTGGGAAAGGGTTAAAGTTTGGATAATGTTTCGTTGTCTCTCAGATGGCAATCTCTGATTTTGATGTCTAGAATCTCAGACTTTTTGAAATGTGAAGGAAATAATCAACATACACTTTGTCATCTGAAGCAGATTTCAATTGGAACACCCAACATTTGTGTTGTTTTGAATACGTTAGGCTCTCTCAAAGGTAAAATTATTAATGTTTTCCATACTTTGCCCTTTCAACCAATGCTTTGAAAATCTAGATTGTTACGGCCAGGGAAGATCTTTGGATCTTCATGCAGGCTAATCTATGTCTATGCTGTATATAGCAGCAAACTATTCAAGCATTGAGAGAAAAGGTTTATGCAGACCAATGTCACTGTGTATAATCACGCGACACAGAATTTCCGATAATCTTCAATATCTTTTTTAATACTTGACCAATTTGAATTCGGTTTGAAGCAAAGAAGGCGGGATAATGCCAGGAATAAGCTGGACTTGTTGGATTTAGAAAAATCAACTGATAAAAAAGTTATTGAAGATAAACCAAAATTTTGGTTTATCTTCAATAACTTTTTTATAAGTTTCGAAAATCAACTACGTCCATCTAATGCGTGACGTCTGTCCGCATTCTCTGCTTCAAACCGAATTCAAATCGGTCCAGTATTTACAAAATTATTGAAGATTTTCTGAATTTATTGTATCACGTGATTATCTATCGTGAATGTTTTTGTTTTCCCCTCAATGTTTCACTGTGAGGAACAAAACTTTACTTATTTGAAGAAAGTTAACCCATTACTGCACATTATGACACCACTTGCAAGACTTCCTCAGAAGAAAAGGCTTGGGCAAACATTGTGGAAAATGAAGAAATTGCTTGTCACAAGCAATTTCTTCATTTCCCACAATGTTTTCTGCCAAAAAAGACCAATAAATGTAAAATTCACTTGAAATTGTCGTCTGCATCATCTTTCAATTTGAACAAGTCTAAAACTTTGCCGTCTGGTAAATAGGTTCAAGGATTAACTTCATAAAGTTCAAGAAATATTCCGAGAAAAAGAGATAAAAGATAATCAACTTCGTAATTATTTTTCCCCTAATGACAATGATTATTTCTAAATTCACAGTCATAAAACTTGGCAACAGGAGAGAGTAATTGACTGTAAAATTTGCTTTTAAAATAATTATTTTAGGCAATATTTATAATTCTTACACTTTCCCAAATAAAAACTTCTTAGACTGCAGTTTTTTAACTGGTCCAATTTGAAAACTGTTGTACATTACAAAATGGATGTTTATAGATATCAAATTCCTGAAAATAAAAGCTGAGAAAAAATTGAGGCAAAAGAAGAAAATGCTGATAAATAGCATTTTCTTCTTTTGAGTCAATGTTTCCACAAGCCTTCAGACAAGGGCTAAAATGTTTGGGAAAGGGTTAATGGACCCCCTGGTGATTAAAAATATTACTCTATAAATTTGAAAACAAGCAATAAAGATTTATTTTTCCTAAATGTTTCTACTTAAAATAACCCACATTACATTCATCCTTTTCTCAAACTATCTCTGGCTATTGACTTCTCCCAGAAATAGAGGATTAATGGTGGACTGAATAGAAAATGCTGATATTATAAGCAATTCCCTGTTTTCCTCAATGTTCTCTAACCTGTCATGTTAACCCATTTAACCCTTTCCCAAACCGCAAAATGTTAGGGTGATCCATTTCAAATACTTCTACAAATGATAAAATTGATGTTATTAAAGATAGGATTTGTGTAAAATATGGCATAGAAAATATTGAGACAAAAGGAGAAACTGCTGATTATCAGCAGTTTCTTCTTTTGTTTCAATGTTTTTCCAAGCCTTTTCTATTAGGGACGTCAAAACCAGGTCTTATTTGGGAAAGGGTAAATACCACACAAAGACACTTATTGATGCTGCACAGGATAAATGCTTTGGAAAACATTGGGGAAAATGAAGAAATTTGCTAGTGACAATCAATTTCTTCATTTCCCACAATGATTTCTTCCCTTCAAGACCATAATATCTAAAATTTGATTTACTTGAAACTCTTGTCTGCTTCATCTTTGAATTTGGACAAGTCTAAAATTTTGCCGTTTGGTAATGGGTAAACCCTTTCCCAAACAAGACCTGGTTTTGACGTCCCTAACAGAAAAGGCTTGGGAAAACATTGAGGCAAAAGAAGAAACTGCTGATAACCAGCAGTTTCTCCTTTCACCTCAATATTTTCTTGGCTATATCACACACAATTCCAATACTTATTAACACCCATTTTGTAGTCTGCAGTAGCTTTTAAATTTGACCACCCCAATATCAGATGTTTGGGAAAGGGTTAACATGCAATGCTTTAACTTGAATTTAATTTTTCATTTGCAAACCTTTTCATTTGAGACAAAGTCATGAATTTGCTGTTTTGGAAAAGGATTGAAGCCATTTCTTGAATGAGAAAAATATTTTATTTATAATATACCCCCTGATGATACTCAAATCACTTCATAAATTTTAAAACAAGCATGAAAGATTTATTTTTTTGTAGATATAAATTTTACTGAAAATATCCCACATAACATTCAACTTGTTCTGAAAATCCTGTTTTTGTCATTTCTAATTGAGAAACATTTAAAGTGACATTTCACATTTATTTCATTTTTTAAAAGTATGTCTTGTTGCAAAGATTGTTTATTCTAATGCGTAGAAATGCTATCAGTTTTTTGGAAGCAAATTTTGCAAAATTTGCTTCTCTTAGCAGCCATGTGTCTCTGCACTTTAACATTCTCTGCATACCACACAACACCTTTCGGTCCTCCCCACTATAAATAGTTCTATCAAAAGCAAATATTAAAGAGGTAACAGTCATTCGAATATTCAATATGCAAGTCTGAAGTTATGTGTAGATATTGAATTGTGTGACTGAAAATGAAACATTCAATTAACCATGTCTCTAAGAGAAGAAAAGATCGACACAGTAATTTGCTTTATTATGGTTCAAAGATCAGTCCAATGGCCTTCCTTGTAAATGGGTCATTCGAGTTTACTGAACTATGAAATATATTCAAAGCTTACACAAAGGATTAATATGCATGAAGTTGTGCTAAAAATAGATACAACTCCAGCATGGAATCAAAGTATTGAAGGTATTCTGGATAATCAAAGTACCGTAACTAATCAAAGTACTCTACGAATCAAAGTATTCAAGGTATTCAAATGGATAATCAAAGTACCTAATCACTCTACTTCTGGCCCTGGTTTTTCGAAAAAACTTAAGTAGGCCTACCTTCTCATGCTCAAATCTGAGCACCGTGCTCAAATCGCATGAAATCCACGTAAATTTCAATGGAATACCCTTCAACGTTGGAGAGTATCCATTTGAAGTTGAGCATGTTCTCATGAGAATATTCTTAAGTTTTTTCGAGAAACCGGGGCCTGGACAGACCTACATTTTTGAAAAATTTGCTTCCAAACAGTACTGTCAGTACTTTGATTTAAATTGTTATTTATAAGCAAAAAATGCGCCTTTAAAGTTGAAAAACAGAAATGACAAATTCTATATAAATCTGAACTGTTGTCCACAACAATTTGTCTAATTTTAGCACAAAAATATATATTTCTTGTAAAAGGTTTAATATTTTGACTTGAAATTTTCAGAATTTCCATAAGAAAAGATGTTCTTTCAGATAGAATAAAAGTAAAATTTGTGTAAAAATAATTGTGAAATTTCACTTTAATAGAAAAGGAAAGATGCCTTTTCTCTCAATATTTTGTATACAATACAGCCACAAAAATTTTAAGACACCAAGTTAGAGCTACAGATAAGAGCGGATATATTATTATGACTTTTCGAAATGAAAAACTTCATTTAAGATTTATTGCTCATAAAACCAGATCTTGTGGGTACTCATTGGAATCACCTCATAGCGACGATTCAAATGAGTATTCACATCATAGGGCTTGGACTTGATATAACCAATTTAGAATGCCTTTATCCCCACATCAGTTTTCTCTGCTGAGTCACATAGTAGTATCACTCACAGTGGATAATCACGTGATGCAATAATTTCAGAAAATCTCCAATAATTTTGTTAATACTTGACAATAATTTTGAATTCGGTTTGAAGCAGAGAATGTGGACAGACATCGCGAATTAGATGAAGGTGTTGGATTTTTTTATAAATCAACTGATAACAAAGTTATTGAAAATAAACCAAAATTTTGGTTTATCTTCAATAACTTTTTTATCAGTTGATTTTTCAAAAATCCAAAACGTCCAGCTCATTCCTGGCATGTTTCTACCTTCTCTGCTTCAAACCGAATTCAAATTGGTCAAGTATTAAAAAAGATATTAAAGATTATCCGAAATTCTGAGTCACATGATTATACACCGTGTCACTGGTGGTGAACTCGGCCAAAGCAAGGGACGTTTTTTGCTACAACAAGGTATATTTTGTGTTTAAATGTGAGTTTAAAGATCAGTTTTTCTAATGACAATGAATTTGTTCTAAAAATAGACCGGGTTTACCATTTTGCATTGACAAACTGTCTGTGTTGTTATAAAATCTCGTAACTACGGCATTACCAAAGCCGTAGTTAGGAGATTTTTATAACAACACCAACAGAATACATTGTTCGCGAAAAAAAAATCCCTCACTTTGGCCGAGTTAACCACAAGTGAGTATGCCAATTTAGAAGTGCCTGAATACTTAATACATAGGTTCTAAAACAATACAATAATACGCTTTAAAGCTTTTTAATTGATTTCCCATGAGCTCTGTTGCCTGCAGTTTTATGCTTTAATTGTGTTAACCCATTCCCAAACGTCAAAATTTTTTGGTGGTCCAAATTGAAAGATCCTGCAGACGACATTTTCAAGTGAATAGAATTTTTATTTTTTAGGTCTTTTTGGATGGAAAACATTGTGGGAAATGAAGAAATTGCTTGTCACAAGCAATTTCTTCATTTTCCATGATGCTTTCCATGGCCATTATTTTGAGGGGAGTCAAAAAGAGTCACTGTGTGGTAATGGGTTAAGCATTGATGTTTTTATCCTTCATGCCTACAAGAATAACATTTGTTTCCGAATACTGTGCTATATTATACAGGTTCAAATACAATGACATATCGTTGTTGTAAATGCAAAACCTCGTATCTCGTTTTTGGAAAATTTTAAAGGGGAGGGAAAAAAGTGTAATAACTTTTCCCAAACTGAAATGTTTTACTTGAAATTGGGACATATTGTTCATAAATAATGTATCACTGAAACTGATTGGTAAAATATCTCAAAACCAGCGAGAATTGTCCCAACTAGACACACAAGTTTGTACTTTGAAAATCGCAAGAATCACCATACAAGGTTTTGCATTTACACCGACAATATACTTTAAAGGTGTCATGCAACAATGTGTTTTTTTTTTCAAATTTTGAAAAAAATGTCATTTCCATAAAGTTTTTTTAGCCTATTTTTTGACAGGAACCATATATTATAAGGTTTGTGATGAAGAAGTAGCCATGGCAGAGAATCACTTGATACAACAATTTCAGAAAATTATCAATAATTTTGTTAATACAGGACTAATTTGAACTCTGTCTGAAGCAGAGAAGGTGGAAAATGATCAGGAATTTTCTTTATGTGGTAGCCTTTACCTTAAATGTCATCAAAAACTTTTTTATCAGCTGATTTTTTCAAAGATCTAGCACATCATTCTGTTAATGCCTAGGGCCTGTTTCATCAAAATATTTAAGACGTATATTTGACTTACCGACGACTTAAAAAACCCTTGAAACAACTAGAACTGTCGCAGAGCGGACAAATACCCCCCACTAGCGCCTTGTCACTGAAAAAGTGCTGTAGGTCAACCGGTTCTTGACTTAGAGGCACGGAAACGGATTTTACAAGAAGTCTGGTTGTGACCTTGACCTTTGACCTTCGTGACCCAAAAACAATAGGGCACCTCCTTGGGTCATGGGCAACAACTGTGTAAAGTTTCATGATCCTAGGTCAACCGGTTCTTGACTTAGAGCACGGAAACGGATTTTAAACAAAGTCCGATTGTGACCTTGACCTTTGACCTTCGTGACCCAAAAACAATAGGGCACCTCCTTGGGTTATAGGCAACAACTGTGTAAAGTTTCATGATCCTAGGTCAACCACTTCTTGATTTAGAGCACGGAAACGGATTTTAAACAAAGTCCAATTGTGACCTTGACCTTTGACCTTCGTGACCCAAAAACAATAGGGCACCTCCTTGGGTCATGGGCAACAACTGTGTAAAGTTTCATGATCCTAGGTCAACCGGTTCTTGACTTAGAGCACGGAAACGGATTTTAAACAAAGTCCAATTGTGACCTTGACCTTTGACCTTTGTGACCCAAAAACAATAGGGCACCTCCTTGGGTCATGGGCAACAACTGTGTAAAGTTTCATGATCCTAGGTCAACCGGTTCTCGAGTTAGAGCACGGAAACGAAAAAGTCTACGGACGGACGGACGGATGGACGGACGGACGGACATACTCACATTTGGCAATTAGGAGTTACCGGAATTATGAGTTTAGTAACTCCTAATTACGAACTGATTTTTCTTTTTGTTCTAACATTTGACAATTATGGGTTTAACGAGTTCAAACAACGACCTTTAACTCATAATGCTGCAAACAATTCCCCTCTTAATTAACTCCTTTTAACTTCATTTGTCCAAAATATTAGTATCATATTTAGTCTAATATAAACGATTCAAAATCTTTTACTAATTAGGGAATATGCCGATAACGGAAAAGAGGGGAGGCAGGATGTATATTCGACTATTTATAGTAACAACTTATACACACTGATGCCTGTTCAACCCTAAAATAAACAAAAATATTTGTATCGATTCTCGTTTAACTTTGAATGTATAATACTTTGGGAACTTTTAATGTTATATTTAGCTAATAATCATTATATTGTCAATAGATTCATCCTTAAATCAAAATTTTACCACAAACAAGTACTTCTTCATTAAGAAAGGAGACCAATCAGTATTTTGCACGTAATAAATCCTGTAATGTACATGTATAGTGGGTTCAAGATAGAATGATGTTTATACAACCTTTTAATTCATAAAAAACTTGTTATTTAATGTAGAGACACACATACAAATCATTTTGTTAACAAGAGATGTTTGTAAAACATATATGCCCCCTCAAGGGCCTACATTTGATGTAGGTCAAAGTCCAAGGTCAAGTTAATAGGTCCAAGGTCATGGTCAAATATGAAAGGTCTTGGTAGGAGGTGTCTATGTGTGAAATATCAAAAGCTGTTTATGTAAAAGTAAACTGAAATATAGGCCAGGCTAAAGTTTTTAAAAGTAGGCCAAATGCCAAGGTCAAGGTCATGGTCAAATGTGAAAGGTCTTGGTTGGAGGTGTCCATGTGTGAAATATCAAGGCTGTAGGTATAAAAGGACATGGTATATATATGCCTGGTTTAAGTCTATTTAAAAATAGGTCAAACTCCAAGGTCAAGGTTGCAATATTCAATGCCATGGTCAAATGTGAAAGGTCTTGGTAGGAGGTGTCTATGTGTGAAATATCAAGGCTGTAGGTGTAATAGAACATAAGATAAAGGCCGGGTTAAAGATTTCAAAAAGTATGTCAAACTCCTAGGTCAAGGTCACACAGGCCAAGGTCATGGTCAAATGTGAAATGTCTTGGTAGAAGGACTGGTGTCCATGTGTAAAATATCGAGACTGTATAGGTAACAGGACATGAGATATAGGCCTAGTTTAAGTTTTTTAAAAGTAGGTCAAACTCCAAGATGAAGGTCCAAGGTCATGGTCAAAAGTGAAATGTCTTGGTTGGAAGAGACCATGTGTGAAATATCAAGGCTGTACGTGTAAAATGACATGAAATATAGGCCCGGTTAAAGTATTAAAAAAGTAAGTCAAACACCAAGGTCAAGGTCACAATGTCCAAGTTCATGGTCAAATGTGAAAGGTCTTGGTCGTAGGTGTCCATGTGTCAAATATCAAGGCTGTATGTGTAAAATGACATGATATATCAGCTAGGTAAAAGTTTTTTTTTAAAAGAAGGTCAAAGTCCAAGGTTAAGGTCACAAGGTCCAAGGTCATGGTCAAATGTGAAAGGTCTTGGTAAGATGTGTCCATGTGTGAAATACCAAGGCTGTATGTGTAATAGCACATGCGATATAGGCCCAGTTTATTTTTTTTTTAAAATAGGTCAAACTCCAAGGTCAAGGCCACATGGTCCAAGGTCATAGTCGTATGTGATAGGTCTTGGTCAGAGGTTTCCATGTGTCAAATATCAAGGCTGTATGTGTAAAAGGACATGATATATCGACCAGGTTAAAGTTTTTTAAAAGTAGGTCAAACTCCACGGTCAAGGTCACAAAGTCCAAGGTCATGGTCAATTGGGAAAGGTCTTGGTAGGAGCTGTCCATGTGTGAAATATCAAAGCTGTATTTGTAAAAGGTCATGAGATATATGCCGGGTTTAATTTTTTTAAAGTATGTCAAACTCCAAGGTCAAGGTCACAAGGTTCAAGGTCATGGTTAAATGTGAACGATGTTGATAGGAGGTATCTATGTGTGAGATATCAAGGCTGTATGAGTAAAAGCACATGAGATATAGGCCAGGTTAAGAATCAAGGGTAAAAATTAACAAAGGGCAATAACTCCAAGAATTTGATTGACAGAGTTACGGTTCTTGTGCACTGCACCTCTCCATAATGAAATCTATCCACCTGTAAAGTTTCATGATTCTACCTTACATACTCTTTGAGTTGTGCTCCGGACAAGAATCAAGTTATAAAATCAACAAAGGGCAATAACTCAGAAAATTTGATCGGCAGAGTTACGGTACTGCACCTCTCCATAATGAGATCTATCTACCTATGAAGTTTCATGATTCTACCTTTAATACTTTTCGAGTTATGCTCCGGACAAGGTTTGGTCTACGGACAGACCGACCGACGGACCGACACTTGCAAAACATTATACCCCCATTTTCTTTGAAAGGGGGCATAATAATATTTATGAAGACATAGCCTAAATACGGATGAAAAGCTTTCTGCTCAATTCCTCTACTGATGAAAAACAACAATGGGACGAGGTCTACTTTATTGTCCTTTTGACACTTAAGAAACTGAATTACAAACTGGTAAAATACAAACAATATCAATTTATGAAACACATTTGCCTCTGCGAGAGATTTTTTTTTATATCATCGCCAATCGAAATATTACATGCATTGCCTAAATGAAGTTACATGTAATGTATGATAAGTATTTCATATACATGGTCGGAGGGTGAATGCTTTGGCCTACACCTGAAGCAAGGTTATAATATTTGAAAAAGCTTACACGACGTCTGACGGTATAACCGCTAGTTTGATGACTTCGCATTAGCGTCACCTGAACGATAATGCGCGGGAACGTCAACATCAGAATGCAGAAAAAATAACGTTGATGTCATAACCACATACTTGACGTCACATTACCGTAAACTTATCTCAATATGTTGCCCCCCCTCCCCGCCCGACAACAATTTTGCATTACTTCTAATGCTTATGTAATTAGCGTAAAGGTATGCACAATTTTTGCAACATTTTGGACTTTTTTAACAACCAGTTAAATTACATATCATTGAGATTTTCAGGCTTGATATGCGTACGTGTGTCCTATAGAAAGGGCTCAAGGCCGCTCAAGGCCGCTCCACGGTGATGCCCGTATAACATAAAAATACTGATTATCATTAATATGATTTCTTTTTGTCCAGTCAAACCTAGCTATACTATATTTAGTAAATGCGTGTGGTCTTTATTGTTTTCCTGGAATCAGTATATCATGGGACCACTATACTTATGTGAAAAATTGAATGATGATCCCTATGTTGTAACGTAAACTTTCTAGGTATAACAACATAGCACACTTTAGCCTAGTCAATTGACATTCATTGTACAAAACCACATCTTCACAATTAATCAGTAATAAACTAACTCTTCTATAGGCTTACAACGAGTCAACAGAAAAATTCCCTTGCAATATTATAGAATTCCAAGACAGTTTCATCACATATTTATCCAACGCTTTCCCATAAAAAGGCACATTTTCATAATTTTAAAATACAATTAGGAATGTTTGGAGAAACAATGAGGCAAAAGAAATGTGCGTATAAACCATTTTTGATATTTTGCCTAAGTACTTTCTATGCTATGTTGTACACAAACTGTTATAATTTTATCATTCCAAAATGTTTGCTAAATGTAAAGTGTTAGCTAAGGTAAAGATTACCAGAAAAAATATTCATATTCGTACATAATCTAAGTTCTTGATTAACTGGGAATAAATCATATATTGATTCCTAATTATTGCTACAAATATTTCCATTAACTATATTAGCTCTTTACTCAAAAGATTAAATTAACTATTAAAGTCATGAACAATATTAACTCATAAATATTGATTAGTGAGTAACAATTTAAAATAACTCCTATACCATGGACAATTTTAACTCCTAAATATTGAACATCCATCAACTCGAATTTCTATGAACAATATTAGCCCTTAAATCATATGATTTACATATATATTAACTCTTAAAGTCATTAACAATTTTAACTCCTAAATATTGAACATCCATCAACTAGCATTTCTGTTAACAATATTAGCCATTAAATCATATGATTTACATGTAAAATTTAACCCTTAAAGTCATGAACAATTTTAACTCCTAAATATTGAACATCCATCAACTCGCATTTCTATGAACAATTTCAGCTCTTAAATCATATGATTTACATGTAAAATTTAACTCTTAAAGTCATGAACAATTTTAACTCCTAAATTTTGAACATCCATCAACCCTCATTTCTATGAACAATTTCAGCTCTTAAATCATAAGATTAACATGTAAAATTTAACTCTTAAAGTCATGAACAATTTTAACTCCTAAACATTGAACATCCATCAAGTCGCATTTCTATGAAAAATATTAGCTCTTTCATCATCTATGTGAATTAACTCTTATAAACATGGACAATTTTTAATTTCTTATTATTAAACAGTTTCCATGAACAATATTAGCTCTTAAATCATTTATCAAAATTTACTCTTATAATCGTGGACGATAACAATTTCTTACCATTTAACAGTTTTTCAACATATATTTCCATGAACAATATTAGCTCTTTCATCATCTATGAGAATTAGCTCTTTATAGCCATGGACAATCTTTAATTTCTTAATATCAAACAGCTTTTAACATGAATTTCCATGAACAATATTAGCTCTTTAATCATCTATGAAAATCAACTCTTATTACCATGGACAATTTTTAATTTCCTATTATTAAACAGCTCTTAACATGTATTTCGATGAGTAAAATTAGCTCTTTAATTATCTATGAGAATTAACTCTTATAACCATGGACAATTTTTAATGTCTTAGATTATTAAACAGCTTTTGATATGTATTTCCTTGAACAATATTAGCTCTTAAATCATCTATGAGAATAACTCTTATAACCATGGACAATTTTTAATATTTTATTATAAAACAGCTTTTAACATGTATTTTCATGAACAATATTAGCTCTTAAATCATCTATGAGTATTAACTCTTATAAACATGGACAATTTTTGATTAATTATTAATGTGATTCCATGAACAATATTGGATCTTTAATCATCTATGAGAATTAACTCTTATAACCATGGACTATTTTTAATTTCTCATTTTCAAACAGTTTTTAACATGTATTTTTCATGAACAATAATAGCTCTTTACTCTTTCCCAAACAACACAATTGAGGGTAGAGCAAATATAGAACTGCTGCAGCTATAAAACAGGCATTAAAAAAAGATAAGATTTGTGTACAATATCAAACAGAAAATATTGAGGCAAATGGAGAAAATGCTGATAATCAGCATTTTCTTCTTTTGCCTCAATGTTTTCCTATGCCTTTTCTATTGGGGACGTCAAAACCAGGTCTTGTTTGGGAAAGGGTTAAATCATCTTTGAGAATTGACTTGTATAACCATGGACATTTTTTTTTAATTTCTTATTATCAAACAGTTTTTAACATGTATTTCCATGAACAAAATTAGCTCTTAAGCTATCTTTGAGAATTAACTCTTACAACTATGGATAATTTTTAATTTCTTATCATTAAACACCTTTTAACATATATTTTCCTGAACGATATTAGCTCTTTATCATAAATTAAAATTAAAATTTATAATCATGAACAATTTTGAATTTCTTATCAAAAAAGCTTTTAACATGTATTAGTTCTTTAATGTTATATTAAAATTTAAAAACTTATATAGATCTAAACATGGACAGTTTAACTTCCTAATTTTTTAACAACTATAAAACCTCATTTGCCAAAATGAAATGTCTTGATGGAAAGGAACTTTACCTTCATGGCAACAAATCCTTTGGCAAATCTCTGGCGCTTTCTTGCCTTCTCTGCTTCAAACCCTTTTCAATTCGGTCACAGAACAGAATTATTGACAAATATCCAAAATATTGTGTTACGTGATTCCCCGCCGTATCCTTAGTAATTAATCTTATCTATGCATTAGAGTGTGAATTCAGTCTGAGCCTATGCAATCACTTACTTTAACCCTTCATGTAGGGACAAATAGAAATGGATCAATTTGGAAACCATATTATTATTCCTTTCTTTGTGACATAAAAAAGTTATTAATAGTATGTCCTATTAACACAATCATAGAAAGCACTGAAGGGCCTGAATTCATCCACATGCCTTAATCTTTTCTATTGAAGTTTTGGCTAGATTTGTAAATAATCATGATTTAATATGTATGTAGACACAACCTAAATATTCTGTAGCAACATAGTCTAAGTAAACGGAAAGAATATGTCTTTTGAGGCCGTTAGATAGAAAACAAATACAAAAATGTCAATTTGCTCAAATTCAAGGGCGCTTTTTTTCAGAATGGAAGAGGAAAATTAGACTTGTGAAAATGTTTAAGGTCAGCAATTTACTGCACAGATTTTGTTTTGATTGGTCAATATTTGTTGCTGTAAGAGTGAAAATAGCATTGAAACTGAAACCAGTGCATATTTATAAGATAAGGGAGTGAAAAAGTTGTATACTAATATATATTGACCATGCTTTAGGTCCCCGCCCCCATCGTTAAAAATAGATAAATGGAAAATATTCTTAATTCAAATTCTGGATATCAAAATTGCTAGAAATATCATTGTATAAAGTAAATAAAAGAATGTTTACTCTTAACCCTTTACCAAATAACAAAATTTTAGGGTGGCCCTATTTAAAAGCTGTTGTAGAGGACAAAATTGATGTTAAAAAAGAAGGGATTTGTGTACAATATAGCACAAAAAATATCAAGACAAAAGAAGGAACCCCGGGTTATTAGCAGTTTCTTATTTTGCCACAATGTTTTGCAAAGCCTTTTCCATTAGGGACGTCAAAACCAGGTCTTGTTTGGGAAAGGGGGAATACATTATGATGAATTTCTATTTCAAAGGCTCTTATTCACATTTGTAAAGGCAAGTCCAAATTACCCCATGCATATTTGGCAAACCTAGATAACTTTCCAAATCTATTTTGTATAAGACCAGTTCCTAAACCTGAAAAAAAATTTTATTCATAGAATCAAATTGAAAAATCCACCTCCAAAACACTTTGGTTGGAGTAGTTGGCTACTATTTCTATCAATGGACAGCTATTTACAGCAAAATAAGTTAAGTTATGCCCCCCCCCCCTTGTCTTGTATGTGAAGTAAATATCAGGGCTCCCACTGTACTGCGACGGTAAAACATTTTCCAAGCTGACTGTCAGCCCGAACATCTGCTTTTCATCAGCAGATTTACAACAGGGAGGAAGGGGGTGAGGGGTGAGAAATCATCATGAATTAAGTTCTCAAAAATTAAGTTGAAACATGTTCATCCATCAGTTTAATTTACAAAGCTTACACCAGTCACTAAGTTTGGCCTATTTTCAAATTGCTCAACTCTAAATGCGAGCTTCTCTAAAGTTTCAGGACCATAATGTCATTTGGCACTGAACAAATTTGAACATATTGGAATGATTTAACATATTTGTAAAGATCCAAAGTTAGAGGCAACTGATGTTGATTATCCTTTCTTCCAATGGTCTTACCCTAATTCACATTTCATTGCATAGGTGGTATAAAACATTTTGGTATCCGGGTTTTTGGTATGTCCGGTAACTGCTTCAGTTACAAAAGAGGGTTTTTTCTCTCTAAATTTGTTGTGTAGTCATTCATGAAATGTGTGATGTGTTAAGATTTTTTTTATCACTAGTCCACAACATTTGAACATATAGGTTTGTAAGATATTATCTAAATGTACTCACATCAATTCATTCATTACATCTCAGACGGATATCAAACCTCCATAATGAATCTTTGATATGGGCCAAGTTGCCTGTCCAAGTCTTAGGAGTTATCAAAAATTACCCATAATGCAAAACAAAGTTGCCTGTTCAAGCCATAGGAGTTATAAAAAAATACCCATAATGCAAAGTCAAATTTGGAAGTGGCAAATGGCATGAGAGGAGGCAATGATGTAAGGGAGGTAACTTCTACCTAACTGTTCATAGTATGAACAAAAGCCCCAGTTCATGAATTAGGAGTTTCTCTCTGCACAGTGTTCCTAATGCGAAAATTGACTTACTGGCAAATTTTGGTGAGGGAAATAGGAGTTAACCTCGTAATTCTTGAAAAACTCTTAAACCTTGAACAGACAACTGCAGTAACTCCTAATTGTCAAATTATAGCACGGACGGACGGACGGACGGATGGACGGACGGACGGACGGACAGACAGACAGACATGGTGAAACCAATATACCCCCCTCTACTTCGTAGGTGGGGGGTATAACAATCGCATTACATAGCTTTTGGTTGATTGGCGATACGTTATTCTTCCTTCAAATGAATTGCAAGACAACATCGGTAAGTCAAAATTACATCTTAAATGTTTTGATGAAACTGGCCCCTGACATATTTTCACATTCTCTGCTTCAAACTGTTTTCAAATCGGCTATGTTTTAATCCATTACCAACGACAAAATTTTGGACCATTTTAATTTGAAATGTGTTGCAGATGACAATCTTAAGTTGATGAAATGTGTGCAATTGTTGTGTCACATGATTCCCTGCCGCTCTAATTGCAGCAACCTGAATATTCCAGGATCAGAAAGACAAGAGTAAACTCTTTCCTAAACAACAAAATTTTAGGGTGATCCACTTCAAAAACTCCCATATAAGGCAAAATGGAAGTTATTAAAGATAGAATTTATGTAAAATGTGGCAAAGAAAATATTGAGACAAAAGGAGAAACTGCCGGTTCTCAGCAGTTTCTCCTTTTGTTTCAATGTTTTCCCAAGCCTTTTCTATTAGGGACGTCAAAATCAGGTCTTGTTTGGGAAAGGGTTAACCTTTGAAATGTATCGCTGTCCATGAATTTCCTGGTCCCTATAGGAATATATACTTATATTGCAGAAATTTGCAGTGCCATGCAACATTATACAGGTTCAAAGTTTTAAAGCATTTTAATTGATTTCCCAAGTGGTGGATTGCCTGCAGTTTTCTGCTTTAATTGTATTACCTTTGAAGTTTATTTTCCAACCAGGAAATTTCCTTGCACATCATTCAACTTGATTTTTTTTTTCTCTCTCGCCGAGCCCGGATAGCTCAGTCGGTTACGTCGGAGTCTGTCAATCCAGGGGTCTCGAGTTCGAACTCCGGCTCAGCCAGTATCCATTCTGACATTTGACAAGTCATTTGTCTCTCACCAATGGGTGTGAATCATCTATGTGAGAGAGCAGCTGGGAGCTTGGTTTGGAAATTGTGGTTGTACTGGTGCGAGAAATACCAGGAATCCACGGTTAGGTGCTCCAGCCGCCGTGATATGACCATAGAAGTCGAAAATGGCGTAAAACCCCAATAAAATAAATGATTTTTTCTCAAGCAAGAAGTGGTCTTGATGTCCCCATGCAAGATGGTTTGGTAAGCATTGACATATTTTAAGGTATATGGCCCATCATTAACCCTTTCCCAAACGACAACATTTTAGGGTGGTCCAATTTGAAAGCTGTTACAGGCAGCAAAAATGATGATAATAAAGACAAGTTTTGTGTAAAATATGGTACAGAAAATATTGAGACAAAAGGAGAAACTGCTGGTTATCAGCAGTTTCTTCTTTTGTTTCAATGTTTTCCCTAGCCTGTTCTGTTAGGGACATCAAAACCAGGTAATGTTTGGGAAAGGATTAAAAACACCACTTTCTAGCCATGGGACATTAATCAAATTACACACACTCGTAAATTATACACTTCAAATAAGTTGATTCACCGTGTCGGATTTCAAGATTATGCTTCAAGAAGAAAATAATTTACAAATGTCTTTTTACTCTTTATTCATATGCAAGGGAGGTAATTTATAACAATTTTGTCAAATATTTCCATAATTATGCATTAATTCAAAATTCTAAACCGTTCAAAATGCTTATGTTTGTATTTGGAATGGAAATATAACACAGTTTAGGATTGATTTACTGGCACTTTTCAAATTTCGTCTCTGGCTCTTTGGTGCTAATGATGGATTGTATACGTTAAGAAGTAAATGCTGATATCAGCACCTTCTCCGTTTGCCTAAATATTTTCTGTGTTACAATGTACACAAAGTCTGTCTTTTTTTAACCCTTTCCCAAACAAGACCTGGTTTTGAAATCCTAATTTGAATAATCTTGGGAAAACATTGAGACAAAAGAAGAAAATGCTGTTTGCCTCAATATTTTCTTTGCTATAATATACATGAATTTCTTATGAATTTTCACCCATTTTGTTGTATATAGCAGCTTTTTGCCGTTGATAATGGGAAAGGTTTGATACCATTTTTGTCATAAGCTGCAGATATCAAATTTTGGCAGTCTACATAATCACTGGTGGTGAACTCGGCCAAAGCGAGGGACATTTTTCGCTACTACAAGGTACAGATATTTTGCATTTAAATGTGAGTTTAAAGATCTGATTGGATAGTTTTTCTAAAAACAATGAATTTGTTCTAGAAATAGACCGGGTATAACGATATGTATTGACAAGCCGACGGTGTTGTTATAAAATTTCGTAACAGTTCTAGAAGCGCCATTTAATGTTCTAGAACAGTTCTTGAACTTACATGAACTTTTGGCAGGGGCATGGCTGGATCCATGCCAGACAGCAAGATCGGTGTTACATAATAATGCAGACCACAATTTCAAGTTGATGAAATCTTAAAAAAAAAAATCCATTTTGGGTTAGAAATCATTGTGGAAAATGAAGAAATTGCTTGTGAGAAGCAATATCTCCATTTTCCAAAATGTTTTCCTGCGAGGGAGTCAAGATATCACTTTGCATTAACCCATTCTGAAATGGCGAATTTGGGACTGTTCCATTTCAAAAGCTGACAAAGACGGCAAAATGGATGTTGAGAAAAGCTCTGGCTGGTGCTCTAAATAACACGAAAATATTGAGGCTAAAGGAGAAAATGCTGATCACCAGCATTTTCTTCTTTTGTCTCAATGTTTTCCTGAACTTCTTCTGTTAGGGACGGTCTTGTTCTGGAAAGGGTTGAAACCGTAAAATAGTTTTAGGAAAGGGGTTATAATGGAAAAAGATATTAAGTATCTTATGAAACAATTGACTCAAATATCTCATTCACAATTTTATTCTTTTTTGCCATTTTGACATCATATAACAATTTTCAACAATATATAATACTTTAACAAAAGCAAACCTAATGCTAGATCTACAAAATTGGCAACAACATGACACAATTTGAACAAAACAAACAAAGGATAATTTATCAATTAATAACAAACTTTCATTTATTGACATTATTATATATATGTTGGAGTCCAGATTAGAATCCAGGCCGATTCCGGATCGGCCTGGATTCCAATGTGGCCTCCGACATATACATGTATCACATTATAATTGACAAATTGAAGTGAATAATCAAAATATAGATTGACGAATCAAATTAATGTTCATTAAAATTTTGTCATGCCAACAATGAAATCTTTAATTTTTCTCAATGACACAATCCAAGATTTCAATGTTGGAGTCCTGGGTGACCATTGAATTCTATCGATATGGAAAAGAGAAAGCTTCACTCTTTTCATATTGACCAGCATTTTCTACTTTTTCTGGACATTTTCTTTATTATTCTGTTATATAACAACGGAGGGTCGAGGAATTTTTTCCAGGGTGGGTCCAAGCACAAATGATAACTGTACATGTTTCATATGGCTAACATTAAAAGTGAATGATTAAAACTTGGTATAGTAGGCAAAACTCATTGAAATGCACAAACTTTAATTTCACCATATTTTTCATAGGGTGTCCAGGAAGTTCAAGGGAGGGGGACCACTGACCCCCACTAGATCTGCCCATGTATAAGTTATAACCTGAAAGTTTCCTCTTTTCCAGCAATTATCGTACCTTCAGCAACTTCAGTTTATAAAAATATGAACATTTTCTTAGCAATTTGGTGAATCTGCAACTTATTTATTACAGAAGTTCTTTTTGAAACGGATATAAAAAGAAAATTATACCCCACGATAAATGACCTGGCAGCGTAGCCCATGCTAATCGAATGGAGTGCTCTGCCAGGTCAATTCTCGTCCGCTATACTTATACAGAAAAAAGACTCACACCAACATTTTGTATGGGCAAGGTATAAGGCAGCCAATTCATACAAATGATTAGGATCAGAAACATGTAGACCAGCCTTCTAGATTACACTTCAGATTATTCTGTCATCAAAGAGCAGATAGATTCCAGTGATTAACCCATTCCCTCATATTATGACGCTTTTTGATACCCCATAGGATAAACGATTTGGAAAACATTGTGGGAAATAAAGAAACTGCTTGTCACATGCATTTTGTTAATTTCCTGCAATGTTTCCTACACATGAAGATAGCTACATATCAATTTTTCTTTTACTTGAAATACCGTCTGCAACATCTTTGAATTTGGACCAGAATAAATTTTGCTGTTTGGTAATAGGTTAACCCTTACCATGCTGACCCAAGAGTATTCTAATTTTAGCAAGCAGTATAGCCAAAGATCAGTCTCTAAATACATACAGTCTGATCTGTGTGCACACTACATTTGCGGTTTACAAGCAACACTATGAGAATATTCTATTTTTTTTAATAAGAAACCATTAACCCATTCCCACACATTGATGCTTTTTGACGCCCCGCAAGATAAAGGCCTTGGAAAACATTGTGAAATACAAAGAAATTGCTTGTGACAAGCAATTTCTTCATCATCCGCTATGTTTTCAAACATTAAAGACCATAAAATGTAAAATTCCATTCACATGAATTGTCGGCTGCAACATCTTTGAATTTATACCTGTCTAGAAATTTGCCGTCTGGTAATTGACCAAACGCCAAACGACAGATCGCTCCGCCCAACATAGAATTTAAGGCAAACAATGGGCATGTGGTGGTTAATAGGGAAAAATTTATCCAGTTAATCGTGACGTAAATTCGGACAAACAAAAAAGTATTTCGTTTTGTTGTTATAAAATCTCGTAACTACGGCTTGATTTTAGCCGTAGTTACGAGATTTTATAACAACACCGACGGTTTATCAAAACATAACGTAGAACCTAGTCTATTGTTAGCACAAAATTCTTTGCCTTTGGTACGTCGATTGTTTTGATTGTCAGTCGATAAATCGATACAAAACCACGTGCAACGAAGAACAATTGGGGCATGACATTTTTCTGATCGTCCATTGGCTAATCGATGTTTTTGATTGACAGTCGGCGTTTGGTCAATTGGTCAACATTATCAGGGTAATGAAGCCTTCTAGATGACTACTGTAGATAATTCTATCAACAAAGGGTAGATATATCCTTATGATTAATTAACCTTTCCCAAACAATGCCCACTTTTCATTTGTCTAGAGTGAAAGCTTTGGACAACAATGAAAGAAAAAAGGAAATGGTTCAAACCAGTTTTTTCTTCTTTTCTCTCATTCCTTTCTCATTTTCTATATTCAATGAAGATTTAAATTCCATTAAACGAAACCAAAGCTTCTATTAGAAAGGGTTATCAAAGAAATTCCAAGGTTTTTCTTCCTAAATGAAAGCACAGCTGACTCAGAAGTTACTGAAGAGTAAACTTGACAAGCAGGACTGATCCTCTAGAAAACTAACAACCATTATTATCTGCTTTTATCATTTCAATGCTTTTCAAAGAAAACCATGTATCTGCAGCTTAAAATAAGCTGCAGTTACGAGATTTTCATTGAAAAGCATTGATTTATTCTGATATAACTACATCCAAAGTCCAAGAATTCTTTCCCAAGCAACATGTATTAACAATGTCAAAACCAGGGCTAGTTTGGGAAAGAATTAATCTAAGAAATTCCAAGTTTTTTTCTTCCTAAATGAAAGCACAGCTGACTGAGAAGTTACTGAAGAGTAAACATGACAAGCAGTACTGATCATATAGAAAACTAACAACCATTATTATCTGCTTTTATCATTTATCCTGAAACAACTACATCCACAGTTAAAGACTCTGCGAAAAAAAGTTCAAGAAGTTACTGTTCTAGAACATTCTAGATAATTAAATGGCAGTTCTAGAACAGAAGTAGAACTGTTCTAGAACTGAAGTTTAACAATCCTGAACATTCTAGAATAGTTCTTGAACTTAAATGAGTTCTTGAACTTTTTTCGCAGGGGAGTATCCTTTCCCAAACAGACATCTGCAACTAAGTTGTACATAACACAAAATAATCATGTCCACGGTACGGAAACTACAGAGACAGAGCCATTGGCTCTGCCGCTTAAATCCTCTGGGGGGCTTCCGGCCATGTGTGGCTCTGTCTCTGGGGTCGTGATTTTTTGACAAAAACAGGTGAGTGTTCAACTTTGTTGTTCATTTATTTTCTTCTGGTGCTTAAAATCGAAAAACCGGGAATGTCATGCTCCCCTAAGACCATTTATCTGCCTGTTCTAATTCTGTGGGCTTCAAAGTCGGCAGGGTTTTCACATGATCATTGTCGTCGTGGGTCGACCCTATGTGATTTTTTCTTGTTTACATCATGTATTCATGTACATTTCAACGGTAAATAGCCAATTGCTGCAGCCAAAACATGTGATATACTAATTGAGGGATAATCTCGATCAGACATTGCTTTCCCATGTAACAAAACCTTAGAAATGATTGGCAAACGTAAAGTTTGAGCAATTTCTATCGGTGGCTCTGTCTCTGGCGGCTGGCTCTGTCTCTGGTGGCTGGCTCTGTCTCTGCGTGCTTGGTGAAAAAAAATTACTCACACACTGAATAGATCATATTGTGTATGGCGAATGGTTCAGTCACCGATTAAACCCTTTGCAAAACATCGAACATTCAGCGTTGTTCAATTTCAAAGCTACAATTAAACAATGTCCTTTGAATGATCAAAGATCAGCGTGTCTAAATTGGAGGGGGAAGAGGGATTTCGATTTAAGTAAATATGTGACTGGGAACCGAACATCCTGTGATAAAGACATCGTACTATCTGGAGACAGCTACTGAACTCTCACGGCCACCGCGCAAAATGTGCCATTATTCGCTTTTATTCAGTGGAAAACATGCTTCTCTTCCAATTTACATGTATTGGAATATACACTAATCTTTCGTCACGGCTCATGATTCTATGTAGTACTGTACTTAAGGCGACAAACTGGGTGTTGACAAAGAAACAATTACACGATGGGTAATCCACGTGATTTGGGGAAAGGTCCACACCGAAAAATTGTCTGTTTCAAGTATATTTTGTTCTATATCTCAGTTTAAACTCTACGTATTTTGACGAGCAATTGCACCATACGCGCCTTTGAGAGGGTAATTCCTGAACCTCTTTATGCAAAGTATTCCATAGTTTTATTAAAATGCAACCAAAAACATTCATTTTGAATGTTTCGAGAAACCATGGGATTTGATGCGGAGTGAGTTAGAACCGGGGAATGTCCCTCTCAATGACGCGCGTGTGGTGCACTTTATCTCGTCAAAATCCGTCGAGTATTAGCTGAGAAAATACACAAAACAAACTCAAAGCAAACGATTTTTCGGTGTGGACGTCAGGGGCTTGTTTCATCAAAACATTTTTAAAAGAAGTAATTTTGACTTATCGATGTCTTAAATATCGGTTAACCCTTTCCAAAACTGCAAAATGTTAGGGTGATTCACTTCAAAAACTGTCACAAATGACAAAATGGAAGTTATTAAAGATAGAATTGGTGTAAAATATGACATAGAAAATATTGAGACAAAAGGAGAAACTGCTGGTTATCAGCAGTTTCTTCTTTTGTTTCAATGTTTTCCCAAACCCATTCTCTTGGGGACGTCAAAACCAGGTCTTGTTTGGGAAAGGGTTAAAACAACAATCGCATAATCCAGGGGCTCGTATTTTCAACGATCTTACGACAAAGTTTTTGTATAAAATGTGTAACAAAACATCTGAGTGCACGAGAAATCAGATTGGACCAATCAGGTTTGTTGTTACAAGTAACTACGCAAAAATTAATCTTACGAGCGTTGATAATACGGGCCCCAGGTCTTGATAAATTGGTGATACGCGTTCCTTGTCCAAAACTTGTCGTAAGTCATCGGTAAGACAAAGACAAAAAATACGTCTTAAAATGAAACTGGCCCTTGTTTTTTTTTTTTTTTTTTTTTTTTTTTTTTTGTTTTTTTCTTCTTTTTTTTTTATTTGCACCAATATATCCGACATCTTTCCATTTAATCCTTCCCAAGCAAGACATTTTTCTGGTGCATTGCGAGAAAAGAAAATTGCTCATAACCAGCATTTTCATATTTTTTCTCACAGATTTCAATGATAACTATTACATATTTGATACTTCGGAGCTATGCGCGGATACATACATGTCTCTCTCATGAGAGGGGGGCGCCCATCTGCATCCTTGCATGTCTGGACATCATTTTGAATTGGAGCAGTCCTAAATAAGAATTCTATGTATCACCTAATGTGATATAATACCCCGCCATTACATTTGTCCGGATAAGTGTTTTTGTCGAAAACAAAGGACAGTGACTCACAAAATAAGAAAGGAATATTTATGCTCCTTTGATACAGAACTTGTCTTTATTGAGATATATCCACCCATGAAATTTCATGATCATAGCTTCGATACTTTCAGAGATATGCTTTGGACAAGTATTTTGTAAACAGACTAAAATTAACCGACAGTTCAAAGCGGAGCCAGCCGCCAGAGACAGAGCCAGCCGCCAGAGACAGAGCCACCGATAGAAATTGCTCAAACTTTACGTTTGCCAATAATTTCTAAGGTTTTGTTACATGGGAAAGCAATGTCTGATCGAGATTATCCCTCAATTAGTATATCACATGTTTTGGCTGCAGCAATTGGCTATTTACCGTTGAAATGTACATGAATACATGATGTAAACAAGAAAAAATCACATAGGGTCGACCCACGACGACAATGATCATGTGAAAACCCTGCCGACTTTGAAGCCCACAGAATTAGAACAGGCAGATAAATGGTCTTAGGGGAGCATGACATTCCCGGTTTTTCGATTTTAAGCACCAGAAGAAAATAAATGAACAACAAAGTTGAACACTCACCTGTTTTTGTCAAAAAATCACGACCCCAGAGACAGAGCCACACATGGCCGGAAGCCCCCCAGAGGATTTAAGCGGCAGAGCCAATGGCTCTGTCTCTGTAGTTTCCGTACCGTGATGTCGCTGCTTACTATACAAAACATGCAACTGCAGCATATTTAAGTTGTACTTAAAGTAGTCCACCCCTAATGAGATTCACGAGACGTCGAAATTATTCAGGCGCGGTCGAAAACATTCGGTGGTGGAACTTTCCACAGCCAAATGTTTACGACCGAGCCTGAATAGGTCCGGATACGTAACAACGGCGCTCAGAAAAAGTTGATGCTTTATGAATTTCAAAATGGCCACATTATGGGTAATGTTAATGTCTAAGGAAAGTAGATCTATTAAAGGAAAAGGAGAAAATGCTGAATTTTATTTTAGCATTTTCTTGTTTTCCAGAAATACTTTTCCTTGTATATAAAGTAAAATTCTCCTGCATGCAGGCTGAATATCGTCGGTGGGGGGTCAAAACCTCGTAACTCCAGCTTTTTCAAGCTGTAGTTACGAGGTTTTGACTCCCAACCAACGATATAATAAGATCAGCCCACACAATTGTACAGACTGATCTTTATCTATGTTGCCTGCCAAAGCCAGAATATTATATGGCAACAGGTTAACCCTTTCACAAACATTAAGATCTGGCACCGGGGCCTGTTTAATTAAAATATTTAAGTAGCGTTTTTGACTAACCTATGTCTTAAATATTGCTTAAAACAACATCCCATAATCCAGGTCTTAACTTAATTGATTGACGATACTCGTTTTTTCTCCTCAACTTGCCGTAAGTCATCAGTAAGTCAAAAATATGTCTTAAATATTTTGATGAAACTGGCCCCCGGTTTCTCGAAAAACTCAAGTACGTTCTCAGACTCAAATCTGAGCATTGTATTCAAATCACACACAAAATCCATGTGAACTTCAATTGAATACCAATCAATGTTGATTTATATTCAATAGAAGTTGAGTATGAACTCATGAGTATATACTTAAGTTTTTTTTTGATAAACCTGGTTTTGATGTCCCTAATAGAAAAAGATCTTTGAAAACATTACGGCAAAAGAAGACAAGAGCCGTCACAGACGGATTATGCTCCCCGAATAAGTGTTTGTCACAAAATAAAAACTATCATACATTAAGCCCCCTTTTCCCATGACAGCATTTTTGTACACACATTATTTATAGAATATTGTCTAGAAGATCCTATTTATTACATGAGCACAAAATTTCATTAAATTCTGCTCATTCGATGAAGAGAAATAAGAGAAAAACTCATTTTTACACTAAGGCCCCTTTTTCCATGACGCAGCCTTTAATTTACAAACGGAGAAAAAGGTCCCTAGGTATTGACCCAGGGAGTTCACATGTGAAGTTTCATTGAATTTGTCCCAAGGGTTGCTGAGATATGGCTGTGGACGGACGGACGGACGGACACACGGACGGACGGACGGACAGCATGGCGACTATATGCTCCCCCGAAATTTTTTCAGGGAGCATAAAAATGCTGATGATCAACATTTTCTCCTTTTGTCTAAATATTTTCTTTGCTCTATCATTCACAAATCCTTTCTTTGTCAACATCCATTTCGTTGTTAATGTAGCAGCTTTGAAATAGTCCTTAGTTTTGCCGTTTAAGAAAGGATTAACCCATTACCACACAGTGACTCCTTTTGACTCCCCACAAGATAATGGCTTTTGAAAACATCATGGAAAATGAAAAAATTGCTTGTGACAAGCAATTTCTTCATTTCCCACAATGTTTTCTACCCAAACAAGAGGGCCATTGGCCCTGAAGCGCTCACCTGATATAATAACTTTTTTTTGTAAACCAATTTTCAGGTTGATTGGACAAAGAATGTGACCTCTAGGGTGCACACAAGGTTTATCTAAGATTTGACCTCGTGACCTAGAATTGATCAAGACAATCATTCTGGTCAATTTTCAGGTTGATTGGGCAAAAAAAGTGGCCTCTAGAGTGCACACAAGGTTTTACAAAGATTTTACCTCATGACCTAGTTTATGACCCCAGATGACCCAATTTCAATCTTGTCTGAAAATTGATCAAGACAATCATTCTGATCAATTTTCAGGGTGATTGGGTAAGAAATGTGGCCTCTAGAGTGCACACAAGGTTTTTCTAAGATTTGACCCCGTGACCTAGTTTTTGACTCCAGATGACCCAATTTCACACTTGTCCGAGATTTCACCAAGACAATCATTCTGATCAATTTTCAGGTTGATTGGGCAACAAATGTAACCTCTAGAGTGCACACAAGGTTTTTCTAAGATTTGACCCCATGACCTAGTTTTTGACCCCATATGACCCAATTTCAAAATTGTGCGAGATTTTATCAAGCCAATCATTCTGAGCAATTTTCAGGTTGATTGGGCAAAAAATGTGGCCTCTAGAGTGCACACAAGGTTTTTCTAAGATTTGACCCTGTGACCTAGTTTTAGACCCCAGATGACCCTATATCAAACTTGTGCGAGATTTTATCAAGTCAATCATTCTGAGCAATTTTCAGGTTGATTGGGCAACAAATGTGGCCTCTAGAGTGCACACAAGGTTTTTCTAAGATATGACCCCGTGACCTAGTTTTTGACCCCAGATGACCCAATTTCAAACTTGTCCGAGCTTTCATCAAGACAATCATTCTGAGCAAATTTCAGGTTGATTGGGCAAAAGATGGGGCCTCTAGAGTGCACACAAGGTTTTTCTAAGATTTGACCCCGTGACCTAGTTTTTGACCCCAGATGACCCAATTTCGAACTTGTCCGAGATTTTATCCAGACAATAATTCTGATCAATTTTCAGATTGATTGGGCAAAAAATGTGGCCTCTAGAGTGCACACAAGGTTTTTCTAAGATTTGACCCCGTGACCTAGTTTTTGACCCCAGATGACCCAATTTCAAACTTGTACAAGATTTCACCAAAACAATCATTCTGAGCAAATTTCAGGTTGATTGGGCAAAAAATGTGACCTCTATAGTGCACACAAGGTTTTTCTAAGATTTGACCCAGTGACCTAGTTTTTGACCCAAGATGACCCAATTTCGAACTTGTCCGAGATTTTATCAAGACAATTATTCTGAGCAAATTTTAAGTTGATTGGGCAAAAAATGTGGCCTCTAGAGTGTACACAAGGTTTTTCTAAGATTTGACCCCGTGACCTAGTTTTTGACCCCAGATGACCCAATTTCGAACTTGTCCGAGATTTCATCAAGACAATCATTCTGAGCAAATTTCAGGTTGATTGGGCAAAAAATGTGACCTCTATAGTGCACACAAGGTTTTTCTAAGATTTGACCCCGTGACCTAGTTTTTGACCCCAGATGACCCAATTTCAAACTTGTTCGAGATTTTATCAAGACAATCATTCTGAGCAAATTTCAGGTTGATTGGGCAATAAATGTGGCCTCTAGAGTGCACACAAGGTTTTTCTAAGATTTGACCCCGTGACCTAGTTTTTGACCCCAGATGACCCAATTTCGAACTTGTCCGAGATTTCATCAAGACAATCATTCTGAGCAAATTTCAGGTTGATTGGGCAAAAAATGTGGCCTCTAGAGTGCACACAAGGCAAAGTTTGACGGACGACGGACGACGGACGACGGACGACGGACACCGGACGCCGGACGACGGACGCCGGACACAGCGGTATCACAATAGCTCACCATGAGCACATTCGTGCTCAGGTGAGCTAAAAAGCTATAAAATTTCGAAATGTCTTCACATTGAAATGTCGTCTGCAACTTCTTTCAAATTGGACTACGCCAAAATTTTGTTGTTTGGTAAAGGGTTAAAATGGAAGAGACATAAACCTCATTAAGCATTTAGATACCTCAATTTATCTCTCATTTCACATTATAAATTTTTAATGAAGAAATGAAAATATTTCAAATAGAATAATGTATACTAGTAGACGTTTTTTTGCCATAGAATGGCATGTCCTTCTAGTTTTAAATACCGGTATATATTCTGTTTGATTTAGGAACATTGTTTCAAATGTATTGTTTAACCCTTTCCTTAAAAGTAAGATTTTACATATACATGTTATTCTAACTGAAAACTTTGCAGACAATAATAAGAAAAGATATTGATAAAACTAGTATTTGTGTACAATAAAACACACAACATATTGAGGCAAAGGGAGAAAATTTTGATAATCATCATTTCCTTCTTTTGGCTTTATATTTTACCCATGCTTTCACCGTATTATAGGTTTTGTTTGCCAAAACGTACATGAACAATATTTGGAAGACTTACAAAGCTAAAGCCTCTCTTACAACCCGTCGTGCGTCTTTTTAAATCGTAAGTTTTTAAACACTGCAAAATCGCATGATTTATAAAGACGCACGACGGGTTGTAAGAGCGCCTCATAAGAATTTCCCGGTCAATTCTTTGCTGCGTGCAGTCTGCGTTGTGGTTGCGTCCACAAAAATCGTACGTTGCATGTGCGTGCATCGCACGACTAAACATACGTTTTAGACGCAGACCGTACGCAGGAGCACGTACGACCGGTTGTAAGAGAGGCTTAAACATAGACAATATTTCAACAATTAAATCATGTAAGACTAAACTAGTTTTAAAACTAAACTTTGAATCATACAAACACAAAACATTGTTGGAATTAACAGTTAATACTACTAGAATATTATAAGATATATTTTCTTCTTCATTTTTTCATTTAACTCTTTCCAAAAAAGGCCCAATTTGAAATCCTTGATAGAATAGACTTAAAAAAAAACATTGAGGAAAAAAAGAAAATGCTAGTTATCAGCATTTTCTTCTTTTGGCACAATGTTTTCCCAAACTTTCTGGTACATCAAAACCAGGAGGTCTCTGTCTCTGTCCTCTGTCAAAACACCCACATTTATAACAATGCTGGAATAGTTCCCTAAGTCCTTGTTTGGGAAAGGGTTAAAACAATGTGATAAAAGAAGAACATGTTGATTACCATCATTTTGTTGCTCTTCAACAAAAACTTGTAACTGCAGCTTAAAATAAGCTGCAGTTACAAGGTTTTTGTTGAAAAGCAGCAATTTCTTTCATTTTGCCACAATGCTTTCTTTCTACAGGCATAACAAAATTTATCATTGATAAAAATCTTTCATACACTGGCAGGAGCTGGCCCACTAGTTGACGGTTTTGTGACTAGTCTCGTTGACACAAAGTTCGACCCGGCAGGTGGTCGTGGCAAGAATCTATCAAAACACCGACATGGCAAACATTTACAACAGTGCTGGAATAGCTCCCTCAATCCTCGACGATATTCAATACTCATCGTAGAATACACAAAAAATTTATAAAACCCATTACCCATTGCTATCCAGAATGTGTAAAAATGCAATTCCTGTGGAATGGAATTTTCATAGAAACTACAAAGTCGTAAAATGCACCATGGTAACCAAGTTCCTATAAATATTATCGTAACGAGAAAATTCATCTGATAGTTTCTAGGTCGTGATGATACGTCGAGCATCACTGCCTCGTACATTTTCTGTTTTTTACGGAATCCATGTGTGAAGAGATAAACATCTGTTATTAGTATAGAAAAGAATGCTGGGCAAAGAGCCAAAACACTGGCTGTTATAAAATATGGCGTCACCGATGTGACATTTATTGTACACATGTATACCTCACCGTAATATTTATAATCATTAAAATTCAACAATGGTGGGCAGCAGAAACTAACAGCAGCAATCCATGCGAATAAAATCCAACACAACGATCTCGGTGGGGACATCATAATTTTGTAGCGTTCCGGTTTACGGACAGCCACATAATGATCGACGTTCATCCATGATAGAGCGTACAGACCGGCCAGGAAGAACACAACCGTCATGTATGCCTGGAAATGGCACATCTTCGGGTTGATGCTCGCGAAGTCTAGTTTATAGATCACAGCACAATATAACGCGAATGGAAACACAAATATACCAATACATAGATCGGATATTGTTATGGAATACAGGTAGACCCTGTTGATGTTGCGTAAATAGTCGGTGCACCACATGACGCATAATGTTATAATATTTGTAGAAACAGTAATGATGAAAATAAACACCAAGAAAATCATCTCTATCACAAAACTCGTCTCCATGGCAACGGAAGCCATGCCTGGTAGCAGTGTCACTTGTCCATGCGATAATTAAATAAAGCAAAAAACATCCGCTCCTAATCACATTAATTCATCGTTAATGAACCATTTGGCCAGGGGTTAATACTACTCCTGTTTGTTCCCTGGAATTCACAGAATAACAAACATTCTCTATTGATTTAGAGATAACTTGACAAAAGCACCATTTAAAATCCACTCATATTTAATGTACATTTGACATCACAATAATCAGTATATCATCATCAATCCATATATAATTCCATTTTGATTAGATATATTCCATTAAAAATCTCCATTTCCATTTCGAATGATAATGAAATGTGGGTGCGTTATAGACTTAAGCTCTTCCATTTCATACTAGCCTTTTAGAATCGGCTCTAAAAACACAATGTCAATAAAATTCAATCCATTGGATTTTAATCCACTGTATCCGAATCTTTGTCATGATTTCTAGTAGTGTAAATGTACAATGTAACAGTGATTCATATTTATGATTCTTCCTATCCTATAAATCAGCTATCCACATAAACATCCATTATCACTTCTAACCGTAATCCAACATACATCTCATTTTGATAAAACCATTTTAAATCTCATTATCTTCACTTTTATTCCAAGATAATGAGAAAATATTGAGATATAATTATCCAAATGAGATCTCCCCATCAGCTTTATCACATCTTACAAAATTTAATAATCCAACAAGTCACAGCCATAAATATTCACTGAAAGTACATCTGGCTTCTAGCTTCTAAATGATACCCTGAGGGAACTATTTGATATCTACACAGTGCCGCAAGCATTTTTCCTATAACAATGTTCCCAAGATATACTTGATTCTCACAGAGAGTAGAACAGTTCCTTGACTCTATCCACTCATATCACAGTAATCCAACAAATATATCAGTTCAGTAAATCCATTTTTAACCTCATTATCTTCACTTTTATTCAAAGATAATGGGATATAACAGAGATATAATTATCCAGATGAGATCTCTTTGAGCATTATCACATCTCACAAATAATCCAACCATAAATATTCACTGGAAGTGCATCTGGCTTCTGTCTTCTTTATGATGCCCCGAGGGAACTATATATCTACACTCTCTCAAGTATTTTCCTGTAAAACAAATATCAAATACTGATTTCAAAATGCAAAATATAATTCATTGCTCATCAAACCCTATGTTGTGGGTACTCATTGGAATTGTCTCAGCGAGACGATTCAAATGAGTACCCACAACATAGGGTTTAGATTTAAAATCTAAACAAATTTAGAGTATCTCGTTTACCCTCTTATATTTGTTTCTCTGCTGTCTAATGATACCCCATTGGAACCATACAATATCTGGTCGCTTTTTAACGAAAACCTTGTAACTGCAGCTTGTTTGAAGCTGCAGTTACGAGGTTTTATATGAAAAGCAGGGATCTACACTATAATGTCTCATACATTTTCTCTATAACTATGTATCCAGGATATTTTCGATTCTCACAGATATACTGCAGGGCAAGTAACTGCTGAATCCAATCCCATGACATTATTCCTAAGACTTCTTTGCTACCGTGAGAGAGGAAACTACAATCTACACAATAACTACAGTACTCCCAAGTATTTTTCTGTATGTCAGATTCCCATAATATCTAAATGCAAAATAATCAAAATGCAAAGTATCTAAATATCATTCATAGCTCATGAAACCCTATGTTGTAGGTAGCAACAACATAGGGTTTGGATTTAAAATAACAAATTCAGAGTATCACGTTTACCCTCTTATATTTGTTGCTCTTCTATCTAATGATATCTCCAGGGAACTATACAATATCTACACTGTAATGTCTCATACATTTTCTCTATAACAATGTATCCAGAATTTTCCTAACTCTCACAGATACTGCAGGGCATTACTGTTTAATCCAATCCCATGACATTATTCCTAAGACTTCTTTGCTACCGTGAGAGAGGAAACTTAGACAATCTAGGCAATAACTACAGTACTGAGCATTTTTCTGTATGCCAAATTCCCATATATCTAAATGCAAAATATCTGAATATCATTCATAGCTTACCAAACATTATGTCGTAGGTACCAACAACAAAGGGGTTCGATTTAAAACAACAAATTTAGAATGAGTCAACCCTCTTATATTTGTTGCTCTTCTATCTAATGATATCTCCAGGGAACTATACAATATCTACACTGTAATGTCTCATACATTTTCTCTATAACAATGTATCCAGAATATTCCTAATTCTCACATATACTGCAGGGCATTGCTGTTTAATCCAATCCCATGACATTATTCCTATGACTTCTTCGCTACTGTGTGAGAGGAAAGGAAACTACAATCTACACAATCACTACAGTACTCTCGAGTATTTTATAGTATTGTCACAATCATTCCCTTGTCTATTCCGTGTTCTTACATCTGTAAGTCATAACTATCTAAGCCTACATGAATTAATGCATACATGTGCTAATTCCGAGAATTTTTCTGTATCATTTTTAAATGTCCTTTGATTATTTGTAAAATTCTCATAGTTGATGATCACCATTAATTGTTATTTAATCCAACTGTTCTAGTCTTTTAAAGTCACCAATAGCTATATTCGAACTAGATATCTACAGTTTCTCTATCATTTCCGTGAACTATGTTATACTTTATGTTTCAAGATTCTCATGGATATTATCAAATAATTATAATCTTGCACTTAAAAAAAATTGTCTGTATTTTTTAATCTCTTAAGAAAAAGAACAGCTAGTCTCCCTATTTTTCTGTATTACTCAGTTAACCATGTAAGCGAGATATTCATGAATTCACACAGCTGGTTGCCATCAGTATGTTATATTCTCTTTCAAGTTGAATCACATCCATACACAGACTGTTACAGAAACCCTTTACCAGACAACAAATTTCAGACTATTTAACTCAAATTGAAAGGAGTCACTGACAAGACAAATAAGTAGTACAAGGAAATATCTGTTAGTCATATGGAAGCAAAGAAAACTTACACAGAAAAATCTGAAAAAATGATTAGCATTTTCCATCTTTTTTCTTTCATGTTTTCAAATAAGGCTTTCTGATGTTAGCCTTCACAAAAAATGCAGCCTGTTTAGGAAAGGGTTAACTATCTCATTACAATCTAATGCAGTATTCAACAATTGCTGTTAATTAACCCTTTCCAAAATGGCTAAAATTAAGGATAATCGAATTCGAAAGCTGCTGCAGACTAAATGGATGTTGAAAAAGAAAGGATCTGTGTACAAAATAGCATAGTAAATATTGAGGCAAAAGGAGAAACTGCTGGTTATCAGCAGTTTTTCTTCTTTTGTTTTCAATGTTTTCCCAAGCCATTTCTAATACTCTGTTGCGTCAAAACCAGTCTTGTTCGGGAGAGGGTTAACCTAATTCACATGTTTTTTCACACTCGGAGCTCCCACATGAAAGCAGTCCGCCATTATCAGGAAGCGTTTAATCATTCTGCAACATGCCACTATTTAATCCACTCCTAGTTAATCAAATAATTTGGTGATTATTTGCTACTTAATCATACTGAATCTCATTTAGGAAAAGACCAATACTTCAGACTGCTATTTAATTAACTGGAGTTGCAATTGAGCAAATAGCCTAATTTTTAAATGACAAACATAAATATGATTGGCTGAGACATAGGTCTTGTCAAAGGCAAAACTAAGAAATTGACAGCAAAGTCTATGTCCCTGTATTTTTCTTGCCAATATCTGTGTAACAATTGCATGTAGATCTACACTAACTCCCTAAGGTAAGAAGGGCCTAATTAGCGCCAAAGAGCCAAAGGCGAAATTTGAAAAGTGACAGTAATTTCTAAACTGTGTTACACTTCCATTCCAAATACAAACATAAGCATTTTGTATGGTTTAGAATTTTGACTTAATGTATATTTATGAAAATATTTGACAAAAAGGGTCAAAATTACCTCCCTTTCATATGAATATAGAGTAAAATAATATTTGTAAATTATTTTCTTCTTGAGGCATAATCTTGGAATCCGGCACGGTGAATCAACTTATGTGAAGTGTATTTACAAGTGTGTGTAATTTGATGCATTCAATAAGGCTAGAAAGTGGTGTTTTTAACTATTAGGCCCTGAATACCTTAACATCCAATTGAGCTGCCATCTGTCACAGTAAAAGGGCTCCTTACAACATTTGGGACAAACAATTAAAGTGACATTTCACATTTTATTTTTCATAAATTTTACTTTTATTTTATCTGAAAGAGCATACTTTCTTCAAATTTCAAGCCAATTATTTTCACCGTTTACGAGAAATATATATGTTTGTGCTTAAATAAAACAAATTGTTGTGGACAACAGTTCAGATTTACATGAAATTTGTCATATCTATCTCAACTTAAAAGGCATATTTTTCGCTTATCAGCAACAACTTAAAAAAAACTGATTGCAATTATGCTCATTAGAATAACCAATCTTTGCATCAAGACATACTTTAAAAAATTGAAACGAGAATGAAATGTCCCTTTAACTCTTTCCCAACAAGACCTGGTTTTGACGTCCCTAATAGAACAGGCTTGGGAAAACATAGCAACAAAAGAAGAAACTGCTGATAACCAGCAGTTTCTCCTTTTTTCTCAATATTTTCTGTGCCATATTTTACACAAATCCTATCTTTAATAACATCCATTTTGTCATTGATGGCAGTTTTTGAAGTGTCTCACCCAAAAATTTTGACGTTTGGGAAAGGGTTAAGGATCCAGAACAGCCTATGCATAAGCATCTAGGTGTCATTCTCATCTCCCATCATTTTCTCAATACATGTAGGAACTCTCTGAAAGCAGCATCGATCCTGATCAGACTGCAAAGATTCAATTGCCTTAAAGGTCTTTTTAACAGATCCAAGCTCATAAATTTTGCCTGAATTTTCAAGATAATTATTATTGAATCCCTCTAAAAGCATTTATGTCTATTTTATTGTTCATTTAATTTACTTGGCACAAAAATTTATCGCATAAATACCTTATAGAACTTTCAACTCCTGATGTACCAAAACCAATAAAATGTTGATTTCATTCAAATCCCTTCGAAAAGTTCATTTAAGTTCTACAAGTTACTGTTCTAGAATGTTCTACAACATTATATGGCACTTCTACAACTGTTCTAGAACAGTTATAGAAGTGCCATTTAATGTTCAAGAACAGTTCTAAAAGTGTCATTTGATGTTTCAGAACTAGGGAAAAGACCTTGTAACTACAGCTTCCTATAATGTTTTGGAAGAATAGTATCTACATCGTTCTTTGCCAATAAATTAAGCACCAGATTCAAGGGCAGATCGAGGAATTTTTTGCAGGGGGATACAAGCCAAAATGATGACTTTACATGTGTTACATTGCTAATTTTATAAGTTAATGTTACCCTTTATTACAAACTATACAGTAGATCTACCAGCTCTAACCATTGGAATTGAAGTTGAATTTGCTTCAGTTTTTATGTCAAAGTTTAAATTCACCATTTATTCAGGGGGGGGGGGGGGTCCGGTGAATTCAAGCCCCCCCCCCCCCCCCCCCACTCACCTCTAAATCCGCCTATGAGGTTTTTCATCCAACATTTCAACTATTTGCATTCCTACTATTTGCATTCCTAACATGTGTAAGACTGGTTCTACAGATCATTTCACATTTAATGTTGTAATTCATCGCTTTCATTACAAAATCGAGGCAGGTATTCTAAAGTTTTCATTACAATGTAACTAAGCCAACAGATCATTTCACATTAAATGTTGTAATTTATCGCTTTCATTACACATTTAACCCTTTCCCAAACAAGACATGGTTTTGACGTCCCTAATCAAAAAGCCTTTGGAAAACATCGAGACAAAAGAAGAAAGTGCTGATAATCAGCACTTTCTCCTTTTGCCTCAATATTTTCTGAGCTATTTTGTACTCAATTCCTGTCTCTAATAATATTTGTTTTGGCGTCTGCAGCAGTTTTCAAATTGGATCACCCTAAAATTTTGTCGTTTGGGAAAGGGTTAAGGTCGTTATTGAATCAGCTTTTGTAACTAAGCCACCAGTACATTTCACATTTCATGATGTAATTGAACACCACTGTAGCATACGGAAATCTGTAATTCCAATGACTTTTTTATCTTGTAGGGTTACCTTATAATTCCAAATGCTAATGTTACCTATTTAACCCTTTCCCAAACAAGACCTGTTTTTGACGTCCCTAATAGAAAAGGCCTGAGAAAACATTGAAACAAAAGAAGAAACTGCTGATAACCAGCAGTTTCTCCTTTTGTCTCAATATTTTCTATGCCACATTTCACAAATGTTATCCTTAATAACATCCATTTTGTCATTTGTGGCAGTTTTTGAAGTGGATCACCCTATAATGCTGTCATTTGGGAAAGGGTTAAGAGTTACCTAAATAACTTGGTAATTGTAATGCTCTTTTTCACTCAGTAATTCTAAATGTCTTAGAAAGACTTATTAATTACCCATTTAATCTAATGCTCCGGTTTCACATTTTACCAAGTAATTCCAATGTTCCAATTACATATTTCCCTTAGTAATTCTAATGCTCTTATTAGATATTTAACTTGTAATTCTAATGTTCCCATTACATATTTCACTTTATAAATTTAAAGGGACATAACATTCCAATTTCAGTTTTTTAAAGTATGTCCTGATGTAAAGATCGGTTATTCTAATTCTTTTCAATTAGACATTATTTTAGTAAGATTGAAAAGTAAAGCATTGCATTTAGCCCAAAGATACTATGAAGTAATGATAAATACTTTGTTCTAAAGGCCCGGTCACATACGATATCGCGGCCGTTCCGCGGCCGTATCACGGCTAAAATGAGCCACCCGTGGAATGGACGCTGTTAGACGCGATGCGGCAGTGATACGGCCGTGCTATGGCAGTGGTATGGACGTGGTAGGACGCGGAATGAAATCGTAATTATTTTAGACGTGGTAAAATTTTTTTAAGGCCCCGTCACATACGATTCCACGGCCGTTCCGCGGCCATACCACGGCTAAAAAATCTCCAAATATTTTGGACGTGGTTGGACGCGGTAACTTTGGGTCAATTTTGTTTTAGCCGTGCTATGTACGCGGAATGGACGTGGTACAGCCGCCGCCGGCTGTTCCATTGCCGAAACACTGCCGTAGCACGGCCTACAACTTCCAACCGCGTCTAGTGTTAAAACAAGCGACAAGATACCGCATCCACATCGCGTCTGAATCACTGCCATAGCACAGCCATAGCACTGCCATTCCACTTCCTAATCGCGGCTAAACCATCCGAAACGCATATCGTCGTCGTAAATGCAAAACCTCGTATATCGGTTTGGGAGAATTTTAAAGGGGAGGGGAAAAAGTGTAATAACTTTTCCCATACTGAAATGTTTTACTTGAAATTTTGACATATTGTTCACAAATGATGTGTCATTAATACTGATCAGTAAAAATATCTCAAAACCTACAAGAATGTGTCTAAACTGGACACTTAAGGTATTCGCACACTAATGAACGTCAAAAATCATCGGCAAATGTCGACTTATGTCGACATTTTCCGTATTTTCTTTCAAATATATTATCCAATGGAAATTATTTGTGTCAGTATAATTAAATCCATTTGCACCAATATTTTAGAGTTTTAAAGATAAAAAGTTGAAAAAAATAATCCCTTACTGCATTTATCTTGAAACAAAAGTTATAGTAAAGGATTTGTTTTGATGACGTCATAACGTCACCGCCAAAAAATACGACGTCGTTCCCGCGTTCTGTATAATTGACGTCGACGCGTGTATAGGTTGTTGTCATACAACTAAAACCAAATTGTAGGGAAATCGGTTAATAGATTTGTAAATGGGTGGTTTGTAAGTGAATTATAATTCAATTTTCAGTTTAACCTCTTCACAAAATCATGTCCGAAAGGATAGATACTTAAAGCAAAATAAAATTTAACATGTTCTTTGTTTATGTCAAAAAACGCACAAGGCGTGTTACCATGGCGATTTCTTTAAGTTTGGACGGCGAAAGTTCCCTATTCTTATTCATTTACTTCCTACACCTGTGTAGATATTTTTCAAGTTCTGATTAGAAAGGCCCCACTAATACTTAATGTAGAATGACTTTTTAAATATGACAACCCAAAAAATTTCAAGCAGATTTTCCAGAGAATTTTGTTGCTATGCATTCCAACTTTTGCATTTTTTTCCAATATTATTGTTGCAACAATATGTCAAGAGTAATTTTTATAGTAGTATATTTAATAAGCTCTTGTTTGGTGCATACATTATAGATGTTTCTGGAAAATCAGAGCTGAATCTAGCTTTTCATAAAAGTGGGCCAACTCCCCCACCATACTTCAAAATATGGGCCAACAGGATTCAGGCTTGAGCCACAGTGAATTTAACTTTTTTATCGCAAAAATATTAAGTTAGAACTTAGCTGTAACTAAAGTCATTATATGAAACTGAAGGGAACATTATCTTTTCTCTCTGTAAGTATTAGCTCTTGTCTAAGCAGTCTTTTTAGACAACTGTTGTCCATATAACAAACTTTACATGTTCAAGTTCTTTAATTTATTGGTTGTTTAATTTTAGATTATACTATTCATAGAAAATAATTACACTGGAGTGGACTGGTTGAAGCAAATTATTTTCACCACAAAATCGTTTTTAAGTTTTCTTTTAAACCCTTCTATCCAGATCTAAATAGTCTCAGGGCTGTAGAAAAAAGGTTGGACCATTGAACTTCAATCGTAACCCTCGGCAGAATCCACCATGTACATGATGTGGCTACTGCAGTAGACATCTATGCCGAGGAGGATCACTTGGTATCATTTAATTCAAACCAATTTGTGATAAAACAATTTTCAGGCAGAGTTTCTTTGTTTCGTCGGCCATTTTGATTGTGTGTCGCGATGATAGCATATTATTCAGCCCATTTATGTGATTAAAAACGATTTTAACACAGCGTTTCTTTATTTTGTTTGTTTTGACCGCCATTGTTGTTGTTGTTGTCGGTGCGCACCGTAATAATTACAAATTATAAAATTTTCACAGCCATTCCCCCTTCATTCAACTTGTTTGTTTTTTCCCGATCTCGGTGTATATCTCGAACAAAAATCTATTTCATTTCCAATACAAATATCTATTTTTTGAGGGGAGATATAAAAAATAAACTAGATATAGAATTGCAGGGTTTTCTCTGCAATCTGTTTTAGCAACTTTTCAATGATTATGAACCTACGTTATTACGCGACGTTTATTGAAAAATGCGCCAATCTGAAAAAACGTGCGTGACTTCTCCCGCGCGGCCTATCGTTTTTTGCGCCAAGCAATAAATTACTGCGGGAATCCCGCAATCCCGCGCCCTAGATTCAGCTCTGAAAATGTCACTTTTTATTTAGGTTTGAGCATCAGTTACTCAGTGCGCGAAAAGCCCATTTTTTTTATATCGGTGTGATAAATCTTAAATTTGTCATAAAATTTTAAAATTGTGGTCAAATTCCCTTATTTTTTCAGAAAAGGTGTCTCTTTGTATGTAGATTGAAAAAATAAAGTGATCCACCCCGTAGAATTTTAAGCCCATTAGTGTGTGAATACCTTAAGTTCGTACTCTGAAAATCGCAAGAATCGACATACGCGGTTTTGCATTTATACCGACGATATAATGCTATTGTCCCACTGCAGATCAGATCAAATTGAACAAACCATATCAAACGATCTTGCACAGATCGAGTTCGGCCGGCATGTGTAATGGGGAGTAGTTTAGGTGATTCAGCTTTATCTACATCGCTCGGACTTCAAATTCAAATTTTTTGACATTTCAAAAATTCTCGTATGCGACCAAGTAGGAGTTTGATCTAGGAACGACTATGTATTTATCGCTTAGAAGATCGATCTAATCGAGAGTCAGTCGTGTCTGAAGGTCAAGTGTGATTGAATTGATATCTTTTACCCGGCCTGTACCCAACCTGCATTCGGTCACCCCGACTTGTACTCGATCCACCCTATCAAAATGACTGTAAAGGTTATTTTTGATTGTCTAAAGATCAAGTCATTTATCATAGGTTCCCACTGCCGACCAGATCAACTCGATCAAGTCCAATCAAGCGATCGAGTTTAGATCGATATCGATCGGCATAGGTAATCGGAAATGGTCTGGTAATCGAGTTTGATCTGAATCGCTTCGGCTTCTTTCTTGTTTTTTTTTTTCATTGTAAAAAAATATTGGTGTGCGATCGAGTGAAAAAAAAAACGATCGGGAAGCGGCTGTGTATTGATCGGGTAGAAAATCGACCCGCTCGGGAAATGATAGTTGCTGGGAATTGATTGTGGTCGGGTTAATATCTTTCTCTCGACCAGCACCCAACCTACACTCCATAACCTCGACTTGTACTCGAGTGAATCCAGATACTATTACTAGTAACTCGTCCTCTGTTTCATCTGCCAATCCGACCAAATCGACTATTGAAGTCGGCTTGATCGGCTAGAGATCGAGAGAAAGTTGTTTTGTCAGGATTGGTCGGGGAATTCAAGCGATCGACTTGATTTGATCGGCGGTGGTAACCTATAATTAGTTGGATTTTGCCAGAACTTAATTCTTGAAACACTGCCGATCAGATCAACAAAATTCCCCGTTAAACCGTACTTAATTATTTCTTCTCAATCTCTAGTCGATCAACTTCGAAGTCTGCAGTCGATTTTATCGATTGGCCTAATGACACAGAGGTCGAGCTGATTGGGATGCAGTTTTAAAGGTATCAAACAAGTACAAGTCGAGGAGATCGACTCCAGGTTTGGTGCAGGTCGTGTAAGATATATTACCTCCATCACACTCAATCTCCAGACACGATTGATTCTTGATCAGATATATCTATATATCTAACCGATCAAAAATCGCTTCCCGATCAATTTTCTACACGATCGCCCACGAATATTTTGAAATGTGAAAAATGAGTGAGACACCTGAGCGGTGCAGATCCAGACACGATTGATTCTTGATCAGCTATATCTTCTAGCTGATTACAAAATCGCTTCCCGATCAATTTTCTACGCGATCTCTATCGAATATTCTAAATTACAAACAACAAAGTAAGAAGCCTGGGCGGTGAAGATCACGCTCGATAACCCCGACCAATTCTTATTACCCATGTCGTGCAAAATCGATATGTAATAGATCGATTGGTCGGATTTCATCGACTTAATTTGATCGGCAGAGGGAACTTAGCATAAGCCACCGAGTTGATCTGACTGCTAGTAGGCAACTAGCACCAAGGCAGTCGAACACGACTAGTCTTCACAGTTTACAGAAAATTTAGATATCGAATCAAAGCTTATCATGCTAAAACAGAAAAGTTGTCAAGCAAGCTGGCAAAAAAGATGTAAGGATCTTAAAAAAATATCCCAAGTCAGTGCAAGGAGGGGCCCATTTTCCTGTTACTGCTGCTCCCAGTTAAGACTTTACCCGCAAAGAGTTGCAAGAGTAGCTGATTCTAGCGATATTCAGTACATTTTAACTTCCGCGTCTTACCACGTCCATAGCACTGCCGGAGCACTGCCTACTGCATCCATTCTGCGGCCATTCCACGGCCATTCCGCGTCCGTTCCACTGCCTCATCGCGTCTGTCAGCCGTGGTTTGGCCGCGATAACATTTTTGTGCAATTCAAAAAATTTTACCACGTCTAAAATAATTTCGATTTCATTCCGCGTCCTACCACGTCCATACCACTGCCATAGCACGGCCGTATTACGGCCGTATCGCGTCCAACAGCCTCCATTCCACGGGTGGTTTATTTTAGCCGTGATACGGCCGCGGAACGGCCGCGATATCGTATGTGACCGGGCCTTAACTGACTGATCAATTCTTAGGAATTTTTTTATATACTACCATCGTTTTAAAGAACCCAGTTGACTGCATTTTTTTTATCAATTACTTACACCCATACAAAATAACTAACAAAAGCTAGACACTTACAAATTGAAAAGTGCAAGTCAAGTTACTATATCACTGTTTTTTAACGAAAACCTCGTAACTGCAGCTTAAAACAAGCTGCAGTTACGAGGTTTTTGTTGAAAAGCGACAGTATTCTGTTAACCCTTTCCCAAACGACAAAATTTTAGGGTGACCCACTTCAAAAACTGCCACAAATGACTAAATGGGTGTTATAAAAGATAGGATTTGTGTAAAATATGGCACAGAAAATATTGAGACAAAAGGAGAAACTGCTGGTTATCAGCAGTTTCTTCTTTTGTTTCAATGTTTTCCCAAGCCTTTTCTATTAGGGACGTCAAAACCAGGTCTTGTTTGGGAAAGGGTTAAGCTATAAACACCACAATATTTCATTTTGACAAACAATATTCTATGACCTAGGTTGCACAAAACTAGGGAGACAAAAACTCACACTTGGCAATTACTTTGTGTATGTGGTATGTAAAAATGCATGTAGTTGTCTGTTACTTATATACACCTGATGCATTTTTGCTGCAGACATAACAATTTGTGGGCTTAACACTGCAGAGCTACCCCTGCGAAAAATGTTCAAGAACACATTTCTAGTTCTAGAACCATTCTAGAACTTAAGGGCACTTCTAGAACTGTTTTAGAACAGTTCTAGAAGTGCCATTAAACGTTCTAGAACTAAAATGAACTTTTGGCAGGGGACAGACAAGAGGGGGGTAATAACTTTTCATAATGAATTGTAGAGTCCATTCAAATGAATATCCACAACATAGGGTTTTGATATAAAATAACAATTTTAGTATGTCTTTACCACCCTTTTATCTGTTGCTCTGACACACTTTCTCAAACAAGGGAATGCTGATAACCAGTAGATTTTATTTTCTTTAGTTTCCCTCAATATTTTCAACACTATAATGTCAATTGTCCATTTTGTCAAGCATCCAGCTACTCATCACACTTAAGTCAACAATTACACACTGTTAATGGGAGACAAATAATGGAAAAGATATAAGGTGTGGCCGCAGCCAGTTTTAAAATTTGTGCAGTCTTAATTTTTGCCATTCAGGAAAGGGTTAAAGAGGGATTTTGATTCAATCTTGCATATAAATACTGCATCAATGAATGAAATTAATAGAAGAATCAACAATGAATTCCCAATGGTAAAGATACAAGACTCTTTTCAGGTTTGTAAGCCCAATAGTATGTACCTCTTCATGTTTACCAATGTGTTCACAAACTTTTTTCTAAGCACAATCATGATTTGAATTACATTACGGCTGCAACAGCATGCTTTGATTGATGAGTTAATAAAATAAATTTCTTAGTTCTAGGGAGGGTAGGACTATAACCCATGTCTCCTTGGTACTAGTACACACAAAATTTCCATGTGTCCTTGGTACTAGTACACACAAAATTTCCATGTGTCCTTGGTACTAGAACACACAAAATTTCCATGTGTCCTTGGTACTAGTACATACAAAATTTCCATGTGTCCTTGGTACTAGTACACACAAAATTTCCATGTGTCCTTGGTACTAGAACACACAAAATTTCCATGTGTCCTTGGTACTAGTACACACAAAATTTCCATGTGTCCTTGGTACTAGTACACACAAAATTTCCATGTGTCCTTGGTACTAGTACACACAAATTTTCCATGTGTCCTTGGTAAGTACACACAAAAGGGCTAGGTTCACGAATTGCTAAATATGGCCCTGTGAAATAAAGTTTTTAAGATGTTTGAATATCTCATTGATGACAGCTGTTTTGTGCAACATGTTCTTCCCTCTTATCAACCACAATGCAATTGTTTTATGAATCTTTTTGATTGTTCCAAAAATGCAACCCAAATACCCCTTTTTGTGCTAAAATGGCACATTTTCACTATTTTTTGTTTAAGAAAGTCCCAAAAACTATTTTCGCACTCATGCGACACCTAGATATTTTCACCACAAATGCCAATGCGCATAATCTAACATATACAGAAAAATTGTCGTGTCGCATGAATGCGAACATAATATTTAGGGGCCCATTTTAAGCAAAAATCAGAAAAAATGTGTTATTTCGGCGTAAAAATGGGTTTTCAAGGTCATTTTTATGGAAAAATTAAAAAGATCCAGAAAACATTTGTTATGTGGTTGATTAAAGGAGAGACCATATTGTACAAAAATGCTACCATTCATGAGATTTTGAAACTTTTTTAAAAAGCCATTCAACAGGGCCATTTTTAGCTATTCGTGAACCTAGCCCTTTCCATGTGCCCTTGTACCTAGTACACACAAAATTTCCATGTGTCCTTGGTACTAACACACACAAAATTTCCATGTGTCCTTGGTACTAACACACACAAAATTTCCATGTGTGCTTGGTACTAGTACACCTAAAATTTCCAGACGTACAGCTTCTCATCCTACAAGCACTCATCCTACTTAGATCATTTGTAAACAGTGAGACAAATGACTCTGTCAAATGTCAGGATGAATTTTCACTAAACTTTGACTCACAATAGAGAAAATGGGGTCCTGTCCCTGGTTTCTCGAAAAAAACTTAAGTACTTTCTCATGCTCAAATCTGAGCACCGTGCTCAAATCGCACGAAATCCACGTGAGCTTCAATCGAATACCCTTCAACGTTGGAGAGTGTTCCTTTGAAGTTGAGCATTTTCTCATGAGAATATACTTAAGTTTTTTCGAGAAACCGGGGCCTGGATTCAATCAATGAGAGGGGTGATACCCTTTCAGACATTACCCATTACCACACAGCGAGGAAAAGACTTTTGAAAACATGGGTGCAAATGAAGAAATTGCTTGTGACAAGCAATTTCTTCATTTCCCTCCATGTTTTCTTTCCAGTCAGTCTAAAAAATGTAAACTTTCATCCAATTAAAATTGTGCTGCTGTAACATCTTTGAATTTGGACCAGCACGCAGTCTGGTAATGGGTAAATGTCTACCACAAATGGATGGATGATCATTTTGCACCAAAAGGGTACATGCATGCTGGAGCTGGAGGCTCCAAAAAGACGTTCTGTTATAGCTCACAATAAATGACCTGGCACAGCATCTCTAGCTAGAAGCTAGGGATGCTCTGCCAGATCATTTATCATGAGCTATATTACTGGGGAGTGTATATCTCACGATAAATGACCTGGCAGAGCAGCCCATGCTAATCGATTGGAATGCTCTGCCAGGTCAATTCTCCTCCGCTACAACAAGAGAAATGTTTTTGTTTAGATATTGGTTTATCAACAATATTGTCACACATTATTCCATAGCTTGTTAAGATTTCATAAACTAAAATCAATGACAACAGTCTGTCATGGTAATCAAAGCTTTAGCATCAACTATAGTTGTCGCCACATCGTATGGCACAATGTTTATGTTTTGTTTAAATGTAATAGAACGTTAAAGAAAACATAAACACGTGCCATACGGTGTGGCGACAACTGTAGTAATGATTGTGTCATTATGACCAAAGTGATCAATTTGTGTTTAACATACTGGTTATATTGATTGTAGTAATTAACCCATTTATTTCTTGAAGGAGTGTTCAATACAGCACAGAAAATATTGAAGCAAAAGGAGAAAATGCTGGGGATCAGCATTTTCTTCTTTTGCCTCAATGTTTTCCCTAAGCTTTAGCATCCACCAATAATGATTGTGTCATTATGACCAAAGTGATCAATTTGTGTTTAACTTGCTGGCTATATTGATCCTAGTAATTAACCTATTTTTAATCTGTCTACAGAAACAGAATTGTCACCAAACAATTGGAGAATTTCAACGTTTGTGAAAGGCTAATTCATTATTGTTTTGGCTATATTTTCCATAGCTTGTTAAGGATTCATAACTAAAATCAATGACAGCAGTCTGTCATGGTAATCAAAGTTTTAACATCCACCAATAATGATTTTGTCATTATGACCAAAGTGATCAATTTGTGTTTAACATAGCATTTATATTGATTGTGTTAATTAACCCATTTACCTGTAGAAACAATGTTCAATACAGCAAAGAAAATATTGAGGCAAAAGGAGAAAATGCTGGTGATCAGCATTTTCTTCTTTTGCCTCAATGTTTTCCCTGAGCTTAAGCATCCACCAATAATGATTTTGTCCTTATGAGCAAAGTGATCAATTTGTGCTTTACATACTGGTAATATTAATTGTGGTCACCATAATATAATTAACCCATTTATCTGTAGAAACGGGATTGTCACCAAACAATTTGAGATTTTTAATTTTTGTAAATTAAGGCTTATTTATTATTTTTATGGCCACATTTCCTATAGCTTGTTAATGATTCATAACTAAAATCAATGACTGCAGTCTGTGATGATAAACAAAGCTTTAAAAGCTTTAGCATCCACCAATAATGATCGTGTCATTATGACCAAAGTGATCAATTTGTGTTTAACATAGCGGTAATATTGATCTTAGTAATTAACCTATTTATCAGTAGACACAGGATTCTGATCATACAAGTTAAAGTCGAACACATTATGAGCATCCAATGCCTGGTTGAGTTCTCTCTCATACAAAATGGTTTAACCCTTTCCCAAACAAGACCTGGTTTTGACGTCCCTAATGGAGAAGGCTTGGGAAAACATTGAAACAAAAGAAGAAACTGCTGATAACCAGCAGTTTCTCCTTTTGCCTCAATATTTTCTTTGCTATATTATACACAAATCCTATCTTTAATAACATCCATTTTGTCATTTGTGGCAGTTTTTGAAGTGGATCACCCTAAAATTTTGTTGTTTGGGAAAGGGTATTTTGTTGTTTGGGAAAGGGTTAAGCCTTTGTAGACATTTGCTAAACATGGCAGAACATGAGAATAGCTTCTATCCAAGTTGTCAAAGGATTAAATACGATAAAACCAACTCATTTTGTGTATATCAAGCCCAAAATTGCCTTTTGCACAATTGGGCCGTAGTTACGAGAATTTATAACAACACCCACGAAATACTATTTGTTTTTCCGAAATTACGTCATGGTTTACTCGCTAAAATTGTTCCCTATTCATACGTCTCCATTGGAATCAAATCGATAATCATAAAGACGACAAAAGTGATCAATTTATGGCCACAATAGAACTGATTGATATAACGAACCTATTCATCCTCAGATACTGCTCATATGACCTATTCAACCAATCAAAATTCCAGGGGAAAATCTGATCATTTCTTTCAGCATTTCCAGAACCATTTCTTTCCAACTATGTTTTCAACAGAATTTAGCTTGTGTTATTATGTGACAATTCATATTTCTCCATCGATATCAAATCGATAATCATAAAGACCACAAAAGTGATCAATTTATGGTCACAATAGAACTGATTGAAATAACGAACCTATTCATCCTGGGATACTGCTCATTTGACCTATTCAACCAATCAAAATGCCTTATAAAAACTTGAACATTTCTTTCCAATTTCCAGAACTATTCCTTTGATGAAGTTACAAATACTACTTGACAGTTTAACAGAGCTACAAATCGGAGGTGCCGGGTATTGTCTTTTCAAAATGAGATATTTCAGTTATTAATGTTCACTAAACCTTAAATTGTAGGTACCCATTGGAATAATCTTATCAAGATGATTCAAACGAGTACCCACAACATAGGGGTTAGATTCAAAATGACAAACTTAGAATGTCTTCGTCCCTTCATCTTACCTGTAGCTCTCTTTCACAATAATTTTCCTATTGTTCCAATATCGTAAAACAATATGCCAATCATTTTAAGACCATGCAATATTATATAACAAACGCAAACAATCAATAGCTGACTTCTTTTAAGCTATAGTCAAGTCACAATATTATGGCACATGTTTACAAATATTTGCTCAAGTAAATAATGGGAAAGTCTGTCATAATCACAAACAATTTTGCGTGTGTTGGTTTAAATCTTGCAGGTGTGAGACACCTGCAAGATTTGAACCATAACATGCAAAATTGAAGTAGTTTGGAGTTGGATATTGCATTGTTTAGGTGTGTAAATTTTGTAAACATCTGCCATAATATCATGACCCGACTATATCAGCCAATTATTTTTTTTTTTTTCTGTTCCAAGTTTTCAAGTTTATTTCAAAATAAATGCCCAATGTGCACGAAGGCACAAACATGAGCCTGATGATTTATGATACACTTGAAGTGTTAAATTATGAACAGAAAATACCATAAAACAATTACTGGAAATTCCAATTGCACCAATGAAAGAATACAATTTAAACTATCAATTCCTTTGAAATATTCCTACCACATGTTTCATAAATATTCTACTAATATTTTCATTTGTCTAGCAATATTCCAGAAATCCTAGGTACAATATTTCCCAACAAACTATGAATACCAAACTCATAAAATATCAACAGCTGACTAACTTGTATTACTATGCTCCCAATAATTTCTCTGATACTTATCCCTGTAACTAAGAAAGATACCAAACCTATACAAGAGCCGTCAGAGACGGACAATGCTCCCCGATTAAGGCATTGTCACAATAAATATATGCCATGCAGAGCTAATATAAAGCTAACAAAATGTTAAGCCCCCTTTTTGCATGACATATTTTGTATACGCAAATTTTAAATAGTTTATTGTCAAGGGCATCTGATTTGCTATTCAAATATGAAATTTCATCAAATTCTGACCATTAGACTAGGAAAATTAGAGAAAAACTGTATTTAACCTTAAGTCCCCTTTTCCCATGACGAGGCCTCAAATCCAAAAACTGGGAAAATTACATCGGCATTTTGTCATAGGGAGTTCACATGGTAAGTTTCATTTGATTTGGCCCAAGGGTTATGGAGAAATCGCTTCGGACGGACGGACGGACGGAATGACGGACGGACAGGACGGACGGACGGACGGACAGACAAAGCGGCGACTATATGCTCTCCCTTCGGGGAGCATAAAAATATGAACAGCTGACTAACTTGTATCTATGCTCCCAATAATTTCTCTGAAACATTTGTACTTTGAAATAGCCTTGTAGCGATTATAAAGAGAATGTTATAGCAGTTTTACTGGCACATCCTTGCAGAATAAAGTATCCAATAAACTAATATACCAATTATTGAGAGTATACAATTTAAACTCTTCTTTTGAGTTCTTTTGAAGTAGCCTACCATATGTTTCTAAAACATTCTCCTATAATTCCTGTATACTGCACAGCAAATTATTCCAGAAATCCTAAGCTGGTACAATATTTCCCAACAAACTAAAAATACCAAACCCATAAAATATCAACAGCTGACTCTACCGTATAACTAAGCTCCCAATAATTTCTCTGATAGTTTACAATACCCTTGTAGCAAGTATGAACAAGAATTACATACTAGCTATAGCACAACATCCTTACAGACTGAAATATCCAAAAGGCACTAAAGAGTCTAGTTCCAATACTGCATAGCAAATATTCCAGAAGTCTTTAGCACAACAACCTAATGGACTAAAATACCAAACCCATAAACTAAAAATACCAAACCCATAAACTAAAAATACCAAACCCATAAAATATCAACAGCTGACTACCTTGTAACTAAGCTTCCAATAATTTCTCTGATATGTTTGCTGAATATCCATGTAGCAATTATGAACGAGAATTTTACTTCAGTTTTAACAGAACATCCTTACAGACAGAAAATTCCAACAGTACTTAATGAGTCTTTAAAATATATTTTGAAAAGTTGATTGCACTCCATTTCAAACAACCTACCATATGTTCTTTAAATATTTTCCAATAGTTCCAGTACACTGCACAGAAATATTCCAGATATCCTAGACACAATATTATTAGATCTACTATACACCTAACAAACCAAAAATACCAAACCTATAACATATCAACAGCTGACTACCTTGTAATAACCTCCCAATAATTTCTCTGATAGTTTGCAATATCCTTGTAGCAATTATGAACAAAATTTCATACCAGCTTTAACACAATAACCTTACAGACTGAAATATCCACAAGCACTAAAGAGTCTAGTTCCAATAATGCATAGCAAATATTCCAGAAGGCCTAAGCAGCCAACAACCTAATGGACTAAAATACCAAACTCATAAAATATCAACAGCTGACTAACTTGTAACTATGCTCCCAATAATTTCTCTGATACTTTACTATATCCTTGTAGCAAGTATGAAGAGGATGTTATAGCAGTTTTAATGGCACATCCTTACAGACTTGAATTTCCAATAGCACTAATGAGTCTAGTTACAATACTACATAGCAAATATTCCAGTAAGCACCATATTTCACAACAAACTAAAAATACCAAACCCATGAAATATGAACAGCTGACTACCTTGTAACCAAGCTTCCAATTAAGAATGAGGAATTTTGATATAGCACTTCAATAGCACATCCTTACAGAATGGAATTTCCAATAGCACTAATGAGAGAGTTTGAGTTTATTGGGGTTTTACGCCGTTTTCAACTACCAGGGTCAAATCGCGGCGGCTGGAGCACCTACCCATGGATTCCTGTTGTTTCTCAAACCAGTACTACCACAACGCCCTTACCGAGCCTCCAGCTGCTCGCCCACTTAGGTTAACGATTTCAAACCCATTGATGGGTGACAATTTTGTCAGAAAGGGTATTAGCCGCGGCCGGGTATCGAACCCGGTACCTCTCGAATGAGGGTCAGATGCGCTACCAACTGCACTAAGGCCGCGGCCGACACTAATGAGAGAAGCCACTTGACATCATATACAAACTTTAAGGCCAGTTTTGAGCAAGAGCAATTATATCAAAGTTCATTATTTGTCATTCAAGACAATATTTTGTCTGAACAAAAAGAAGAAAATTCCTATGAAGTAACCTACCATATCGATGCTTTTCAACAAAAACCTTGTAACTGCAGCTTAAAACAAGCTGCAGTTACAAGGTCTTTGTTGAAAAGTGATGGTTTATTTGTGAAATATTTCTTGTAGTTCTAAGATTGTAAAGTAATATGCCACAACTCCTAATAATATTCAACAAACTCTAAAAACACCAAACCCATAAAACACCAGCAGCTGACCACCTTGTAACTTAAAGCTCCCAATAATTTCTCTGATAGCAATTATGAACTGAGGAACTTTGTTATAGCAGTTCAATAGCACATCCTCACAGAATGGAATTTCCAATAAGCACTAATGAGAGAGGCCTCTTGACATCTTATAAAAGATTTAAGGCCAGTTTTGAGCAGGAGCAGTTATATCAAAGTTCATTATTTGTCATTCAAGACAATATTTTGTCTGAACAAAAGAAGAAAGTTCCGATGAAGTAATCTACCATGTCGATGCTTTTCAACAAAAACCTTGTAACTGCAGCTTAGAACAAGCTGCCGTTACAAGGTTTTTGTTGAAAAGTGATGATTTATTTGTGAAATATCTCCTGTAGTTCTAAGATTGTAAAGTAATATGCCAACACTCTTAATAATAATCAACAAACTAAAAATACCAAACTCATAAAATATCAACAGCTGACTACCTTGATATCCAAGCTCCCAATAATTTCTCTGATAGCAATTATGAACTGAGGAATTTTGTTATAGCAGTACAATAGCACATCCTTACAGACTGGAATTTCCAATAGTAACTAACGAGAGAGGCCACTTGAAATGTATACAAGATCCCTAGGCAGATAAGCTGGATGTTGACATTTGAATTCATTATTAGCCATATTGAGATTTATGTTGTTGGTACCGATCAGATTTGTTTGTACTAAATGTTATGGCAGATCAACAGCACATCCATACAGACTGAAATTTCCAATAGCACTAATGAGAGAGGCCACTTGACATGTATACAAGATCCCTAGGCAGATTCGGCTGTTGACATTTGAATTCATTATTAGCCATCTTGAGGTTATGTTGATGGTACTAATTAGAATTGTTTGGACATAGAAATCTTATGTGTAACCACAACATAGAAATTCCATCAGTAATAATCTTTTTAATCCTTTCCCAAACTGCAACGTTTCCCCATGATCCAAAAAGAAAGCTGCTTCAGACAACAAAATTGATATCAATAAAGATAAGATCTGTGTACAACATAGAGCAGAAATATTTAGGCAAAAGGAGAAAATGCTGATTGTCAGCATTTTCTTCTACTTCTTCTTTTAATATATGCAACCATTTGTTTCCACATTATCAACACACTACATTATTTTCTCCTGAACTTTCAATAACTTTGCTTAATGTAGCAATTATGAAGCCAATATAATACATGTTTAATACAGAGCTTCAGATTGTTTCAGAGACCTGTGGGTCACAGGGTCCACCAAGCAGGATTTTGAGGGGTCATTTTCCAAAACAATGGGCCACAGTTAAGCGTTCATATCCAAACTTGGGATTGGAGTAAATGACTTGTTTGCTGTGAAATCATCACAGTATTGTTGTTATTTGAGTGGATGCATATAATTAACATTGTTAAAATTAAGAATATTTCACTTCATTTATTTATAGTTATTTATTTTGTGTGTGTTAATGATTTGAATTAACTTTTCCCTACCAATAAGTTTTTAATACTAGTCCAATTTGAAATGAATTGCAGATGTTATCTATTGTTGTCCACGATTTTTTTAATATCAGTGGGACTGGTAATAAATACTGGTAGAAAAATCCCCAAACTCTGCTAGAGTGATAGAGAGTTGCTAACATAAATCGGATATAAATATCACTCTATTCTTGACGGCGAGATTTGACCCGGCAGAGCAGACCAAGCGGAAAGGTCAACAGACTTATCGTCCAGGGGTGATAGGTGTGCCGGAACCCCTCGTGATTTGCCGAACATTTCGCATGATTCGCTATTTACAGCTAACAATCATATTATTCAACGACTTAACAGTATTTGCACGTGCATACATTTGTCACGTCATCTTAAAATGATAATTGGTTAACTGAATATGCAAAAATGCCGATCCTGGTCAGCCTGTGCCATCTGTAAGGTATGACCAAGATGTGAACTGTGTCTAAATATTTTCATTTTTTGGAGATAACGCCTCTTTTAATGATTAGCTTTACTGAAAATTTCGATCAAAACAGACCACGGTAGCTTAACACTTTTATTTGACTAGATAAGATAAAAATTTATTTTCACATGGCGGCACAATGTTGTATAACGGATTTGTACAGTGCACGCTTTTACGTAAATTAACTACGGACCATTCCCATCTAAACTGGACAATAAACTTTTCCACTTTTGTGAACAGTTAAGGTCACTCTGCCGGGTCAATTATTTTCCTCTATAGCCGGAATCAAAAAAACCCTAACACCAGTGTAAATGAATAGGGAGATGAAATAGTTTAACAAAATATGGTATCGATGTCACGTATTCAGATTCGTCTGCTTACCAAATTTTTAAGGTCGAATCATTGACGATCCGCCGCATTTTCATTGATTATTGACTAATTATACGCTCGATTTAAAAATGCAGCGTTATGTTCTTTGCATGTGATTTTACCCGTATCTTCCTCTGCTTTTCGTTTGAAAAAAACGGTTTAAACTTGTTGAGACATCGTCGAAACGATAGTTGAAACAGCCGGATATTTTCAATCGAGTTGTCTGGTTACCGATTTGAAGCACAAAGCCGGGAACCGTCACGGACTCACGATACTAAAAATAGTAACAAATCGAAGGTGAAGGTTAACGAATCGAAGGTGAAGGTTACGGAGATCGCCCGAGATTGACCGATTGCTTGTTTATGGTTTGAAATTTGGGATATGATTGGTTGATCAAGTAAGGTCATTATAATAATCTAAAAATAAGTTCATCAAGTAGGTCACTCAGCTTGATCATGTACATAGCAGATTACGGGTGCGTTATGCGAATGTCAATATTGTGTGAAATCTACTATTTCATGATCATACTTTTACTGAAATTCGTGCGCCCGGCTGGCGCACTAATACATAATTTCATGCGTCATATTTTGAAAAAATGCGGGATTGGCGCGGGCGCACCGTCAATCTGAAGCTCTGTTAATAGAACATACTAGCACTCTAAAACTTCCAATACCTCAAATGAGAATAACCTTGAAAAGAATAAATGAATGCCATCAGCACTTTTCCAAATGACAACAAAATTATTTCAACAAAATAACCTCATGATATAAACCAACAATAAAATCTAATTTTCATTGGATTAAACGAGAAATGTTGCAACAGATTTGTGCTAAGCATTCCAATTACCCAACTAATTGCAAATAAAACAAGCCTCACCTTTACAATAACTATCCAATAATGAACTCAGGTGTGCTGTTTATGTGAGAATGTTATTATGTTATTGCCAGGAATTCACACAATAACATCATTATGGTGTCACACATGCAACAGAAAAACACCAATTCATGTACCTAACAATTGTCCATTCTATGTCCTTACAGGTCTAAAAGATTAATCAGAGAAGAGAATCATAAGTTATCTTACTTGAATTTGACAAAATTGTTTTTTTAGACTTTGATTTTACTCTAACAGCCATAAATATTGACCAATCAAGACGAAACTTGGACATAATGTCGATTACCATAAGATCTGGGATGATTTTGAATTTCAGTATAGTTGGAAAAAAGTTACTGAGCTATCTACCCTTGAATTTGACAAAATTGCCGTTTTTGAATTTGTTTTGCTCTAACAACCTAAATATCAGCCAATGAAGACAGAACTTGGCCACAATGTTGATGACCATCAATTCTTACATGTGTTTAATTTTCAGTGTGATTAAAATCTCACATCCAGAATTGATTGCCCTTGTTATAGATAAAGTTGCTGTTTTCAGCTTATTTTACAATCTATTAACCACAAAATATTGGCCCATCAAGACAAAACATGGACACAAGTTTGGTGACAAAAAGAGCTCAGTTATAGTCTGATTGGACTAGAATTATGTTCCCTTGAGCTTGACAAAATTGCAGTTTTTCACATTATCTAGGTTCAGGTGAGCGATTAAGGACCATAATGGTCCTCTTGTTTCAATTTTAAAGCACCAAAAGAATGATTTTGAATCATTTTGGCTAGGGTTTTTTGCAACTTGAATAGATGGGTATATTTCTCTGAATATCATAAGACATGAGCTGCGCAGAATGGGTGATCTCAAAAATGGGGTCAGATTTAAGTCATAGAGAAAATAATGTTAAAATGGTCACTGGTGGTGAACTCGGCCAAAGCGAGGGATGGTTTTAGCTACAACAAGGTACAGATATTTTGCGTTGAGATGTGAGTTTAAAGATCTGATTGGATAGTTTTTCTAATAACAATGAATTTGTTCTAAAAAAATAGACCGGATTTAACGATATGTATTGACAAACCGTCTGTGTTGTTATAAAATCTCGTAACTACGGCTTTATCGAAGCCGTAGTTACGATATTTTATAACAACACCGACGGAATACTATGATGGCGAAAAAACGTCCCACGCTTTGGCCGTGTTCAGCACCAGTGTAATGGTCATCTATGGAAAATAGATTACTTCACTTACCTACAACAACTTTGTGCCAAGTCATCATGAATATTATACAACTAATTGCAAATAAAACACACATTTATGATAATTGACCACTAATGAGCTCATGTGTGATGTCCGCGTATGATTATAATACAAAATTGCCAGGGGTTCTAGCAAAATATTATCATTATGATGTCACACCTGTTAGGGAAAACACCAATTTATTTACCTGAATATTCTCCAGTAATCTAGGTATATCTTTCCTCGTTCAAAATCATTAAGGTACTACTAAATGAGATTCATGTGAAGTCGGAATTTTCATGTGACAATTGAATTTTCAGTGCGACTTTGTTAACATTTTGTTATATGTGACCCGTCGCGCTAAAAGGGACCTTATCCGAACTCAAAAATCCAAATTTGGACAAACTTGTCAGACCCAGCACAGGTAAACCAGATCCCGTATGCGAAAAGTGAACATATTGTAAGATAGGGACAACATTCCAGATATAGAAAATTACATTCAAGTGAAAAGTGTCGGCCCTAGTCTGGCTGCGCGGACTGCGCAGACAGGCTAGGGTCGATATTTTTCACACACCCGATAAGGTCCCTTTTAGCGCGACGGGTCATATATATCCAACCTATTCAAGCGACATAACCATTTGGTGGTGGAACTTTTATTTACCATGAAATTTTGGCATCATTTCGAATTTATATGATTCTAGTTTGCCTTTGCTTTCAACAATTTTTCAGTAACATTAGAACAAAACTTTCTAATCCATGGTGAAGTGTGTAACATATAATTGGGTCTAAGATCAAAGTGAACTTGGATATTTTGATGGATGACAAGCATTGATCCACAGATTTGATGGACAACTTCTCAGAGAAAAATAAATCTGACATTCACTGACATGATTAACTGACATGATATATCATCCCAGAAAAGTTCACAGTACCTCATGACATATAGTACATATCATTAGTGGAGCGTCAAAACCTTGTAACTCCGGCTTGAAAAAGCTGGAGTTACGAGGTTTTGTTCCCCACTGACAATATGTGAAAGACGAGATATCACTGAGCCAGGATCCGGAAAAACCTCCTTCAAAGCATAAGTGCAGTCAAGTCCAGATCCATGCTGCTGTATCAAGGTGGCTACAGGTCACAAAGAACCTTCTGGAGTCCAACATGGTTCATAATCAGACTGCATGTATATGCAGGCCGATCTTGAATCATGTTGGGCTCAAAGACCTTTTTCCAGATCCTGGCTCAATTATGCATGATTCTAAGTATTTCACAATATTCAAACAGTCAATATTCTAACCAGTCTAAAGTTTTCCTGAGGTGATAAGTGCAATACATTACTGGCTTAATGCAAAAAATTTGCAAGTTCCAGAGCTCCAGATAGGATGCGTATTTGCGTAAATTACGCATTGATTTGGTCTAAATACGCATTAATTTTCATAAAAATGCGTAAAGATACGCATTCAAAATAAGGAATACGCATTTGATAATCGTCAGTTAGCGTATCAAGATCGAAGAGCGCCGGAAGAAACACATAGTATAGGAAATTCCAACAATTAAAAATAACGTTTTGGTCTGTAAAAATAGCTTATCGAAGCGTCTAATACGACTCAGCCAATCAAAACCGGGAATTATTGGGGAATACCGATTACGTCACCAGCCGAGCGAATGCAGATGACAATCGGCTATTCCGTAGATCTACCGAATGCTGTCGAGTTGTGTATTTTATTCGAATTCCAGTTAATCGTTGATTTCCGTTATTTTTTTTTATACGGAGCAAATCATTTACTCGATTTTGATTGGATGATAAATATCAGACCATTGCATCATTTCGTAAATCGGAAATTGCAACTCGAGGAAGTTTGTTTTCTTTTTTAATCGGGTTAAGAGTAAATCCACTCCTGAGCACAGCGTAAAGGCCATTTTGGCCAATATCACTTCTGAATAGGCGCTACAGTACAGACAAAGATAGCCCACGATGGTAATCTCGTTCAGAAAAAAAAAACGCTGAAAAGTCTTGATGGTTGGAAACATAGCACGCTTAGATTTCCTCGAACTCGAAAATGAAAGTAGGTCGTTTCGGTGGGGTGTTCCTGTTAATTTTAATCCTTTCCTGAACAAGAGGGTTAATACTCCTTGCCTCCACAAAATATCTGGAAATACGCATTGGAAAAAATTCTGCGTGGTAAATACTCATTGCCTCAAAAAATTATCTGGAGCTCTGAAGTTCATGTAAATTCATGTGCACTTACTTCTTAGAAAAGCTTTGCGAAAAGCCCTCGTCATGTAACTTCTAGAGCGTAGATTAACTTGGATTTTTCGATGAGTGACAAGCATTGATCCCAGCTATGATTGATTACCACTGCCAGAAAATAAATCTGACATTCATTGACATCATATATCTTACAGTAACAGTGTGATGTTCCAGTGAAAAACATTTCCCAATACAAAAAGATTTGTGAGATCTTTTCAACAAAAACCTTGTAACTGCAGCTTGATTTAAGCTGCAGTTACGGGGCTTTTGTTGAAAAGCAGCAATATATAACATACATAATACAGTTTTGCTTGAAGTCATCACAAACAGTGGAAAACATTTCAAAGTACAAATAGATATGAGCACGGATCTAGAAAAAGTGCCCATATTTCAAGATCGGTCAGTGACTAAATGGGGACTGGAAGAGACCAAAGCTGCTCTGCTTACAGTTGCTGCAGGTCATGGAGAATCTATTAGAGAACAATATGGTTCCTAATCAGACTGTGTGTATACACAGGCTGATCTGGGACCATGTTGGGCTCAAAAGCCTTGAGGGACCTTTTTTCCAGATCCTAAATTATATGTAATTGTAAAATAGTTTTGCACCAAGTCCTCACAAACTGCCCACCCCTGGGGAAAAAAAATTCAAAAACACATTTAAGTTCAAGAACTTACTGGTCGAATGTTAAATGGCAGTTCTAGAACTGTTCTAAAACGTTCTAGAATAGTTCTTGAACTTACATGCATTCTTGAACTTTTTTCACAAGGGTCTGAATGTCATGACATTAATTACATTAGTAAAATGGGACCTCAATAGGCATAATTTCAGTAGTCATAGAATTGAACAACTTCACTAATTCATAAACCAAAAGCCTTTTGTGATTACTATTGAGACAATTCCAGTGCTGGCACAGGACTATAACTATATAATAAGCTTGCAAATACAAAATCAAGCACTATGTTAAGGTATTCTGTCCACAATTAGATATCAAACACTTCATACAACTTCAGGCGACAACCATGGCAATCGAAACTGATGAGGGTATGTCATCCATGGCAACATTAATAAAGCAAAAACTTTTTTTTTTATCCAAGGCAACCGAAATTGATGCAGAAATTTATAACCACATCAAATTTCATTGTCGCAGATGACGCCCAAATTGCAAAAGTGTTTGGTAGCTAATGATGGTGGATAGAATACCTTAAGTCACAGCACTATAATTTTGTAGACTGACAGACAATAGAACAGAATGCATAATCAACAAAGAGGCTATTATAATAATGATGCTCAGTCAAATTTATTTGGAGACTTTTAAAGAAATTAAATAGGTCTCAATGTTTTTGCCCATTCTATTAGTGTCCATTTATTTAGAGAAATGGTTCCTTTAATGTTACACATTGTCTAACAACAATTTTGAAATGGCCATTTCAAGACCCATAGTCTGGTCTATGAAGCATTCTTGAATCAGGAAATTTCCATTCGAATATTCTCGGATCTTATCGTTACTCAAGATCGGCTCGAACGTATTACAGTTGCCGGCATGAGCCGATCCTGCCCATATCACTCCGCAAGCTTCACAACGGTAGTCTGGTCTACAACAACGGAAGCAGACCAAACAACTACTTAAGGTATACGACCCATCAATAGAATAATAAAGATACATAAGTAACTATATATATTTCAAATCAGCATGGTATCCAGCATCTAATTGCCAATTTTTATCAACTTTGATTGTTTCGTTAGTGAAATTTTGATAATTTTATATCTTGCATCAGGGTCACACAAAATCATGAAATGCCAAACACCCCAAGTGAGCTTTTAAACACAACAAGAGCCGTCAGAGACGGACAATGCTCCCCGAATAAGGCATTGTCACAATAAATGTATGCTGTGCAGAGCTTTGATTAAGCTAACAAATGTTAAGCCCCCTTTTTCCATGACATATTTTTTATACGCAAATTTCAAATAGTTTATTGTCAAGGGCATCTGATTTGCTACTTAAATATGAAATTTCATCAAATTCTGACCATTAGACTAGGAGAAATTAGAGATAAACTGTATTTTACCTTAAGTCCCCTTTTCCCATGACGAGGCCTCAAATCCAAAAACCGGGAAAAGTACATCGGCATTATGTCATAGGGAGTTCACATGGTAAGTTTCATTTGATTTGGCCCAAGGGTTATGGAGAAATCGCTTCGGACGGACGGACGGAATGACGGACGGACAGGACGGACGGACGGACGGACGGACAGACAAAGCGGCGACTATATGCTCTCCCTTCGGGGAGCATAAAAACTGCATGATTAAAAGCAATAAACACAAGTGTTTGCATCTAATCAAAAGCTTATATTATCCCCAACAATGGACTAACAAGTAAATAAATAATAACTAGCAACAAAATATTTTTTTTTGCTTTTGTAATACATGGCTACCATACTTTCGACAGGCTTTTCGGACGAATCTGAAACAATAGTCAATTTTAAATAACATTAATTCCAATGATATATCAAAATGCATGGCACAAAAGAAAGATCATAATTTTCCTATGTGTATATTTCGTCTTTTGTTGTTTCATATGATGTTTTTATAAATTCATCGGCTGGGATTCGTTGTAGAAACTGTTCGTACAAATTCAAATCTAATGTAGAAGTCTCTTTACAAAAAATGTTTTAAAAAATCTCCGTAAATCCGAACATGCTCGATTATTTCCGTTGTTGCGGAAACAGCCAACATTACACAAATCATTTAGAGCTAATGATGGGTCGTATTCCTTAAATCTACGCCAGAAAAATATTTTAAACAAACAGCGGTCAAAAGTCGATTGTATCCTCATAAATGTGACAAAATTTTACCAGATAAAATAATTGATGTGATTTACCGATTGTTGACAGTATATTTCACTTGAATTATAACGTTAGCTAAAGGATTGATTTGTTTTGATGACGTCATTTACGCGCGTCTACTTTCACGTTCAATATGGCGGTCACTCTCAAGATCATGTTGCAACCAAGTTCCAAACGGCAAAAGGTTGCATACAGTCTTGAGGGTCGCGATTGAGGAAATTTCATCAACAATATAAGTCTAATGTAATTCTTCTAGGTCTTTCAATTTGGAATGTTTGCAAGGAGCAAACATGTTTTTTGTTTGTTTCAATGTTGTTGAGCCAATCTTGCAAAGCCTACCTCTGGAATACAATCATCCCTTTCCCAAATAATACCCACCATCATGATTTTAACGTCCCTATTTGAAAAGGCATTAGGAAAATATTGAGACAAAAGAAGAAAATGCTGATAATCAGCATTTTCTCCTTTTGCCTCAATATTTTCTATTCTATATCATACACAAATTCAACCTTAATCTACAACCCTTTTGGCCTCTGCATTGGCTTTTGAATTGGACTATTCAACAATTTTGTAGCTTTGGAAAGGGTTATTCTGGAAAAGTCTTCCTCATTGTCACCCACTTTCTAACAAAGGGCTCTAATGTCCAATTTCTGATGGACATTCTCACTTAATGAAGTATTCTTGTATTACATGATTAAATCAACATTTAATTGTGCTCTTTTACAGCAAATACTTAGTCAGCTTTTCTCTTGCAATCTGCTTTATTGGGACAGTAATAGAAATTATTATTTAATAATGCTGTCAAATACAGTCTTATAAATATCAATGCTGCTAGTTTTAAGTTACTACAGGTCACAAAGAAGCTATGAGAGAACAATGTGAATCCTTATCAGACTGTGCGTACGCACAGGCTGATTTATGGATTCATGTTGTACTCAAATGCATTGAAGAACGTTTTTCAAGGTTCTGGCTCATTTATTCTGGAAAAGACTTCCTCATTGTCACTCACTTTCTAACAAAGGGCTCTAATGTCCAATTTCTGATGGACAATCTCACTTAATGAAGTATTCTTGTATTACATGATTAAATCAACAGTTGTGCTCTTTTACCACAAATACCGAGTCAGCTTTTCTCTTGCGATCTGCTATATTGGGGCAGTAATAGAATGCTTGCTAAAATTAAACCTGGATTAACCCTTTACCAAACGACAAAATTTTATGGTGATCCCCTTCAAAAACTGCCACAAATGACAAAATGGCAGATATTAAAGATAGAATTTGTGTATTATATGATATAGAAAATATTGAGACAAAAGGAGAAACTGCTGGTAATCAGCAGTTTCTTCTTTTGTTTCAATGTTTTCAAAAGCCTTTCCTATCAGGGACGTCAAAACCAGGTCTTGTTCGGGAAAGGGTTAAGGTAGTCTACCCCCAAAAGAGATTTAGGCAACGTCAGAATTTTAAGTGAGACGTCATTAACATTTGTTGTAAGTATTCAAACATATTCGGACAAGGCCAAAATAACTCTAATATTGTCCCAAGAATCTTATTAGGGGTGTACTTCCTCTAGTCAATATTTTACCATGATATAACCCTGTTTTATATTTAAACCACTTAAAAATCTAAAAGTAGATGAATCCAGAATCGGATCCCCTCCCCCGCCCCCTCAGGAAAAAAAGAGCCATTTCTGTAGAATAATCTCATTGACAATTCATCAAGATATCCTTGATAAACAGTATGCTTCCATGACCAACACTGAACTTTTATCTAGTTCCTTTCAAGAAAGCCTCTATTTCCCAGAAAACAAATATTGAGACTGGCTGAATCTGAAAGGTGCTAAAAACAACCACGGTTCAATCTAGAAGGGGCCGTGGCCAAAATAGCCTCTTAAAATCCAAAATGACCCCTTTAAGAACAAAGTCTTGAACATTTTGATAAACTATATATAAATCTACAGTGATTAATCTACCTTTCTGGGTCAGTGAGTCAATCTGACTCACTGATCTTGAAACTCTGAGTCAAATTTGAAAATCGTGAGTCAAAAATATCGTAATTATAAAAATATGGTTTAAGTTCATGATAATTTCATTTGGTGAATGAAAGTAATAAAGGAGAATGCTTTTTAAATAAAATTTGCCAAAAAAAGAATTTGAATTGTGAAGGAAAGAAAACATTGTGATTATCTTAAAAGCAGAAATATAACCTTTTCTATTTTCCCAATATAGCTTTCTCTATGATTTCAAGAGTATGGCTTATGTTTTAAATGGTGCGGAATGATACCAAGTCAATCATTGGACAGTAGACAAATATAACCAAAATTGGATTAAGTTTTGTATCAGAATACCCTTAATATCCTTAATTAAGACAAATTAGAATAGTTATGATGCACTTCACTCGTAATTCACACTACTGAAAAATTATATAAATGCTGGAAATGAGATTACGGAAAAAGGTACGTTGAATTTTGAGGACGAATACACAAAAATACGTAATTTCAGATCATGGTTCACACATCCAACCACAATCGCCCTAAAAATATTCTATGATGTATTTTCAATCGGATCGGTCTGTTAAACGAACATCTGTATGGACATTATTTGTAAACTTGGTCGTAGAACCTAGCATAAATTGTCAATTTGTTGTCATTCGTTTCACTTCCGGTTTCGATTCATCTGCTCTGTCGGGTCAGCAAATGAAAAATTAAGGCATTTTGCATAAAGAAACAAATGCAATTTCAATCTTATTTACTAGAAAAATGAATTTATAACTTCCATACAATAACTAAATTCGCGATCGCTTCTTTGAAAAGTTGGATTTCGAATTTTTCTCTTCCGATTATTTTGCCCGAAAACTCTTAGTTGATAACAAGTCCCGCCCATTTATGCAAATTTCTCATTTGGTTATCCTGCAATATGTTCCTTGTATGAAAAAAGACGAACCTTTCGGGTTTTTTTTACCAGACACCAATTGTGCAATAATTAGGACCTAGTATGCGTGGTGGTTGATACAGATGAACGTGCGTCAGATATACGCTCAGCTTTTTTTTTCTTTGCGTCATCTTGAATTTTTTTGCGTAAATTACGCATGACGCAGAGGTAGATAAATCACTGAATCTAGCCCATGACTAATTTTGTGATGTCCATATTTGATTAATTCCTTTGATGTAGAAGAACTTTCCTATCCAGGAATTTCATGGACAATACTCCCACTTAGATCAACCCTTTCTCTAATTACTTTCACTCTATCATACAATATATTTAACCCTTTCCCAAACAAAGACTCAGTGTTTAATTGACCACTCAATAGAACATATTGCTGCTTTCCGCACAAAACCAGTTGTAACTTAAGCTACAACATGTCGTTATGCGGTATTTGAAGAAAGTAACAATTTTTGAGAGAGAAACATTTAAAAGTCTTGTCAGTTCTAATCAAGCCCTATAAATCTAGTCCATGTCTAATTTTGTGATGGCCAGATTTGATTAATTTATTTGATGTAGAAGAACTCTTATATCAAGGAATTTCATCAACAACACTATAGCTACTTAGATCGGACCTTTCTCTCTTATTAAATTTTCGTTCTATAGGTCTTTACCAAACAGGACACAAGTTTTTATCAACCTTTGTAAGAAAAGTCATTGAGAGGAAACAAAAAATGCTGAAATTTAATCAGCAATTTTTCCTTTCCTTTTCTCAATAATTTTCAAAGGCAAAGTACACATTCTAAACATACTAACAAAGATACATCCAATAAGATTTCAAAAATTCAAGCAGAGCCAGCTGCAAATCAATTTGCCTTTGAAGGAAAAAAGGCAAAAGAGTGAAATTTCAATCAGAAATACTGTCTGAAAACATAAGGTCAACCGTTTATGATTTCAAAGTCTTTCCTCTGACAGAAGACAATTAATTGCAGATTGTTTTCCCCCTATAACATTTCCTCATGCCTTTGAAAGAAAAACTCATTGACGATGATAATCTAGCCAATCCAAAGTGAAACTAGATATTTAACAAAAGCTATTCAACAAAAACCTCTTAACCACAGCTTAAAACTAGAACTGTCGCAAAGCGGACAAATACCCCCCACTAGCGCGTTGTCACTGAAAAAGTGCTAAAGTTCAAACTTCAAAGTGGCATAACTCTAAAACTACTGACTGGATCAAGTTGAAAATTGCAGGTGCACAACTTCATATGATAGGAAACAACCTGGTAAAATTTCAGCAAAATCGGTCAAAAACTGTGGGAGGAGAAGAGGACATAAAAATTGTGTCTACGGACGGACAGACGGACAGACGGACGGACAGACAACCTGATTCCAGTATACCCCCCATAACTTTGTTGTGGGGGGTATAATAAGCTGCAGTTAAAAAGCTTTTGTTGGAAAAGCAATGATATGTCTGTGAAACACCAATGCCTTGTATATAACTGCATTTAAAGTGACATTTCAGAATTTTTTGTCATAAATATTACTATTATTTTTATCTGAAAGAGCATATTTCCTTATGAAAATTCTGAAAATTTCAAGCCAAAATACTGCGCTGTTTACGAGAAATTTATATTTTTGTGTTAAAATTGAACAAATTGTTGTGGACAACAGTTCGGATTTATATGCAATTTATCGATTATGTCTCAACTTTACATGCATGTTTCTTGCTTATTGGCAACAACTTAAAAAAACTAATAGTATTTATACTCATTAGAATAACCAATCTTGGCATCAAGACATACTTTAAAAAATTGAAATTGGAATGAAATGTCCCTTTAAAAACAAAATAAAACAAGAGGACCATGATGGTCCTAAATCGCTCACCTGAATCAATATGACAAGAGTGATAATGGCAATTTTGCAAAATTCAAAGACATGAAACTTCTAAGGACTTTCTGTTTGGAAACAATAAAGTAATAATTTTGTTCCAATGGATCCTGTAAAGTTTGTTATGAAGAAAGATCTCCATCTGATAAGCTAGGTTAATCCCTTCTTATCTGTTTACATAAGATAAACATGGGGCCAGAGCAACAGATAAGAGAAATAGATAAGAGAAATAGGAAAGCCTTTCCTTTTTTCAACCATTGGGCCAATTTGAACCAGACTTTACATTCCTGTAAAGTCTGGTTCAAATTGGCCCAATGGTTGATTTTTAAAGAATTTTCTTATGATTTCTCAAAGTCCGATAAGCCCCTTCCTCCCTGCCGCGGCCACATTTTTTATCAATTGTAAAAATTTGGGAACAAATTTTGAAAAGAGTGACTTAAGGAACATTCCTGCAAAGTTTGGTTCATTTGGGCCCAATGGTTGATTTTTAAAGAATTTTCTTATGATTTTATTAAGTCAGATAAGCCCCTTCCTCCCTGCCACGGCCACATTTTTTGACAAATGTAAAAAATTGTGAATAAACTTGAAAAGAGTGACTCAAGGAACATTCCTGCAAAGTCTGCTTCAATTGGGCCCAATGGTTGATTTTTAAAGAATGTTCTTATGATTTTTCTAAGTGCGATAAGCCCATTCCTCCCTGCCACGGCCACATTTTTTGACAAATGTAAACATTCGTGGATAAATTTTGAAAAGGGTGACTAAAGGCACATTCCTGCAAAGTCTGCTTCAATTGGGCCCAATGGTTGATTTTTAAAGAATTTTCTTATGATTTCTTTAAGTCCAATAAGCCCCTTTCTCCCTGCCACGGCCACATTTTTTGACAAATGCAAACATTTGTGGATACATTTTGAAAAGGATGACTAAAGGCACATTCCTGCAAAGTCCGGTTAAATTGGGCCCAATGGCTGATTTTTAAAGAATTTTCTTATGATTTCTTTAAGTCCGATAAGCCCCTTTCTCCCTGCCACGGCCACACTTTTTGACAAATGTAAAAATTTGTGGATAAATTTTGAAACAGGTGACTCAAGGCACATTCCTGCCAAGTCTGATTCAAATTGGCCCAATGGTTGATTTTTAAAGAATTTTTTTAGGATTTCTCTAAAATCCGATAAGCCCCGCCCTGCCACACCCACATTTTTTGACGAATCAAAAATTCACGAACAAGTTTTGAAAAGGGTCACATAAGGATAATTCCTGCCAAGTTTGATTAAAATTGGACCAATGGTTTAGGAGGAGAAGATGATTGAAGAAATTGTGGACGGACAGACGGACGGACAGACGGACGGACGGACGGACGGACGACGGACAAAAAGCGACCACAATAGCTCACCTTGAGCACTTCGTGCTCAGGTGAGCTAAAAATAAGCCTTCACATTTGACCTTAAACTTGATCATTGACCTTAGCTTAATTGGTATCAATTTGTCAATTTGAAACATACATGAAATAAGAAAATCCTATCGCTTAGGGTTCAGCTGCCATGTCCAAAGCAATGTTTTTTGCTGACAAACAGAATCAGACAGATATGTGCTTACAATCTAATGATGCAGAGAGCACAATTAATTTTTCATATGGGTAAGCTGAACTTAAAGTCTTAATCAATGACTGCAACATTTGAGGGGGAATGCAAATGATGACAAGTCATGAATGTAAGGTTACACAAACATTTCCAGCTATCATGCAGGGGATACCTTCATATTAACAAGAACAACAAAATTTAAAATTGTCATTTGCAAGTGTTCTAGCATATGATGTCAATGGTGGCATGCCATTACAAAATTCTCGTCATACCTTTTCTGTCTATAGAAAACCTAAAGTTGGTGTCCCCGACATCATAAAAGTGTTCTTGAAAATGGTGTGCATTTGAAACTGCCTCCAACAAAATCACCAAAAATACATTACAAATAAGCTTAAGTTACATCATTTTTGTCACAAATTGACAACAATGGTGCATTTGAAACTGCCTGTCTCCAACAAAAACGCCATAAAATGCATCATAAATAAGCATAAGTTCGATCCACTATTTTTGTCACAAAATGCCAACAATAGTGCATTGGAAACTGTTTCCAACAAAAACACCATAAATGCATCATAAACAAGCATAAGTTCCACCATTTTTGTCGCAAAATACCAATGGTTCATTTTAAACTGTTTCCAGCAAAAATACCATTGATATATTACAAACATGCTAAAGTTACATCATTTTTGTCACAAATGCCAACAAAGGTGCATTTGAAACTGCCTGTCTCCAACAAAAAAGCAATTTAGGAGAATTGAGATTGGAAGTGGAAATCCTTCCTGATGGTTTCCACTCGCCATCCAATCATTCTTAATCTCTAACCCTTTCCCAAACAAGACAACACTGTGAGGACCCTATTAAAAAGCTTGGGAAAACATTGAGGCTAAAGAAGAAAATGCTGTTGCCTCAACATTTTCTGTGCCATATTCATTGTACACATAACCAATCCTATTAAATATCATTTTTTGTTGTCAGCAGAAACTTTCATGTGGACTGCATGGTTTAGACTTTTTGTCATTTGGGAAAGGGTTGATAGCATCCTGGAGATTTTCAAGTTTCCGCTTCTTGCATGACTAGATTTATTTTACAATCACTTCTAGCTATTTATTACTCTTACAGCTCAATTTGCACAATTCTCCTTTCCCCAAAATATTTTTATACATAATCATTTGCATTTACAGCACAATGTTTGAGGTTTCTGTATAAAGGCTTTACCAAACAACTAAAATTTCTTCAACACCCAGTTTACTGAAAGAGTTCACCCAATAGCACAGAATAGTGTTGGCAAATTCAATGAAAACCTCGTATCTGCAGCTTGTTTTAAGCTGCAGTTACATGTATCAGGTTTTCTTTGAAAAGCGACGATAGGCTGGTTCAGATACCAATATGGCTTTTGTGACCAAAAAAAAAAAACACAACAGATTACACAATTGTTCTCTAGGTCTGCTTCAAGAAAAAGAAATTGACTGAGTGGGGTTTAACACCATGTTCAACAATTTTCCAGTCATATTGTGGTGGCTAGTAGTAGTGCACCTAACCATGTGCTCCTTGTTTTTCTTGCACCAATCTGAGTCAACAGCTGCTCAACTCACTTGCGTGTTTTAGGAGGGAAAGCACGTTGTATAATCATGTGACTCAGAATTTCCGATAATCTTCAATAATTTTGTTAATACTTGACCAATTTTAATTTGGTTTGAAGCAGAGAAGGTGGGAAAATGACAGGAATAAGCTTGATGTGTTGGATTTTTAAAATATCAGCTGGTAAAAAGTTATTGAAGATCAACCAAAATTTTGGTTGATCTTCAATAACTTTTTTATCAGCTGATATTTTGAAAATCCAACATGCCCATCTAATGCGCGACATCTGTCTCCCTTCTTTGCTTCAAACCAAATTCAAATCGGTCGCGTATTAACAAAATTATTGAAGATTTTCTCAAAATATTGTATCACGTGATTATATACCGTGGAAAGGGTTCTGGAACATGTGAAAAGTGTTATATTTGAGAACATTTTGTATGAAAGTTTCCTGTAGTTGCATGTCAAGACAAAATTCCAAGAACCATGGTTATGCAACAGCATTATTCAATCATGGATTCCATTCAAAGAAGATATAACCCTTTCCCAAGCAGTCATGCTCTTTTAAACATTTCAGTGTTATACTTTATGATATAAACCAGAGCTGTTGTAGGTGCGAAATTTTGGTTGATCTTCAATAACTTTTTCATCAGCTGATTTTTCAAAAATAAATAAAGTCTATCTAAAGCATGACATCTTTTTGCCTTCTCTACTTCAAACCAAATTCATATCGGTCCAGTATTAGCAAAATCATTGAATATTTTCTGAAATTGAACAAAATTATTGAAGATTTTCTGAAATTGTTGTATTTTGATATTATCTACCACGATAATAGCTGTTAAACCTTTCCCAAACAAGACCTGGTTTTGACGTCCCTGATAGAAAAGGCATGAGAAAACATTGAAACAAAAGAAGAAACTGCTGATAACCAACAGTTTCTCCTTTTGTCTCAATATTTTGTGCTATATTGTACACAATTCTCTTCCTTTTTAACACAATTATTTTGTTGTCTTCAGAAGTTTTCAAACTGGACCACTATATTTTTTGCCAATTGGGAAAGGGTTAAATGGGATGTAAAACTAATCACATTGCATTTTGCATTCTTTGCTGAAGGTTCCAGAATTCAGATAAACCTGTAATGACAGTTGAATATATTCATGGATCATCCTGTGGACCATCTTCGGAAACCCCGCGGTCATAGCTACGCTTCATGAACCCTGGGGCACTTGGCTAGTTAAACTTTGTATCAGCCGCTCCCAAATGCCGCCGTTTCATTGGTTCCATCATCATTTCATGCTGGGCGAGTAGACCAATCAATCTGGCCGATACAAATCGCCAACATCTAAACAGAAATTACGTCAGAGATACGTAATTTAAAACTGATTCAGGGTAGATAACTTCGTATGAGATTGACAAATCACTTCGGGTAAGTTGTCAATATGGAAGATTAATATCGTTTAGCGTGCGAAAAAAATTGATGTTTCGAATTTAAAAGACTTCCAAAAGAAACTTTCCCCATCTTTCTATTTTAAAGCCGTATAAGATATCAGCGATCTGTAATTCTTATATAGTTGTCACACAAATTACAACTTATCATGAGCGCAGCCATCTTGGTTGTAACTGACAACGCATTGACGTATGAGAGCTGTTATTTGATTGGGTCTTGCGCTCACGCACAATATTTTCAAAAAATCTTCAATAATTTTGTCAATACAGGACCGATTTGAATTCGGTTTGATGCAAAGAATGTGGGCAGACGCTACGCGTTAGATAGATGTGGTTGATTTTTTAATAATCATCTGATAAAAAAGTTATTGAAGATCAACCAACATTTTGGTTGATCTTCAATAACTTCTTTATCAGTTGATTTTTTAGAAATCCACTACGTCCAGGTTATTCCTGACATTTTTGCACCTTCTCGGCTTCAAACCGAATTAAAATTGGTCTAAGTATTGACAAATTTACTGAAAAATATCGAAAATTCCAAGTCACATGATTATACACCATGTAATTTAGAGACATTAGTTTGAGTTTGACATTACAGAAAGCAAATAAATATCATAGAGACAAATTACGGAATCTGTCAACAGTTATTACTTGAGATGAACTTATTTCCGCCATCCCATTACCATATAACTTCATCGATCATGGGACTAATATCGGAAGTGGGCATGGGGGCAATTGCATTACATCATAATCAGTGCATATAAAACTTGAAACACTATAATATTTAGATCTACAATGCCAATACTCAGATTCCAATCTCCCTCACACTTTGAAAAGATTTTTTTTAGGAGGGTGGGAGCATACATGCCCTTAAAAGATCAAGATTACAGAAAGAACAAATCATATTGCAGAAGTATCTATTACATTGTCCTTAATTTTTCACCTGAACCTGGTCTAGGTGATTATATACATGCTTCATTGTTTTTTTAAATATATCTTCGAGACTGTACATCGTATATTCAGCACAAGCAGCATGTGCAGAATACAGTTACAATGCTTACAAAAACTATTAACTCTGCTCGACAGTGTACGGATGTTGGCAAGTATTGATTATTCACAATTACTCATTGAAAATTTGTTGGGTTCAGGTCAATATTTACAGACTATACAGTCAAAACTGTCTAACATTGTGAACACTGCAATGTGAAAAACTATGCATGAAAACTATCAAAATGTTATACAACATTCTTGAAAATAAATCCTTATGCACCTACAACAGTTTCACTTCCACTGCGAAAAAGTTCAAGAACACATTTCTTGTTCAAGAACTGTTCCAGATCATTCCTGATCATTTAATGACAGTTCTAGATCTGTCATTTAACAATCTAGAATGTTCTAGAACAGTTCTTGAACTAAAATGAACCTTTCACAGAGCTTTTCCCCATCCTTATTCAAAAATCTCTAAAAAGACAATGCCAGTCAAAATTATATAACAGGAGCTTCTCTCAAATATTTCTGCTTTTCAACAAAAACCTTGTAACTGCAGCTTACAACAAGCTGCAGTTACGAGGTTTTCGTTGAAAAGTGATGATATAGAACAGGCTCTAATGGCAACCTAATGTGTCTATATGAATTAGATAATGCACTAGTAATAGTTTTAATGGAACTTGTTACATCTAATTTGTACAACATCGGACACTGTTGTATCATATAGGAGTTGTGTCACGACAAAAAGGTATTACAGTAAATTTCCTAAATTTTCGTATATCCCAAATAGTTTGTACACCCTTAAATGTAGTTTTACTTTTATTTATTTTATTTGAATTTCTCATTAAATGTCAGGTTTCTCTACATCCTATAACAGGAGCTTGTCTAAAACATAATATCCCGTAATATGCCTATAAATATAAGTTGAATAACTCACTGCTATAGCTAATGATCAATGACCTGGCGGAGCTAATGTAATATTAAAAGAAATTCAAATGTGATACCAGATCATTTATCATGAGCTATAATAGTTGTAATGGAGCTTTTTACTTCCAATTTATATAACACAGGACACTGAAGTTTTCATGACAAAATGGAGGGAATTATTACTATTTCAAGTATAGTACATGCCTTAGGTATACCAAGCAAATTTGTAGTGTTGAAGGCCAACAGCATTTGAAGAGTGCAGAAGGCAGCATCATTTTCTCTGTTTTCTTTCTTTCTCAGTTTCACTTTTCAATATTTTCCTTTCCTTCTCTCAGAATGATCATTCTTGAAAAATTTATGTTGAAGCTCATGCTTCCATGCTTCCCCATGGGTACGCACCAGAATGCACTTACAAAAGCCCATAGAACAAACATATAATATTTAACAATATTCCCAGTCTCTCTAAAAATGTCAAGTTGGATCACATCATAGGATGAGAGCTTCTCTAAAATATAATATCCTCTAATGGTAGAGTAATGTGTCTATATGAATTACATAATGCACTTCAGTAATAGTTATAATGGAACTTGTTATTTCCAATTTGTAAAACACAAGACACTTTTGTCTACTAAAAGTAAGCATTATAGGAAACACAAGCATATTAAAAGTAAAAAGTATGAGTCTGCCGGCCAGATTGCCAATGCTGTTTGGTTTGACCTGAAGTACATAGAATTAGTCTTTTTTTCTTGGTATATTTCCACAAGACTTCCTTTAGCTAATTTTTTTGGTTATTCTAACTTGGTAGAAATCATTTTGTATCAACAAACAGTTTTTTAAACTTTCAGATCTAGAATCTTTACACACATTTAACACAATCTTCATTTTCTTATGACATCAAAATTAGGCCTTTTAGGGGAAAGGTTATAATTTAGACGCTGCAGATTTTGTAATCTGAGAGAGGGATTAGGACAGTGGTCTGAAAAAGGTTACAGAGAAAGCAATGTGTTAACCATAATAATGAGATCATACATATTCATGAAATTTAGAGAAAACAAAATAGTTTGGACTTGTCTCAAGAGAGAACTGTCAAATATGACCTTACATTTTCTGGAAATCGACATTTCTTTACTTGAGTTTCAAGCTATTGCTAATAAAATGGTAGTCAGACATATATGACCCATCAAGCTAATAAAGATATTCTGGAAAGTTCAATAAGTTACCAGGATTTTCTCCTTTTGCCTCAATGTTTTATCAGGAGTTTTCTACTATGGACTTCAAAGCCAAGTCTTGTTTGGAAACAGGTTATCAAAGTCAGACTAGCAGACTGCATTATCTGCCCTGTCTGTCAGTTGGCTTTTAAAATTTTGCTAATATTAACCCTTTCCCAAACAAGACCTGGTTTTGACGTCCCTAATAGAAAAGGCTTAAGAAAACATTGAAACAAAAGAAGAAACTGCTGATAACCAGCAGTTTCTCCTTTTGTCTCAATATTTTCTATACCATATTTTACACAAATCCTATCTTTTATAACTTCCATTTTGTCATTTGTGGCAGTTTTTGAAGTGGATCACCCTGAAATTTGGCCGCTTGGGAAAGGATTAAATTTTGGGGCCTTGTATTGTAAATTGTTAATGAATTGAGTTTATTGAGGTTTTACGCCGTTTTCAACAGCTATGGTCATATCACGCGGTGTCTGGAGCACCTAACCATGAATTTATGTTGCTTCTCCTACCAGTACTACCACTACACCTTAACCTAGCCTCCAGCTGCTCCCCCACTTAGGTTCACGATTTCACACCATTGATGGGTGGCATTTTTGTCAGAAAGGTTTTTTGCCGCTTATAAAGCCGGACAAGCAGACTGCATTTATATCCGCCTAGTCTGTCTGTTGGTTTTAATAAATTTCCAATAATGGCTGCTGTCAAGCTCTCACTTGTTGACTTCTGATATAAGTTATATCCCTGCGAAAAGTTCATTTAGGTTCAAGAACTGTTCTAGAACATTCTAGAATGTTCAATGGAACTTCTAGGACTGTTCTAGAAGTCCCATTTAACATTCTAGAATGTTCTAGAACAGTTCTAGAACTAGAAATGTGTTCTTGAGCTTTTTTCGCAGGGGTAATATCTGGTCTGAAGAGTAGTAACAGAAATCTGAAATGCTCTGGAAAACAATGAGAGAAAGGATTGGTTGATTAAATGGTGTTTAACATCATTATCAAGTGCAATGGTCATATTGTAGCAGCTGGAGCACCTAATCATGGATTCCTAGTCTGTCTATTGATTTTTAAAAATAATTTTCCAACAATGGTTGATGTCAGGCTTTCACTTGTTGGCTTTCTGATATAAATCGTCACTTTTCAACAAAAAACTCGAAACTGCATCTTATTTTAAGCTGCAGTGATGAGGTTTTTGTTGAAAAGCAGAGAAATCATATCATGTCCAAAGAGTAGCCCAAGATCTATCCTTCCAATATCTGAAAAGCTTTGGTAAACAATGAGACAAACAATTGATTGATTGATTGATTGATTGAGATTGATTGTGATTTAACGCCACTGTCAAGAACTGTGGTAAAATGGGGGAAGCTCAAGCACCTAACCATGGATTCTTGTCATTTCTCTCACCAGCTCTACTACAATGCAATCCACAGCTAAAACGAGTTAAGTGTATCAAATACGAACGAAAAATGTCCCACTATAGTTTCGGTCTTAGATTTTTCACATTGACATATTTCGGTTTTACTATCAATTGACTACTTGAATTTAATTAATATTTAAAACATGGCTTAAGTGTTTCTAATTTTGCGACATTTAATGAATAAAATATTTTATGGAACGAAAAATGGCATAACGTAATTCACAGACACGTAATTCACAATTTTGAACATACAATAAAATTCCACAGGTAATAATTCTGAAGAGCAATGTTCTTCTTGGTTTATGTAATCTACACATGTGTAGGTACATGCCAAACTATGTATTTAACTTAAGCGTTGATTGTGTGAAATTTTAAAAAGCATTAACGTAATTCACATTTACTGCTCCTTGAGCGGGGTAGCTTCCTTCATTGCAAAGTGTGACTTACTATAATCTACTGCTACTTTCAAGAGTAATACAATGTGTTTGCACATGCTGTTGACTATTTATAAATGATATTTAATATCATGTATTCAAAACATGGTTTCGTTTTAGGATGTGTGTAAAACTAAATAACGTAATTCACACCAGACCATGGGACATATGCATAATTGTTTGCAGAAAAATGCATTTATCTTAAATTTCTTTATTTCACCACTAAAACAATTTGGAAAAGCTACTGGTTGGGATACTAGGTATACTGTATATGTATTATATATGTACTCTCCGTACAAAAGTGATGAACTGGACCACCCCGAGGTGGGACAGCTGTTTTTTACCCATTTTCCGACTTATCGAGACATTACTTTCACATATTTCATCAGATATATGGGGTTTTGTTATCATTTCTAATTGACCACCCCTATGACATTATGTTAAAGACGATTCATCAATATAATTGTACAAACATAGCTTCTTAGGTCCATGGGACAGGTATTTCGCGTATTTGATACACTTAACTCCTTAACTCGTTTTAGCTGTCCAAGCCTCCAACAGTTTCTCACTAACATGATTCACATCCATTGGTGAGAGACAATTTCACTCTTTATCAAAGTGCAAATATCTAAATTGCTTGAAAAAGTTTTGTTACTTACTGAAGAGTAAAAACTGAGAATTGTTTGAGCAAGGCTAACATTGTGCCCTTGGTTTGTGTCAACATTAATCAAGTATAGATCCATCAATTTCCTGTCATTTCCTCAGCAGCCAATATTATGTGTGTTCTAGACCAATAGGTCAACTAATCAACCCAAAATAAGCAAACATATTGGCAAGATGAAGTAGTCTAGGAGCCAGGTCCTGGAATGGAACTTTTCTTGCAACCGGTGACCTATAAAATTTTGAGTGGTATTTTTCAATACATTAGGGTCCCATGCTTTGGTTAAGGGTGGATGACATGCTTAAAAGTGGTAGGATTTTTTTTAAATCGAGGTCAAAGGTCATTCGGTGCACTTTTCATACATACCTCCTAAAATATCCCATAACTCACTCATTTATTAAGCTAAAACAATTATTTTGGTATCAAAATGAAGCTAATGATTTGCACTTTGACTTACATGAATAATATATAATTTCTTGATTTTCAATATTTTTGAATATTCATAAATATAGCAAAAATTCGCTAAAAATCACCAAAATATGTTTTGTCTACAAGTGAAAAAAAAAGTTTTAAAAATACCAAAGGTATGTTTTTGTGGTTGAAATCATACTTAAAAACTGCCCAGAAACCTGTTCTTGACTTATATGTATTTCTTCACAGAATAAGTCTTTGGCTTAGGCTTGTAGTCATAGGTAAAAGTGGGTGGGGTAATTTTTCTCTAAAATTACAAAACATGCAAACATTGACGTAACAAAAAATCTTACACATAAATGTGATGTTTTATCAGAATTTATTGTTTTAAAATCATATTTGCAGGGATTTGTAAAGCTTTTAATGCATTTTCCTGAAAATTAATTAGAATTTTAAGAGCCAAAATAGCAATTCAATAAAACAGCATACGAGATGGATACAGGTCATATCAACACCACAATGTCAAAATAATGACTTTTAATGAATATTGATCAAGTATCTAATACAATTAAATAAAACAAGACTCAGATAAGCATAGTCGGCAGCTGAAAATATTCATCTTTCTATCTTACGGGTAAGGACATTAAAAAGACCCATGCCAAATTTTCAGGAATCAGAGCAACATGGGGATGGTCAGAATTTGCTTTGTTGTGTAGTGCATTGCTTTTATAGACCCAAAAGGAAAGCCATTTTAGAGCTGGAACTAAATGTTTCACTATCAAGGTTCAATGTCACATAAATGTTACTATAAATATAAAGTGAGGTTAGTTAAGTATATACACTTGATTTAGAAGAACAGACTTGATTTAGAAGAACTAAATGAACTTCATTTGAAATTTCCTTGTGCAGAAATGATCTAGCTATCCAGGTTGACCATTCCACACAATATTTCATATATATATTTCCTATCGTTTTGTATGTAAGACAACCTAGCATGGGTCTCATTAAAGATAATTACGAAACTGCCATCATTGCAATGCTTACACCTGGTAGCCTTACGAGAACATTCAAATATGTAAACATAAATTGTAATTTGGAACAGAATATTCCATTCTGTGAATACATATCAATATCATCTAGAATCTGGATGTTCTGGTGTATGGTTATGAAGGTCTCAAAGATAATCCATGAACATGTTAGTACCGTATATACGTTTATGTATATGCCTTCAATAGGGACAACAGAGGATCTGGTCTTTCAGTTTATTTAGTTTTGTGACCCAATAAGTTTTTATTGTACAAGAAATTGTATGAACTCAATAGGCCCTATATCTCTTATTATGCAAATTATTTATTGCATGTGACATTTTGTTACGAGCAAATAGTAGAAAGTAAAGATACCACAATTGTTGATCCACCATTCACAATCCCATCATGATACATATTTTTGTTTATTGATTCACGACTATAATACGTATTTGAGAAGACACAGAAAATCTTTTGGTTTAAAAAAAGTGGAAATCTTTGGACCTGTGGTTGTTCTAACTCCACAACAATATACCTGACAAAAATATGGACAATGTTTTACTTATTACATGGCAAAAACTATTCCTAGTATATCGTGCATCTTTCATTTGTATCTATATCAAAAAAATCATTGAATCTTTCCCAAACAAGACCTCGTTTTGACGTCCCTAGGAGAAAATGCTTGGGAAAACATTGATGCAAAAGGAGAAAATTCTGATTATCAGCATTTTCTTTTGTCTCAATATTTTCTAGGCTGTAGTGTACACAAATCTAATCACCCATTTCTCGTTTTAACTTTTAAACCAACTGAGATGAAATTTTAAACACATATACTTTGAAGAATTATACATTTGATCCTGGAACAAAAACGCTGCTGTTTGGATAAGGGCGCATTCGACAGGGTGGGGTCACGTTAAGCGGGGAAACTTTTGACAATTTGCAAAGATGTGACTTATGAATCGCTTTTAAAGCAATCATATTTTGTATTTTGACTTCAACAATTGTCCAAAATGCTTGTTACCTTTGAGTGAACATTTTTCTCAGCAAACGTAACATCATCGGCTGACATTTGGAGTCATCGCTTTGCTTACATAGCAAATATGGTGCTAGGGCAATGGTATTCAATAATGATTTGAGTGTAATTTGGAAAATCAAAATCAGAGACGATCTTTATGATTATGAACACGCACAGCTAATACTTCTATGAGAAAAAAACAAGCATTTGTGAGTGGTATAGCGCATTTATAAATTATTATACGTATGATGTTTCTGTCTTTAAGGGTAAGTTCATATGGCAACGGGGGTTCGACCCGGGTAACTCGAGTTCCATATAAACAGTCTCGGGTTCGACGCTAGTGACGTCATTTCAACCTTTTAACCTCGACTCCACTAACCCTGGCCAAGGCTGGTGTTACTCGGGTTCCTAGATGGCGCCAAAAGGCGAACAATAACAGCAAAAGCCAAGTCCGAATAAAAAAACTCGTGCATTTACTCAAAATATACTTTTTTTGTGCCATGTATGAGTGTTTTAACAATGACTATCATTTATGTTAACCGATTTCGATTTATATATTGCATTTTGTGGCCTAAATTTCGAATCTACTAAACGCGTGTATTTGTTTACACCCGTCAGTGGATAAAGTCGTTCAAATGGATTGTTCTATGCGCATGCGGAAATTATTTTTAGACAGTCTTTCCCGAGTTGAACTCGCGTTCGTCATGAACTCACCCTAATATATCTGGACGTCCCAACATGACGTCGGCGAAATCGTTCATGACTTGCCAATTGTGTCTCAGAAACTATCTATAGAATTCCCCAAGTAGAGTTCAGACGCTTCTTTGAGAAATAAACGCATATGTTGGAAATGTGGTATATCGTACAGTGGCAAATATATCGAAATGATGTAAATATTAGATGTGTAAGACAGACTTTCCTGACTTATCCATCTCAGACCTAGGTTGCGCTGCTCAATATGACCCTATGTTGCCATAACAACTATAGAATGCGCCTTAATGCATAAACTTAGTTTTTGTATCCTATAATATCATAACGGTTAGTACATAAATGAAAAAAAAATTATGACATTATTCCGGATACTTTATAAACAGCCCTCCTACATACCAAATGAGCTATGTATGTTTAATACTTTTGGAGAAAATGCCAATGTTAAGTTTTGAACAGACAGACGGACGGACGGACAAGAGTAAAACAATATTTCCCCGATCGCTCGATACAGGGGCATAAAATATATGGACCCATATATATTTTCTGTATAAACATAAATTCAGTATATTCCTATATTTGTAAGCACTAAACTGACCAGTATCTGAATCTACCATCACCAGCATGCCATGTATGGACCAAGGATGACAACAATAATTTAGTTCCTGTAAGAATGCGTAAAGATCCTGCACCTCTAGCTTTGCTTGACATCACAAAATGCTCGTGTTAAACTGACTGCCACATGTGCTGATGAGGATAGTGTTGTATATAAAGACACAGATATTACTTATATTTAGTAAAGTATACAAGATACATAAAATTAACAAAACAATGAGTTTATGCATTACCTCTGCTTTACGCAACTATCATGCAGAAGACATTTCAGTCGTCGTTTGACAAATAAAACTCTATAAAATGGTCTTACTTTCTAAAATGCACATCACTGGCTATCTCTCACGAATTCATATATAATTCAGCCTAATCTTGAAAAAAGATGTCTTTGTGAAACACGAATGCCCCTGAAAAGGCCAATGATACGTTTTTACGTTAAGCTTTTAAATGAATGGTTGATAAGGTTTGTGTGTGAACACCCTTTGGAGAAAAGGCCAATGTTACGTTTTCACGTAAATTAGTTTAAATGTTAAGTTTTCATGGTAAGGGTTGACAAGGATTAATGAAAGACCTTGAGGAAAGTCATATTGTATGGAACAGATAGATATCATTGCAAGAAGGTTACATACCAAAATTGAGCTTTGCATGTGGAATACTTATGGAGAAAAGGCCAATGTTAAGTTTTCATGTAAAGTTTCGGACTGACGGACGGACAGACAGACAGATGGATGGATGACGGAAAATGACAGACAGACAGACGAACAATGGTAAAACAATATGCGATCGATCTATCGATGCGGAGCATAAAAACGACTAATTCGTGGTCTTATTTCTATCTATGTTAAGATTTCGCTATATAAACATTTAAAGGTGCCATCTTGAATTTTGTTGGCCATTTTGAACAAAAGGAGAAAGATAATTTTGAAAAAAAAGATATTTCGGTATCTCTAATAAGTATGTAATACTAGAGATATTGTTTATTCACTTAAACTGTAAACTGTGTTTCCTGTGTATGAGCTATTTGGTTCCAGCGCTAAATTCCTTTCCCTTTGGCTCTATAAAAGCAATGCACTACCCAACAATGCAAACTCTGACCGTCCCCATGTTGTTCTGATTCCTATAAAATATGGCACGGGCCTGGGGAATATTTTCAGCTGCCGATTATTATCATATAGATACTTGATAAATATTCGCTTAAAGAGTCATAGTTTTGACATTCTGGTGTTGATATAATCTGTATCCATCTAACATGCTGTTTCATTGAATTGTTATTTTGGCTCTTAAAATTCAAATTAATTTTCAGGAATATGCATTAAAAGCTTTACAAATCCCTGCAAATATGATTTTAAAACAATAAATTCTAATAAAATATCACATTTATGTATAAGATATATTGTTACATCAATGTTTGCATGTTTTGTAATTTTAGGGAAAATTTACCCCACCCACTTTTACCTATGACTACAAGCCTAACTAAAGACTTATTCTGTGAAGAAATGCATATAAGTCAAGAACAGGTTTCTGGGCAATTTTTAAGTATGATTTCAACCACAAAAACATACCTTTGGTATTTTTAAAACTTTTTTTTCACTTGTAGACAAAACATATTTTGATGATTTTTAGCGAATTTTTGCTACATTTAGGAATATTCTAAAATATAGAAAATCAAAAAGTTGTATATTATTCATGTAAGTCAAAGTGCAAATCATCAGCTTTATCTTGATACGAAAATAATTGTTTTAGCTTAATAAATGAGTAAGTTATGGGGTATTTTAGGAGGGATGTATGAAAAGTGCACCGAATGACCTTTGACCTTGATTTAAGAAAAATCCTACCACTTTTAAGCATGTCATCCACCCTTAACCAAAGCATGGGACCCTAATGTATTGAAAAATACCACTCAAAATTTTATAGGTCACCGGTTGCAAGAACTTTTAATTTAACCCCCTTTGTAAAAGCTGGCTCCTAGACTAAAGGATTTTCATGCAATTTGCTAGACAAATGATCCAGGATATTTGGTTATTAAAATGCTTGATCAATTTTCTTGGGTTCAGAAAAACACATGATGGTCTAATTGAAAGTACCATTTTTTTGTACCCTCTGTGTGTGTCAACTTTAATGAAGTATAGATCAATCAATTTCCTGTCAATTTCTCAGTAGCCAATAAAGTGTGTGTTCTAGACCAAAATGTCAACTAATCAATCCAAAATAAGCAAACATATTGGCTAGATGAAGGATTTTCATGCAATTTGCTAGACAAATCATCCAGGATTTTGGACATTAAAATGCTCAATCAATTTTCTTGGGATGAACTAAAGGATAATTGAAATGGGGTAACACTATTTTTTGTATCCTCTTAGGCTGACTTCGAATGGTGATATAGCTCGCACTATCATTGGTAACCTGCACTGTTCTATCTTTGAGATTCACCCGTTTTGTGTCAGCCAATCAAAATCTTTGTTTACTTGACACTGATTAGTCCGCTGTTTATCCAAGGAGTTCCAAATGGTGTACTGGCTTGGACAGCCCTACCAGTTTTTTTCCGTGGTCAGACTATTGCTGCAGAAATGACGTCAAATAGCTCACACTACTGGTGTTCGATTGGAGCGATAGCTATGATAACTCGAGCTATAACCACAATTGAAGTCAGCCATAATGTGTCAACTTTAATCCAGTAAGATCAGTCAAATTCCTGTCAATTACTCAGCAGCTAATATACTGGTCCTAAACTAATATGTCAACTAAGAAACCAAAAATTAGCAAGTCTAATCGACAAAATGAATGATTTTTATGCAATAGCTTGGCAAAGCAACCTAGCTTCCTGAAAATAAATCTGCTCTGTCACGTTACTTTGTGTCAAAAAAACCTGGGATCGCTTAACCTGTAACTGGACGACAAAATTTCAGACTTGTCAAAATTCAGAGACGTTGCAGACAACAATTTCAAATGAATATAATTTTATAATTTTTGGTCATTTTTTTAAAAAAACATTGTGGGAAATGAAGAAATTGCTTGTCATAAGCAATTTCTTCATTTTCCAAAATGTTTTCCAAAGCCTTAATATTTTGGGGTGTCAATATTTGGTAATGGGTTGAGACAGGGTAACCTTACTTGTACTCTATGATAGAGTCAACTTATTTAAGAATAGATCCATCGATATCCTGTCAGTAATTCTATAGCCAATATACTTGAGCCAGACCCAATATGTCAATTAACTAACCCAAAAAAAGCAGTCAAATTGGCCTGGTGTTGGATTTTCATGCAATTTTCTAGAAATCTATCATTTGCCGTCAAGGCAAACGATATATATACCCTATTTATTCTATTAAACACCCATATTCTTTATATCTATTGCTAAACTTTACCAAAATACACTAATACACAGTCATGAACATCGAAAGTCAAAGTGCTACTGCAGTAGAAAGATCTAGTCACTTCGAAACTTGATGGTTTTTGGTTTAAATGTGCGAGGATTTGGTTTATAGGGTGGATTTATGCCGTCTTCAACTACTATGGCCATATCGCGGCTGCTGGAGCACCTAACCATAAATTACTTTTGTTTCTCATACCAGTACTACAACAACATCCTTATTGAGCCTCAAGCTGCTACCCACATAGGTTCACGATATCAAACCATTGATGGGTGATATTTTTGTCGGTAAGGGTATTTGCCGCAGTCGGGTATCAAACCCGGGACCTCTCGAATGAGAGGCATATGCGCTACCAACTGTGCCATGGCCCAAATGCAAATAGGATAAATTATAATAGAAGAATAAATCTGCTTAAAGTAAACTTTCATCACAACTTTGTACATGACCATTGAAACAGTTTACGGTAAAAATGTCAATTTTCCTGATGATCTGTACAGCCTGCAAGTTTGAACTTTTGATCTAATCTGCCAATAAAAATATATTGTTGCTTTTTAGCAAAATCCTCCAACAACAATATATCATTGCTTTTCAACAAAAAGCTCATAACTGCGGCTTAAAACAAACTGCAGTTACAAGGTTTCTTATTGAAAAGCTTTGATATGCCCATCATCACCATTATATTAATAGAGTATTTTCTATCCATGAATTTTTAATTTCACACATGGAAGCACTCATATTATCTAACACCCTAGTGTGACTGCTATTGTATTAATGTTGCTGCTTTGCTCTAACAACTTTCCTGTCATAAAATGATCCATATTACTCTGGGATTTGCAAATTATTCCCATCAAGAAAAGAACCCTGAAATACTGAAATTTTTATACCCTTCAAAAACAAGACATGTTGCATCTACTCATGTGTTCCAGGCAAATTTCTGGTACCAACAAAACATCTGATATCTAGTCACAGCAACTAGTTTACATGCTCTCTAATGGTTTCATTATTACTTTAAAGGGCCTCTATAGAATATGGCGTGTGGAACGTTGCAAAATTTGATAAATATTTTTATGTGATAAAATTTTATATTTACATTCTATAATTTTTTATTTATATTCTAAAATTATTTTTATGTGATAGAATCTATCATTTTTTATTTATATTCTATATTTTTTATTTATGTTCTATATTTTTTATTTATATTCGATAACGCGAAAAAAAAATTATGTGATATAATTTTTTATTTATATTCTATATTTTTTATTTATGTTCTATATTTTTTTTATTTATATTCGATAATAGCGCGAAAAAAATTTATGTGGTATAATTGCATCATGGGATACTAGTGACATTTGTAACAAACGATTTGATTGGACAACGGTATTCACAACGAATATGACAGCCTCGATAGCGCAGTGGTTAGCGCACTCGGCTTGAAACCCGGGGGACCCGAGTTCGAGTCCCACCCCGGGGAGGTGTGTCCTTGGGCAAGACACTTAATTGTCAACGCCTCAGTCTACCCTGAATGGAGTAAAACTTACTGCCTCTTCTCTTCCGCATGCCAAAAATGTTCCGAGTTAGAATAGTTAGTTTCAAAGTTCATTGTACTGTAAAAAGAGCACCTGTTACTTGTAGATTAGTAGGAACATGCACAAAAAAAGATATACGCTAGCTTAGCTAGTGGTGCCTCGAAAAGTCATCAGGGGAATCTAATAGTACAAACAAACAAACAAACAAATATGGCTGCCCCCACAAGGTGTGTAAAACATGCTGTTGTCTATCTAAAAATTTGTTCGCATAATATAGGGATAGGATCACACACTGTCACTGTCTTTATCACTCTGAAACACAGGTGTCTGACAAGCGTCTGTCTGTCTGTAATTATATCACATAATTTTTTTTTCGCGTTATCGAACATAAATAAAAAATATAGAACATAAATAAAAAAAAATATACAATATAAATAAAAAATTATATCACATAAATTTTTTTCGCGTTATTGAACATAAATAAAAAATAAAGAACGTAAATAAAAAATATACAATATAAATAAAAATTATAGAATATAAATATAAAATTATATCACATAAAAATATTTTTAGAATATAAATAAAAAAAAATATAGAATATAAATATAAAATTATATCACATAAAAATATTTATCGAATTTTGCAACGTTCCACACGCCATAATAGAAATTGAAAGTCTTTTGTAACCCTCTCCCAAACA